>JALRMH010000030.1:0-448579 GCA_026119935.1 Endothia cerciana | reverse complement strand
CGGAGACCAGTCAGTCTTGATATCAACCTCGCTTAAGCGAAGTCGGCACACTCCCTCGCTAAAGACAAGTCATCTTGGAGGTTCTCACACTCTTGTCAATCCCCCCCCCTCCCCCCCCAAAAAAAACACCACGGTCGCTTACCACACCATCCAGCTCCTCCTGTTGTGACCTCACGGCCGACTGGGCGCAACCGACCATGCCGTTCACTGCCTCTGCGGCGGCCCGCCTGGCCCTGGGTGTCGGCGCCGCGCTCGTGGCGCCGGCCCGGGCCCAGCTGTGGAACAAGACGATCCAGACCACCTACGGGCCGGTCCAGGGCTACAAGTACTTCAGCAACACCAGCGAGCTGGAGGAGTTCTTCGGTACCACGGAGACCACCGTCACCGCCTTCCTCGGCATCCCCTTCGCCGCCGACACGGCCTACCAGAACCGGTGGAAGCCCCCCCAGCCCCGCGAGCCGTGGAACGAGACGCTCATCGCCGACTCGTGGGGCGCCCCCTGCCCCAGCGCCGGCGTCGCCGGCTACAGCGAGGACTGCCTCAACCTGAACATCTGGACCTCGGCCAACTCGTCCGCCGACAGCCTGCCCGTCATCGTCTGGAACCAGGGCAGCGACGAGACGTCCGACGACACCTGGTGGTACGGCGGCGGCATGGCCCAGCAGCACGACGTCATCGTCGTCACCTTCAACCGCCGCGACGACGCCTTCGGCTACCTGGCCCACCCGGACCTGAACGCCGAGTCGCTGGCCGAGAACGGCCACAACTCCTCCGGCAACTACGGCATCCTGGACCACCTCGAGTGCCTCAAGTGGGTCCAGAAGAACATCGCCAGCTTCGGCGGCGACCCGGACCGCGTCACCATCCAGGGCCAGAGCTTCGGCTCCTCCCAGGTGTACCACGCCGTCAACAGCGTCCTCTTCAAGGGCCTCTTCCACGCCGCCATCTCCGAGTCCGGCATCCACACCCCCTACAACCCCTGGGTCGCCGGCCTGGCCACCTCGTACGTCAACATGAGCATGGCCATCGAGCACGGCATCAACTACACCACCAACCACAACGCCACCACCGTCGCCGAGCTCCGCGAGCTCGACGTCGGGTCCCTGCTCGACGGCTCCCAGGACCGCATCCCCACCGACGAGCTCTGGTGGGTCACGGCCATCTGGTGCGGCTACCCCCTCATCTTCAAGCCCGTCCTGGACGGCTACGTCCTGCCCGAGAAGTACATCGAGCAGGCCCTGGCCGGCCCCGCCAACGATGTGCCCCTGATGACCGGCGGCACCAAGGACGAGAACGGCGCGTCCCCCACCAACGACTTCACCCCGGACGAGGTGGTCCAGTGGAACACCCTGCGCATGGGCAACCTGAGCTCCGAGTACTTCCGCTACTACGCCGTCGGCAACACCTCCACCAACGCCAGTATGACCTTTAACGCGGGCACCACCGACGCCGGCACCGTGTCCCAGTGGCTGTACGCCCAGGACTGGGTCCTCAAGTCCAACGCCACCTCGCCCATCTACACCTACTACTGGGACCACGCGCCCCCGGGCCAGTCCTCGGGCGCCTTCCACCAGTCCGAGATCATGTACGTCCTGAACGCCCTGTACGCCAACACGGAGACGTACCCCTTCACCGAGTACGACTACTACGCCCAGAGCGTCATCTCCGCCTACTGGGCCAACTTCGCCAAGACCGGCAACCCCAACCTGGGCGGCTCCTACGTCAACGGCACCGTCGAGCTCCCCTACTGGGCCCCCAACGACGGCGTCACCCGCCAGATCATGCGCCTCGGCGACGCCTTCGAGAACCGCACCCTCACCGAGGTCGACGAGCAGGTCGACCTCTGGATCGACTACTACGCCCAGCAGGTTCCCTTCTAGGCTAGACGTCGGGCCAGCTGAACGTGTTGTTGGTTTTTCCGCCAGCCGCTTTCCTCCCGCGTTTCTTGCCTGTGGCCTGGTCTGGTCTGGCCCCCGCGCCCCCCCCCCCCCCCCCCGGGGACGGTTGGGGTGCGGAACGGTGGTTCCGGAAACTTCCTGTATATATTAGGGAGATGTCTGTAGATGATGCTGTCAATGTCGATACCTTTGCGAGTAACAGAATTCCTCGCTGCCGTGCCTTTCGTGAGAGAGCAATGTCCGGAGGCGCCTGCTCACGCCTGTAGCGATTAAATCACGCCTGTGCCAGGCGCCACTCTAGTGTAGGATATCTCGGCCCTGCGCGTCAGCCGCAGATCGGCCGATTCGAGTCTACAGGTTCGGGGGCATGAAGAATCCGGTATGGGGTGGGGACGGTCCCCGTGCCTTGCTCGGGCGTGTCGTCCGCGCCAGCAAAAGGTCCGGGACCATGTGGCAGGAGGCTGCTGCCAGGATCCGCGACGCAGTCGAGGTACCGGTCGGTCATGCGATGCCATACGTAACCTTTCCCGCTTCCTCCGCACCTCACTGCCCCTGCTCCTTTTGCTCCGCGCCGCACCGAGGCCCCGTGGCGACCCGTCCCCGAGAGCAGCAGCAACAAGAGACCAGGCCCACGCATCAAGAAAGTCCCGTAGCGGCCCTCTGAACGCCACGGGCGGCAGGGGGGAAGACAAGAAAAAGAAAGCAGAAGGAGAGAAAAGGGGTAAGATGTCAGCCGGACCCTGCAGAATTGCCCAACCCGGAGCAAGTCCGGGCGACGGGGAAGAAGACGTTGTAAGGACGACGGCGGCAGGACCCCGTACAGTAACCACCCACGCCCGCTTGCTGAGACACCCTTCTCCACGTGTTCGCTCGCGCATGCTCCCAATCTCTTGGGTGGCCAGGGGGGGAGGGGGCGTGTGTGAAGGAGAGTTCCCGATCGGCAACACCCCAGATGATTTTCACAGTGTTTCCAACCTGCCAGATCAACCTGTCTGTCAGTTTCCAAGCCCACACACACCTCCATAAGTATATCTATCCCTCTTCCCCCCACCCCCCCCCGTCCCCCCCTTCTCTCTCCTCTCCGCACGACCACTGCGCCTATCTACGGCGCAAGACTCTTTGCCCAGCTGTCCTGTTGTGCAACTCCGGCACCCTCCCCCCATACGGCAACACTTACCGGTGTGGAGGGTGGCTTGGGGTCCTGGCTGGTCTGGGCGATGGTTACACAACAGGACCACGCGGGCTCTTGTACCTGCCCGGGCAACAGGTGACTTGGCTTAGCCGCCCCCCCGAAACGCCCCCCGCCTCCAAGGCTACACGAGGCTAAGGCGCTGCTGCTGCTGCTGCTGCTGCTGCAGCACTTCGCGCTGCTCCGGTGCGGGTGCGCTACACGACACGACACGATGGTGTCTGTTGCCGTGATCATCTGGCAGCTGGCGGGCGCCGGTCGGATCCTGAACCTGGTGGGATCCGGGGGGGGGGGGGGGCCGCTGGAACTTGAGAGGATGAGCGAGCATGGTGCTCAACTTATGATACAGTCCGGCATGGAGACGTGATGGGTGTTGTGAGAAGATGGTGGAGGATATCCATTGATGCAGCAGAGGTAGCAATATACCAAAAAAGCACGTTCATACGTACACAAGAAAGCAATGGAGCCAAAACCGTAAAGGCTCCTGTTCCCGTTTCCCGTCAACTCCTTTCTAATGCCCGAGGCTGAGCAGGGTAGTGTCTCGAAAACACACGAGCACCTCGCCAATGATGGCCGGAAGGCAGCAGTCCCCATGCGGACTCCAAGCAAGTTTGTCACATTTCCGTCGAAAGTCAGCATCCACATTAAAAAAAAATTAATACCTCTGCATTTTCCGCCCCCCTACTCGGAGCGTCTCACCCTCATGAACTCTTTCAGGAACTCAGTCTCGGGCGCATCACGAGACTCGCCGCTCCACTCAGACACCTTGGACAACTTGGTCTCCAGACAGGGACTCGACGGGTCCACCTAGAACCGGCCGCTCTGCCGGTAGGGATGGTTTGGGTGGCTGGCGTTGGTCGGCGTTGGCGTGTCCCCGGAAGGAGGGAACATCTCGGGATTCTCTGCGAGTAGATCATCTAGGTAGGCGCTGGGCGCCCGTCCGCCGGCCGGTGCGTTGAGATTGACACTGCTCGAGCTTTGGCCTAGCGGTGACCGTTGAGGGCCGAAGTCAGGCGAGTCGGGGATGGGCTGGCCCGACGTCCTGTGCGCGTGCCCTCGCGAATCCGGTCGCAGGTTGTTCAGGCTGATCGAGGAGCCGTCGGCGCCGTCGACATTGTGCGGGGACGATTGACCAGCGGCGTAGAACCCGGCCGGCAAGAAGCGCGGGTCCCGGTATGACGAGTTTCGGTTGGGGGCATCGCGATAAGTTGACTCGCGGGGGTTGGCACCAGCTGCAGCGGTGGGCGAGAAGAACAGGTTTGTCTGAGATGGCGTCGCCGATGGGATGGGACCTCTGGTGGTCCGGCGCATGCCTCTGCCAGATCCCACATTCTGTGCCGAGCCCGATTCGTGGTCGGTATACTTGTAGAAGGGCGCGGGCGGGGTGGGAAAGGGCGTCTTGTCGTTGGCAAGGTGTTGTGCCATGGCAGCCCTCTCGACAGAGCGGTGCAGCAGGCAGGCAATGATGGCACGCCAGAGCAGGATCGCGAGACCAAATGCGCCAAGGATGGCGCCGACCGCGATGAAGACGGTCCCGTCGGGCATGCTGGACGTCTGCATGTACGGGGCATTCTGAGTAGGGGGCACACTCGGAGCGGGATAGGTTGGGACGGCAGTTCCGTCGCTGCCGGCTCCGCTCGAGGTACTCAGCGTTGGCATGGACGAAGCGGCAGTGCTCGTGGAGAGGCCAGGCATGGATGCCGATGAGGTGGTGGTCGTGTCATCGTCGCTGCTGGCATCGGAGGTAGAAGTTGTCGCTGCTGCTGCTGTTGTTGCTGATGTGGTGCTAGTGCTGGTATCGGAGGTGGCTGTTGTTGCTGCTGCCGCCGCCGCCGTTGCGGTGGTGTCCGTGTCGGCGGCACTCGTGGTCGTGGCATCCGCGGCGATGGATCCAGCAGTGAAGAGTGTCAACGAGAAGACGGTCGACAGAAGCAGCGAGCGCTTCAGGGACAGCCGTGAGGCCTTCATCTTGTCGTGGCCCTATGCCGAGTTGCCGAGTTCCGGGTGAAGTGAAGGTGAGGAGACCACCACTCCCGTCAGAGAGCGCAGGTGGGTGTGACGAGATATTCAGACTGCCCGATACGAAAACCCTGGACCACGTTGTGAATGCCCGAGGGGATCTTGGCTGGATTCACGATGCGGCTGTGCAGAGGCTCGTCTGTGCTTCGTAACGTAACGAAGCCGAGGGAAGCGGGAGTCTAATAAAGTGGAGTGCGCGTGGCGTGTACTGCAATACGAAGAAGAAGAAGAAGAAGAAGAAGAAGAAGGACCAAGTGGAATCAAAAGAGTGGAATACTGATGCTGCTGGTCACCAAGTCACGAACATGGAACTCCAAAAATGCCGGGGGTGGGACGTTCAGCTTATTGCACCATGTGGTCTGGTCTGCGGTTTGGGATGGAATGGAAATGAGAACAACCAAAGGCTGAAGTCAGGCGGAGGAGGAGGATCGAAGGTGGAGGAAGAATTGAGATCCGCGGGACGCAGACCCCACGCCCAGATCCGTCCCCAGGAAGCAGGCCCAACAGGCCCAGACGCTGCAGGGACCGAGGGACCAAAAAGAAAAAAACAACCAAAAAAAACCTTCTGACAGGTACGGAGCAGGTCATGCTCTTAGGGGGGGGGGGGGCATGACGGGCTAGATTGGCAGTGGAAAGGGGGAAAAGGATCCTTCCCGCAGGGTCAAATTGACCCCCCTGTCAGCCATCCACCCTCGATTGAGAAGCGCTGCATCTTCAACAACACGACGGATGATCGCTCTGCAGCCCCCCCCCCCCAAGCAACTATACCTGCTTTATATAGCACAATACACGGCTCGCATTGGACCGTGCTCGACAGCCAGACCGGCCAGACTCGCTCGAGGAAACAGAAGGAAAAGAAAGGAAAAGAAGAAGGGGAAAAACAAAAAGGGCAGCAGGGTCTTGACCATGCGTCGCAAGACTACAGTCGTGTAACCATGTAAGACCAAGGGCGGCGTGGGCAGCAGCGCCTGGCCTGCACGAAGGAGTCACCCTGCAGCTGCCGCTAATAATTCTTGGCTGCAGGTGGGACAAGTCGTACACAGCGTAAGGAACACGGGGGGTCTTTAGCGTACTGTATGCACAGATCTCCGTACTCTCCAGTGCCCTGTGCCTCCTCCCCGCTACTACATACAGTAGCATGTCCTGTACTACTAGGCTCTCCGCAGGCCACTCTTTGCCGCTGCCTGCCGCGGCCCGTCCAGGTGGAATCTACAGGCCATGCATTCGGGAATTTTTCTGAGTTGGCGATTTTCGAAGCCCATCATCACTTCCGTATCTCAGGAAACAGCGCCAACAAACCTGCGCTCAGCCTCCCCTCGAGAGATATATCTCCAAGATGGGTGTCGCAAAGACGACCAGAAAATTTGCTGTCAGTCACTAGCTACCGGCTCCTGTCCCCCTCCCCCCCTCATGAGCACCGTCAGGCTGACCAGTTCTGGCCTTTCAGCAAACCAAGCGCATCATCGGCAAGCGCGATGCACGGCTGAAGGAGAACAAGGACAAGGCCGATATCGTCCAGGGGACCAAGAAGAAGGCCACCGCAAATGGCGAGCTGAGTAGGCCACCACGAGCCTTGGGGCGTCCGGAGGCAAGCTGTATGCTGACTTGGGGCGTCAAACAGTCCGCGAGGTTCCTCAGGCACCGTCTTCCATGTTCTTCCAGCACAACACTGCACTTGTACCCCCCTACCAGGTCCTCGTCGATACCAACTTCCTGTCGCATACCGTCTCCCGGAAGATCGAGTTGTTGGAAGGCATGATGGACGCCCTCTACGCAAAGTGCGAGGTCCTCATCACCTCGTGCGTCATGGCTGGTATGCGTCCTACTCCCATCTCGTAGGCTTGATTGCGCACACCGATGGCTGACGGGCCCCGCAGAGTTAGAGAAGCTTGGGCCCAAGTACCGAATCGCCCTCCGCATCGCCCGCGACGAGCGGTGGAAGCGCCTGCCCTGCGAGTCCGTCCACAGCGGAACCTACGCCGATGACTGCATCGTCGACAGGTGCATGAAGCATCGCATCTACATTGTCGCCACAAACGATCGAGATCTCAAGCGCCGTCTCCGCAAGATCCCCGGTGTGCCGATCATGAGCGTCGGCCGCGGCAAATATGTCATTGAGAGACTACCGGATGCTCCATCGACTTGAGGTGCTCCGTGTTTCAAGCTGACAGTGATTGGTGTTCCCTCTCAAGAAGTTGACCTGAACGCGGTCGGCCTGCGCCTTCAAATCAGGGTGGCCACCTCGAACACCTCGGTGTCGCTGCCGGCAGCTGGTTTTGCCACCGGAGGGCGATGTGGTCTACTGAGGGAGGTGTCGAGGCAGCTGATGCTCCTACCCGTCCTGTTCATTCACTTGTCGACCGCATAGACTCTGCCGATTATCCCTCTGTCACACGCCGTCTGGCCTCTGTCGGGAACCAGCCCAGCTGGCGTGAGAGCGAGGCCGTCAAGAATGCCGCCGGTGGTGGCGCTGCTCTGACCATCCAGGATCTGTCCGCGGCGAGGATTGGCCGGGATACCTCTCAGGAGACCCCTCAGGCGTATGTTGCCCTAGCAAGCAGATAGACAGGCAGATAAAGGGGTATATGAGGGAGGCTGGATGAGGAAAAAAGGAGTTGCCCTGTTTAGGGATATCCTCTTGACGCCCTGTCAGGTAGCACCCCATGGGTAGAAAATGAAAAGCCTGTAAAGCGTTAGAGTATACAGCTGAAGCTGGCTGGGGCAGAAGGGTGATTGAGTCAAATTCTACTGCAGAAGGCACAAAGAACAGTAAATCCTGAATGGACACGAATGACCAGATTCACAGATCCGGAAGACGGCCAAATCCTCTCCCCGTCTTGTAGCCAAAGCTTTGGTACCAGCATGCATTTTAACGCGTTGTTGCGTCAACCCCTGGCTGCCTATGCCTACTGTACAACTACTACGCCTTTTAAATTAGCTTACTAAGGACCTCTCCACAGTCTCAGAGGCCCAACTTCAGCTCTCTCTTCCACCACCGGCACCCAGAAGTGAAATCGGGAAGACGATCCCCACGAGCATGTAGTCTCGTGTCTGTTCCGAAAGGTTGTCCTCAAACCATACGCCTGCGCACTGATAATTCCTCGCTCACCAGGCCTCGACGACCAGCCCGGGGGAGCCCCTGAGTCTCGGACGGAACGGGACGGACGGGTCGAGTCGGCTTTCACCGTATATTATATGAGTGAGCGAGAGTGCCTTGACACCACCGGCCCGGAAGGACGTTGAACTCTCGTGACCTCGGGGGCGAGAGAGAGAGAGGAAGGACTCATCATGGAGATGGACACCCCTATGGAGGAGTCGCCTGGTAGCTCGGGACAGTCGACCTCGAACGGTGGCGCCGCCGTACTGGCCGATGCCGCCCCGACCCCGAAGCGGTCGAGGGTGCTTCTCTCGTGTGCGCCATGCCGGATATCCAAGCTCAAGTGCGATCGGGCAGTGTAAGTATCCTGGTTCCCCAATTTCTTGTTTATATACATATACGTGTCTGTGTGTGTGTATACAGGGTGGTGTATATATTACTGTGAGATGGCTATTATTCCGCTCGTGGCGTGGAATACATGATAGTCCGTCCGTACTTGCACGCCAAAGCCGTTCCCTGACGGACACCCTCCCCCTCCCCCCCCCCAAACCGGATGAGCAGACGGGCTATCTCGTGCATGATCTCACTTGCACGCTCTCTTCCCTCACCCTCACAACAGAAGCATAGGGATCCGAGGCGCCCTGGGCGAACAAGCGACTAACAGTTCTTCTCAGCCCCTGCTCCCAATGCCTCAAGAAATCGCGCCAATCCGCATGCGTCTACGCCCCCAGGCCCGTGAAGAAGAAACCGCTCAAGAGCATGGCGGCGCGGCTCAAGAGGCTGGAGGGCATGGTGAGGGGCATGATCGACGAGGAGGGCAACGTCATCAGGGCCCCCGCGGACCAGGCGGCGCACCCGTCGCAGCAGCCGGGCCGTGGTGCGACGCCGGGGGAGGAGGGGGGTGCGGAGGCCATGGACGAGGCGGCCGTGGGCAAGGTTGTCTCGGCCAGCGGCGCGCGGGGAGGGAGCACGGCTTATGTTGGCGCCACGCACTTTATGGCCATGCTGGGAGACGTGTGTATCCTGAACTCTTCCCGGAGGGAACCGGCTTGGGTGCTGATGGTATCGGGATCAGATCGAGGACCTCAAGAGCTACTTCGACGACGATGCCGACGACCTGGCCGATGAAGACTCGGCGGATCCCACGCCCGAAGCGGATACGCCCGAGATGTTGATGATGAACATGGCGCCCCCACGGAGCAAGCAGGATTTGCTTGCCCTGCTGCCGCCGAGAAGCACCGCCGACAGGTTGGTGATGCGGTATTTCAGCTCGAGCTCGGCGTCTCAGCGTATGTGAGTCTTCGTTTCCAGTCTGTGGGACTTGTTGCTGATGGTAGCCGCAGATATCGTTCACAAACCCACCTTTGTCAAAAGGGCAAGTCAGCACTGTTTCCGTAGATATAACAGTCTGGTCGCGGACAATGATGCGATTGAGCGCTGACGATCGGCATCAGTATACCGAGTTCGTGAACAATACCACGGCCTCAAGTGTAGACTTGGACTGGCTTGCCCTACTCTTCATGGTCTTCTCGCTCGGAATCTTCTTCTCGTCCTTCGCAGCGCCGCAGTAAGCCCCCGCCTAAACACAAGCCCTGTGAGCGTCTAGTCTGCCACCTCACAAAATACCTACGTGGGATCTCTGAAGGGGATGGAGGCGCCCACCCCCACCCCCCTAAGCCTCACATATCAGCGAAGCAAGGGAGATTGACATACCAAACCCACAGTGAACTCGCCCACGACAATACCCCCCTTACACCAACCCAGCGCTTCCGGCAGTACCGGGACGCAGCAGGCTGGGCCCTGACGTCCTCCTCCCGCAACGGTGGTCGCTACGGCTACTCCTCGCCCGCGACGTCGACCTGCGCGCCCTTCCTGCTCTACGTCGAGTCCGAGTTCCTCATCAACCGCGTCTCGCACATGAACTGCTACCTGCTGTCGGGCGTGTGCATACGCATCATGCTGAAGATGGGGCTGCACCGGGACCCATCCAAGCTTCCGGGCTTCCGGATCAGCGCATACGATGCCGAGATGCGGCGCCGGCTCTGGAACCTGGCCATCCAGATCGACCTCATGGTGAGCTTCCACCTGGGCCTGCCGAGTATGATCCACGGGATAGAGAGCGATACGCTGCCGCCCCGGAACCTGCTGGACGAGGACTTTGACGAGAACACGGTCGAGATGCCGCCCGAGAGGACGTCGACGGACTATACGCACATGACCTACCCCATCTACAAAGCGTCCATCTGTAGGATCTTCGGGCTGGTGGCGCGCCAGGCACACTCTCTGACGGTGCCGACCTACGCGGAGGTCATGGAGATCGATAGCATGCTGGAGGAGAGATGGGCGGCGATCCCGAGCTGCATGAAGGTCCGTCCGCTGGACACGTGCATCACAGACCCGCCCTTCCAGGTAATCCAGAGGTTCGGCATCGGAGGCCTGTATCAGAAGGCCCGTTGCGTCCTGCACAGGCGGTATCTGGTTGAGAAGGACCCGAAGCCGGAGCACGAGTACTCGCGGCGAGCCTGTGTGCTTGGCGCACTCGCGCTCCTGGAGTACCAGAATACCATCTCTGAGGCGACGAAGCCAGGCCGTCTCCTGTCCCAGAACGGCTGGTTTGTCTCCAGCCTAGCCATGCATGATTTTTTGCTGGGTGCCATGATTGTGTACCTTGTTTTGCAGAACGAGAGGTACGAAGAGCCCGGTGGAGATTACGACTTGACGGGGAAGTATACGCCGCTGCCAAACAAGCAGCAGCTAGTGGAACTACTGAAGAGATCGTATAGGATATGGAAAGAGATGGCCCTGGAGAACCCGGAGCTGAAAAAGGCGCCAGAGGTACTCGAGACCATGTTCCGCAAGCTTGCACAGGGTCCTGCTCGAGGGGAGTCGTTACCACTGAGTGATGTCTTGCGGGAATCCACGGCGCCCTGGACAAGAACTGGTTTTGCGATGGCCAATTTTGGGACAAGCGGTCAGTCGCTCCCCACGGCAAACCTCATACAGAATGCCTCAAAAGGCGAGCACTTCAGCGCGCGGTACTACAACCCCGTTGGAACAAAAAGCTAACCAGCAACCCCCCCCCCCCCAAGAACTGTCCTCATCCGCATCTTTGTCAAGTGCAGCCCAGACCTCGCCCGAGTCTCAGGTCCACTTCTCCAGAGATGGCTTCATGGGAACCCGTACCACCGCAAATCCTGGCGCCGACTCAGGCTGGCTCCCGGGGGCGTTGGAAACAGTGGACTGGGTAAGCTACCGGAGCCCCAGGCCCCTCACCGCGCTGGTCAAGTAGAGGAGACCGCACCATCTAGCACCTAGGACGTGAGCAAATTCGCTGACCGCAAGTCACTCGGCAGGCTTCGCTGGAAAATGCCATCCGGGCTAACGCCAATGTGGAGCCGTCATCCACTGCACAGTGGCTGGGGCCTGACATGTCGTTTGACCAGATTAATTTTGCTGACCTTGACTTTTTGGATGATCCTTTCCAGCCGGGACCATAGGTGTGGCCTGCGGAGAGACTGGGTTCCTAGACATCCAGCAACATGACCGGATATCTTCTGACAACGGATGGGTGACCTGGCGGTGTTGGAGTGCGGCCGACTGGGCGAGAGGTGTCTCTTGACCTGAGGATTCCACGAGTAGGCTAGACCCAGGAGCAGTCGTGTGACCCCCACCCGAAAAGCGAGTGCTCGTCAATGGGCTTGGCGTCAGAGCTCCCGTCGTTGAGGGATCGCCATTCTCGAACATAAAAGAGCCATAGTGACGTACACTGTCGTTACTGGTCCGGTCTCGCGAGGTTGGCAGAACCTGGGGGTCGAGGTGTGCAGCCAGACAACGGGTAAAACTGCCTGAACGCGTAAGGCTAGCCTATATAGTTAGGTGTCAGCAGCTCAAGCAACCATTAGACCGCATTGTTAGTCGTGATCTTAAGCGCAGTGCGCTTCCCAAAGCTGTGGAGTTCATCAAGCAGTCCGCCTGAGTCCTTGTGGGCGCACACGAAGCGCTTTGTCAGCCACCCCATGGGGTGGGTAGGGCCAACCATTGGCACAGCGGCGTGGTCGCTAGGAAGGGGGATGAACGCTGTGGTCCTACGCGCCCGCACTTAGGAGTCATGACTAGGCTCCCTGCACCGTGGTGGCGGGTCCTGTAGAGATGCTGGCTGTGTATCGGCTCCCACACGGGCCGCAGGTCCAGCATAGAGGCCGTAGCAATTTCGGGAACGTCGAACAGTCCTAAAGCAAGACGGTCGCCTCAGTCTCTGCAATAGACGGCTATCGAAGGCCATCTGCCTGAAGGCCTCCGCGGAGAAGCTGGAAGGAAAATTTGGCCGATGGATGTCTCGTGACGGCATGGGGTTCCCCGCGGGCCCTGCTGGGAGGAGTGCCATAATGGCGTTATCAAGTCGGCTTTGTACGTAACAGAAAAGGGGACTCTGGGCCTTCTTAGGCATGCCTACCACGGTGGTGATGCGCTGTAGCAGTCCAGAACGGCCCTTCGCTAGGAAGCAGCCAATCCTAGCACCGCCCCAAAACCATCGCCCTCTCGAGCTTCCTTCCAGCTGGGCCCGGCGTGGACTGTCCCGATGCCTGAGATCACGGCCCAGGCCTGACGAAACGTATAGACGTGAGAGTCCCCTGGGCCTAGACCTAGGCCTACTCCTCATCCTTTCTGGCGTCAGCCAGTGACAGCATGTCATGACAGGAGGTCTCAAGTCGGCCAGGGTGACGATCGCACCCGAGAGACCGGGCCCGGTCGTCTAGGTGCCGTGAGATTCGGGGCCTGGCATATTCAAGCGTGGCTAACTAGGGGCGAGGCTGAAGTTTCTGTATCGCTAATTATCCTCCCTCGCTGGCGGCGACGAAGAGATATGAAACGAGAACTCCTCGACGAGGAGCACGCGCAATGACGTTGAGATGACGAGACGCTGCCCTCAAGGTCCGCAGACAAGGATCTCCAGGTGGCAGTCGCCAGCGCCTGCCGGTATGTGCTATTTGGGGCCTGTCTCCCAGCCCAGCTTGCTCTTACCTAAAGCTCGGCGGGGGCCCTGCTCCAGGGCCTGCCGGGCCGCAAATCAGAGGTGGACGTTGCGCTCCCTGGTGGCCCGAAGAGGAAACATCATTAGGTAAGACAGGCCCCCGGCTCGGCAGATGCAGCCAGGGCGCAGTACTATGCGCCCTCCTTACCACCATAGTACTATAATGCCATGTACTTCCTGCAAATCGCATGTACTGTACTACAGATGTAAGAGGGGGGTAAGGGGAGGGGCATGACGCCAGACCGGCGAGCCACAGAGTTTGTTGCAGGCACGGTTTCCGGATTATGGCTACTGGCCTGCTACTGACCTGCCGGAGCTGCCTTGCGTGGCCTGACCTTGCTGCGGGACTGGACAGTCGAGGTATGGATAAGGTCGCCCGTCTCCAACTCCCAGGTCCAGTCTCAACGACACGCTCGCCCCCGAGGCACATGGAGAAAAATTTTTTTCGAGTCCAGTACGATATCGACCAAGCCCGAATCAAGCGCCTATGACCAAACAGTTGGATCCTCTTACCTAATGATCTCGCAATGTTGCCCAGTGACTCAAAACACCACGCACGGTTGGTACTTGGGTAGCTGCTGCAGAGTACCGAGTTCGCAGGTCCCGCCATCATTACATCGCACTAGTAGACGCCCAATGGGCCTGTCTGTGGTCGCATTATAAGGTGATGGATCATTGAAATGCAGCCCAACGCCTCATGATACGTTCTAGCCGTTGAGGCCTGAACTGACTGGCTTGGAGTCCAAGGGGTCCCTCCCTCCATCTCGCACTAGAGCACAACAACAACACAGCCCTAATTATGATGCATTGTAGAAGGGGAGGAGGGCCATCCTCCTTCCGTCGTTCTGCATTGACCACACCAATCAACGCTTATCTTTCCCTGCATCTGTAAAAAGAAAAAGAAAGAAAAAGGGTCCCCTTATCTTTGCATCGTTTCCGGTCCCCTACACCGGATCCCTGAATAACCTTCAAACACCACCTCGCTCGCGAATTGTCACGGCCTCCCTCTCCCCCGCCTCCCTCCACGGAGGAAGAGGGTCGCTTTAGCTTATCCTGTTCTTATCCTCCGCATTACGGACCCTCGATCCGCAGGGTGCATGCTGTACTGCGGTACTGCGGTACGTAACAAAGTACATGTCCTCTGTTACTTTTATTGTGCTAGGTAGATCACCCGTATGCAAGTACCTTGACGGATCACAGTCTACATCCCGTCCCTGCTCCACGTTTCCGGCGGATCTCTTATTTGAAGATCTTCACTCGCATGGGAAGACTTTTTTTTTTTTTTTTTTTTTTTTTTCCTCTTCCCGCCCTTCCCTTGGCTGACCTGGCCGTCCTGTTCCTCCCTTATCTTTCCTGTGTCCTTCACGTACCGATTCCCCCCCGGGACCAGTTCTCCTCTCTGCCGCTGGTCGGAGGCGCCCTGAGCTGAGTGAGACGCAGACGACAAAGACGGGCTCCAGGCCATCGTCACCAGGCCCTCGATACAAGGCCCCTGGCCAACGACCGTCTCGCCTCTTATCTTATTCGGCTGCCATAGCCGAATTTAAAGTCGGCCGAGTACCTCGCGGTCCCTTGCCGGTCCCGTCACCCGCCACCGACCATCGCTAAAGCCAATATCACAAGGCCAACACCGCCCAGATCAAACAAACTCCCCCTTTCTGCCCCTCAGCTTCCCCGGCCTGTTAACCTGCACGCGCAACTTGTGATCCCTCACCGGTCTCGGCCGGATCACCGCGAAACCTTCCCGAGACTCATCCAGAGCAGTACCATTCGCCGATAGCGTGACCCAAACCTGTGCCCTGGCGGAACTGCCCTGCCCGGCCCTGCCCGGCCCTGCCCTGCCCTGCAGCACGCTGGATCCTCAGATAACGCTTCCCCTTCCCCGGAGGCCCTTCCTGATGCCCCAGCAGCCCATCACCTCAGACCACGCCCTTTCTCTGGATAGATCCCGATTGGGTTTTCACCAAGGTGCAGACGCCTGTGGATCTGTCGTTGTCATCAACCCTTCCCTTACCCCATACTTTTTTTTTACGGGGTATCCCACCGGCTGTGCACTCGCCCCTGTCGCCCTCCCCTCACACTTATATCTGCGGTATCTGCCCGGTGACCGCATCGGACCATCCTACCTGTTGTCGCCTGTCGAGGTTCAACGGCTTGCTCACTGCCTGCGTCCCCAACCTGAGCTGCGGCCCTGCCGATCCAGAGCCGGAGACCCGCACATTCACCCTTGCTGTGCCTATTCTCGCCGGTTGTACCTGAACCTTGCACGGGGCAGCAAGTAATCAGTCGCCCGTATCTGATACGTGAGTTTGTGGCCCCCTTACCATCCTCGACCGATGGCTCCCCTTCGTCCTCCCTACAGTTGCTGCTACTGCTTGTCACAAGTCACGTCAACCTGCACTCCTCATCTCGGCCTCGGTGGCTCCCTGGATCACGCCGGTCTCCCCATGTTGCACGAGGAGGCGGGAATCCCCCTAATGGTCTGATCTCACCCCGTCACTTCTCGTTCCTGATACCCCAGGCTCGCGCAGAGGCATGCCAAGACGGTTCCTGTGCCCGCAAGAATCCAGTCTGCACCATGGCACATGTCACTAATACCTGTTCTCACCCCTCCATGCAATACTTTTCTTGCCCCGCAGTCTCCTCCGAACGCCGCCGGCTCACTAACGCACACTGCAGGGCTCGGCTGCTCTGCGGCACAAATCTGGGACAACGTCCTTGGGCGCCACCGAACGCACATCATCAGCCCAGAAGTACCAGTCTGGTTCCTATCAGGGCGTGGGTGACAGCGGGAAGCACGTACTGTAGGAGGGTCACTTTCCGGGGTACGCTAAGAAGCTTCCGGCCGCATACAGGACTGGGGCTACCTTATCTTTCCCTCCTCGCGCATCCCTCATCTATGCCCGGGACTCTGCTGAGGATATATGACCTACCCTCTCTGTTCGCTCTAGTACTCGGGAGTCGCTTCCTCTGCTGTTTCCGACACCTCAGCAACTCACCTGCATCACAGGGGACATCAACGGGCAGGTTACAAGGCATCTCCGTCCGTCTTCTCCACCGCGATATTGCCATTGGCAACACCCCCTCCCCCCTTCAAGAGGAATATCGTCGAGTCACAGGTATTGGCCCTCCAAGGAAGGAATCCCGGGTCCGTGGTGGACATCTGTGAAGGGTGCTGGGGTTGGCTTCTTTCAGGAATGGCCATCTGCTCGACCAAGTCCGAGATGCCTCATGCAGAGCTCCCTGTGAGGCCTGCGCAGCAGAGCACCGCCCAGCCGCTGAGTATTCCCATCAGGACAAAGTCAAACGACGAGCGGAGGCACAAACACTCGAGGTCATCGTACTCCGACGCAGGATCTCTGCTCAGCTCTCGGAACAATTCCCTGACGTTTCATCGCCCTGCGAAGCGCTCTATGCCCACGCCGAACAAGACGATTGCCATCATAAACGCGGGTGGTCGTCAGGCGGCCTCGGTGATTCGGGTTGCCACAGCTGTCGGCTACCATGTCCGGGCCCAGATGCGAAATATGGAAGGCCTCATCGCGACTGAGATAGCAACAAACCCAAACGCCACACTGTTCCAGGGCGAGCTCTACACAAGGCACGGGCCCAAATCTGAAGGCGCAGATCTGACACAAGATGGACCCATCTCCGGCATAGGGATTAACCACGCCCTCATCTCGGAGCTGTTCCGTGGTGCCCAGCTGGCCTTCATCAACACGACCTTCTACGGCAACGAGGTGGGGATCGGCCAGGTCTTGGCAGATGCGGCCAAGAAGGCGGGAATCCAGCACTACATCTACTCTTCCATGCCAGACCACCACACCTATGATGAGAACTGGCCCAGCCTGCCACTCTGGGCTTCTAAGCACAAAGTCGAGGAGTACGTGAGGAAGATCGGCCTCCCAGCAACTTTTGTCTACACCGGTATCTACAACAACAACTTCACCAGCCTGCTGTTTCCTCTCTTCTGCATGGACCTGCAAGAAGACGGCTCCTTTGTATGGCAGGCCCCCTTCCACCCAGATGCCAAACTACCATGGCTCGACGCAGAGCACGATATGGGTCCTGCGATCCTCCAGGTCTTCAAGGACGGCGTGGGGAAGTGGGGCGGGAAGCGCATAGCACTCGCCTGGGAGATGTTGTCGCCACGGGAGGCGTGCGAGCAGTTCGCGAAAGGCGTTGGTCGCAAGGTCAAATACATCAGGGGCGAGATAGAGGTCAAGGTCAAGATCCCCGACGGCTACAGGATACAACTCGAAACCTTGGAGAAGTTGTTCCTCCTCGGCGGTGACGACCCCGCGAAACAGCCACCGTACTTTGGCGACCGTGAGCTGGAGGACAGCTGCCCACACGTCGCTATGCAGCTGTGGGAGGGACCTCGAGGTTTGGAGGAGTATGCGAGAGAGACATTCCCGCTGGAGGAGAGTGCCAACGGCAAAACCTGGATGGACAGCTCTTCCCTGGGTCTCGGCCAGGGCGAGGAGGATTTTGTGCTGGTCGGGTCGCCTGGCAAGGGCCAGCCTGACGACGAGTATGACAGCGAAGATGAAGATGATGGACTCATCATGAGGGTATCTGCAAGAGGCGATCAGGAGTGGCTTGCATAGGAAAATATCATCTGTCGAAGTGGAGGGGGAACTTCTCAGGGTCCCTCCCCCTCCTTCAACCCCGGTGGCGGAGAGGGCATAGCGCGGTACCCACGGGTATCCTGACTTGAACGGGTCTGGATTACAACACCGGCGGGCCTTTGCAAACCTTCGGGCCATTGTTCCCCTCCCGAACGAGGACAGAGACAGCAATGGAGCGTGTGAAACGACGAGGACATACGATGATCTCGGGCGACGTTCAACGACGATCGATACCCAACGAATGAATGGTACTTCACGCACGTCTTCATCGCACGAGGCCAGACGGACAGATGCTACACATCACACAGAAACGGACGAAGGAAAGTCCCAGCGCGCACAACAGGACGCATGTTCATGGTTTTGGTCACCACATTTACAATCATGGCGGGCGGCGTTCCAAGAGCCGCGCTCGGCGTTCGAAATTGTCTATTTGTACATAATACTACCATGGCTCACAAAAATTGGTGTCGGGCTGGCAAAAGGATTCGGAATCAGGCCGGCTGAGGTAGAATTTCAGCGCAGTCTTGGACAAAATTGGGTTTGGGCCTCTTCATCTACGAGATACTCCAATGGACAGATATTTGATCCTGAACACGGTATCAAGGCCAGCTCAGGTATCTGTGCAGAATCAAACATCCGGGAATACTGAACAGCACACCCAATTGTCTACGCCACATACGAGCAGTCCCTTTTTCGTGGGGACTGGGTTACTGGAGAGATGCTCTCCAAATACGCCCCCTTACGAAACTCTTTCGGGACCCCGAGGGAGGTGCGTGACGAGCTACCACGCCGCCCCAGACGCCAAAGAGCACTGCACAGGCCTCTGGAAGATGCCTCATGATGACTGCACCTTCTGTTGAAGGGATCGCCGCAGCGTAGAGTGACCCGGACCATGCGCCTTTTGTTCTAATGCACTACAAGGGTTTACTTGCGATCTATATACACGAATCAGTGATGCGCCCGAGGGCGTAGTGCCTGTCTAAGTTGCTGGATTCAGTCTCTGTATCCCAGCACTTCATCGCGATACCATTCCTGAAGCAAGACGCCTCGGCCCGGACGCCTCCGGAGTTCCGCTGGCTGGCATACAGGGCGATATTTGCGCTGCCACCAGCCCGCCCGCCCGCCCGCCCGCCCTCTAGAACTTGCCCCCGGCCAGGTTCCCGATTATCTCGCGGCCCGTGACCCACGTGGTCCTCCACAGGGTCGGGAAGTCGAGCGTGCTGCTGAAGCCGTCGGCGAAGCCGAAGAAGAGCATGGGTGGGATCCAGCCGCGGGCGTACTCGAGGGCGAAGCAGCCGTCGGGCATCTTGTACTGCTTGGCGACGCCCCGGACCAGGTGGTGGACGCTGCCCTGGGGGTAGACCTCGGGCTCGTACTCGCCGGGGACGTAGGCGAGCTGCGTGCCCGAGAGGATGTGGAAGTAGTCGTCGGCCGTGTGCCGGCCGGTGTGGCCCTCGGTGCCGACGGCCGTGCCGAAGATTATGAGGTACTCGGTGACGCCTGTTTTTATTTTATTTTGTTTATTACCCCGGTCAGACCTCGGGGTCGGCCACCAGGGAGTGGGACGGGGGGGGAGGACATACTCGCGTGGATGATGTACATGGCCCCCATGGCGCCCCCGGCATTGTTGAAGACCCACTCCTCTTCCAGGTTGACGTAGCTCGCGGTGCCCGGCAGGTCGTGCAGCTCGTCCACGATGTACCTGACCACGGACCGCGTGTCGTTGCCGTGGGCGGCGATGCCCCGCCTGGCGAGGTCGTGCAGGTGGTCCGGGTGGAAGATGTAGAAGGACTCGAGGTGGCCGTCGAGGAAGTAGAAGAGGGGGCTGAGCAGGCCCACGAGCAGGGCGAGCGCGGTGAGGATGCGCGCCATCTCGTTTTCTGTATAATAACGTGAGCGTTGGTGTGCGATGGTGAGGTGCAGAGATGGGCGGTGTAAGATGGGGGACCTCCTAGGATTGAGATGTTTTTGTTCGACCACTTCTCTGACAGGGGCGGGCCCCGCGGAGCTTCCAGTGCTTCTTCCGATGCAGGGCCCCGCGGTCTTATCTAATCGGTAGCGGCGGTACGGGGAATGTGCATACTACTAGTGCTAGTTAGTGATGTTACTGGGGCGGTCCCGCTGAAATTTCCGAGCTTGCTTTTTTTTGGAACGAAACCAGGCGAACGAACATTCACTGATTGACTTGACCTGGAACCGAGGGCATCCTCCCAACGCTCCCTCACGTCTGGCTGGCGGCCACAAGCGGAACTACGAGCCACCACTCTCCCACGCGACCAATCTCAGAGACAAACAAAACCCAGGCACCCCATCATGGCGACCACCTCGGTCGCCCTGCCAGGCCAGCTCCTCGGCCCCGCCAGCAGGTACCGCCCCGGCCCCGGCGTGCACCTCCACGGGTCGAACCTGTACAGCTCCCTCCTCGGCGCCGTCACCGTCTCGCAGCCCGCGTCGTCCGCGGCGACCAAGGGCCCCGCGAAGCGCCTGACCAAGATCACGGCCTCCCTCCACCCCAACAACGGCGGCGGCGGCGGCGGCGGCAGTACCCCCGCGCCGGCCGAGCTCCCGACCATCTCGGTGGTCCGCGGGGCGGCGGCCAGCAGGAGGCAGCGCGAGGTCCTGCCCCAGGTCGGGGACGTGGTGCTGTGCCGCGTCACGCGCATCACGCCCCTCCAGGCCGTCGTCGCCATCCTGGTCTGCGGCGGGACGGTCCTCGAGGCCGAGTGGCAGGGCGTCATCCGGGTGCAGGACGTGCGGGCCACGGAGAAGGACCGCGTCAGGGTCTACGAGAGCTTCAGGCCAGGGGATATCGTGCGGGCCTCGGTGGTAAGTCCCGGTGATAAACTTTTGAGGACTTACAAAAAAAGAAACGTGGAATAGCCGGGGCGAAACGCGTGCTGACGATGTGTGTGTGTGTGTGTGTGTGTGTGTGTGTGCAGATCTCCCTCGGCAACCAGGCGAACTACTACCTGTCCACGGCGAGCAACGAGCTCGGCGTCATCATGGCCGTCAGCGAGGCTGGAAATGCCATGTACCCGGTGTCGTGGAAGGAGTATAGGGATCCGGAGACTGGGCTGGGCGAGGCGAGAAAGGTTGCGAAGCCCTACTGAGGCCATGATGGATCGTCACGGACCTTGCCGACCTCTTACTCTCTCTGCAAGACGAGCATTTTGAGAAGGCCGGTGAGGACGGCGGGGTACGGCTTGTGGACCGAGAGATACTCGGAAGATCGTGCAGCCGTATCATAGCGGCTTCCGACATCTGCATGTTGAGACACACGACTTCGTGCGCCTCAGAATATGACGCGGCCGGTTGGATGGCAGAACACGGCGCCAGTCACGAATGGCACCTGGTCCGCGACCCTCGGGCACGACGAAAGGATATACCCCCCCACCGCCGTGGGTCGGAGGAGCCCGGATATGGTAGGGTGACTAAGTTCTGATTATACGGTCAGGGAGAGACACTTAGCTCTTCAACCACCACACTGGCTGGCCACTCCTGACTGTGCGCGGCAATCTGCCCCATCCGCGGCCTCGAGGTATCAGGACGGCATAGGAGGGTGTGCCCTCACTCGAGCAGCAGGAGAGTTGGGGGGCTGCATGGTATCTGGGCAGGGGGCGAAGATATCCGCAGGTGCTTTCTAGCGCAGGCCTTCGATCGAGGACCGTTCGGATGTGCCGACTTCGGGATCATGGAGGGTGGAAGATGCGGACGTTTCGAACGGTCATGAACATGTCAGCAGGACTGATCTGCACCTCGCGTCATCCTCGCCACGGGCTTAGATGCGCTGTAATGCGAGGCTACACACCGTGTATGCTGCGTTGCCTCGGAGAGCCTGTGAGACGAATAACTACTTACGATATCTTTATGCTGCCCTGTTGTCTTTACTACCTGCGGGCTGGTCGTCGAGCCCCATTCCGCGGGCGTCTATCTGGACGCGCTCGGACAAAGATGAGAGCTTGAGAACACCTAATATTCTCCCCGACCCCGACAGGGGCGGTCTCTGAGTCCCAGATCGCAGGATGAGCCTCACCGTTTCCGAACCAGAACGCTTCGGTATCTCGCCCGGGGCCGAAGCCACCCCGGGACCGCACAGCTCCGCACTGCGCCAGGTACCGAGTCTCAGGGCCCGAAGCTTCGAGAAGTGGTAGGATGATATGCTCCAAAAACGTCACGTCCACCTGGCCGATCTGGTTTGCGATGTCCACCTCGTCGTCTTGGGGGCAGTGCATAGGGCCGTCCACCCCAGAGGTACTCCGGATTGGGCTCGGTCCGTATCCTCAACGGCGCCCTATGTGGCCACTGGTAACCTTGGACGTTCCAGGCCTGGATCGAGGTCATCTATTCATTGGCTTAGATTCGGGCTCTTGTTTCGTCTTGTGTAGCCAGCTGCCACACCAGTAATAGAATGAGTGCGACGTATGGGGACCACGGCAGTCTGAGGACCGCAAGACCACGTGGGATGGGAGCACTAAGAAACGTGTGTAAGATGCTTTCTCGACATGCATCCTTGTGTATACTATAACACATTGATTGGAATCGAAAATGATCCAGGCAAGATTCGGGGGAATGACCGGCGGTAGGAGGATACTTACAGATCATGCCCAGGGCAGCCACTATCCAGTGAAGCCCTGACCCTGACATGAGATACGGTAGGCGATGGGGTTAGTTACAATACGTCTTTTGGCGCTAAACCGGCGAATGCGGATCCACAGCCGCCGGAGTGATGCTGGATGTGTGCCACGGGGTGTGGTCCAGTAAGATACTGCAGTCCTGGCGAGAAGGACCTTTTCTCTCGTACGCAGAGCATAGAAGGACGAGAGGGTGGGGAGGGCATCGCCTAGCACCCCTGGGCGTGCCAGGGACATCATGAATGAAAATGGCTATACTGTATATGTTCTTCTGCGGCTCGCACGTGCTCAGCAGAAGGTTGCGGGGTCTGGTCTCGCTTTCGCTTTGACGAACCCCGTCTGACAATTGCATGCAGGGACGGGACGGAGAACGCCACCAGGGGTTTCCAACTGGTAAATACACCGAGTCCCGTAGGACTCGGTGCCAGCGCGCGCGGGTACTTCCATAGTACTAAATTCTGACAAGCAGGTCGAGCCTCCTTCCGGTCTTGGCCAATGCTCGTTTGTCTGGTTGGGCCTTAAGCACGACGACAACTCTAGACCGGGATCTCGAGCCTGGCCTTGATCCTGCATAAGCCTCACGGCGGTCTGGGCAATCACCCGATCCGCGGGGCGAGCAAAATCTTCTATCCTGTGCTGCGAAGGGGCCTTGGGGGGGGGGGGGGCTTGGTGGTTGACACGCTGCCCAATAGTGACGACAGAAGGGTCTGAGGGCAGATACTACGTGACACGTACATATATGGTGCTGGATCTGTCCTGGGTTTTCCGACCTTGGTAAGATCCTCGAGCGATTCATCCGAAAGATGTCAGGGCATTAGGCTACCCTCTCGGCCCCCGTCTGACATATTATGTTTTGCATTTGTAATGCCGCCTTACCCGGGCGACGCCCTTCTCGCTGAGTGATCACGGAAATGGGGACTGTGGGGACAACATCAATGTTTCGGTGTGCCAGACCCTGTCCCTCCGAGGTTCAAATGATAGCTGCTGTTCCCGGGGGTGTGGTTTCGAGTCATGATAACTTCATATTCATTCTGGTGCTATACCATAGTAGCGCCGCGTTCGCACCCTGCTGTCCTGCCCCTTTCTTCCAGTCAGTGATAAACAGAAGATAAAATGTAACAAAAGCCAGGCGAGGGAAGACGGCAGACAGCGTCGACACCACCTGGTGGGATGACCCGTCTGGCGCTTCTTGAATAAAAGGTAAACACGTTACGACGCCCTGTGGCGGATATCGGCTGCCAAATAGTGACCCGATCCCGACTCTCGGGATTTACTATGTGTGGGCAAGATAATCTTTTGTCTCGAAAGGGAATGGCAAGGGCCTTCCAACCAATACGAGGGCGACAACCCGGGGACACAACAGCTCGTGTCGTAGACTTCCCCGTTCAGCCTGTGCCGGGCTTTAGCGGAGATGTAATAAACGAGCCAGACCCCAGCTCTCGGCCCCGGTGCAAGGCGACGACTATGGATCGGGCCCGAATCTCTTGGTATTGAAAGCCAAGTCGAAAGCCAAGTTCGCGGTCTGGACCGGTGATTATCCACCGAAGGCAGCCCCTTAAGCCACGAAATGCCCGACGGATTTTTCCCCAGTCCTGGTGACAATGGGTATCAGGGCCGTCTGCCATGCGACCCTATGACTCTTTGCCCTTCGCCCTAGGCTTGCCGCCTTCTGGATCTAACGGCCTGCTCCTCCTATTCGCCCCGGGTATCGTCAGCAGAGTCGAGGCTTCAAAGACGTGTGCCCACTTGGAGCCCCTCTGATTCGCCGCCCGAGGTTTCGATCTCCGCTGAGATACCACCACCCACACCTTGTCGAAGGGGCAAAGAGGACGCCCAGCACCAAGGGCCAGTTCCGCGTATCTCCTTTACGGTTCATGCCAAAGAACTTATCAAGTCCAGGGCTCACCACCGTCCTGGCCCCGCACACACGCAAACTATCTTTTCCCGGGCGTCACACATGCAGCTCCGGCGGCCCCAGTCGAACCGGATAAACCAGTGACATCCAGTTCGAGGAGTCCCCTCGAGCTAGGTCGAGAATACCACAGCACGGACGTGAAGTGCAACCGCTGCTGTCCCGCTGATATTTCGCCTCCGCCTTAGCGCTCAGCGGCAAGACATTCACTCGCCCGGAGTCCGGGGTCCGGGGCATAATTTGCCTGCGCAGCCGGGCTGCCTTGGAGCAGTGTCTGAGAGGTTCTACACTCGTCTCTCCCCGGATACGGTACAGGCATCTCGGTGAAACCGATCTGGCGGTGGACTGCGATCCCGCGAAGGAGCCGCCTCGCTGCATCTGCACCACACCCTTTGCGTTCCCGGCACCTGTCCTGTCTTGGCCTAAAACGCCGACATCCATTCATAACCTCCGTTCCGCCCGCTTGTCGGTCGGTCGGTCGGTTGCTTGCTCTCGCTGTCTCCTTCGTCCCGACTCTCCTCGACACTTTCTTTTGTGTCACTAACCCGACTGAACCCCGAGGCTTACCTGATAGAGGCTCTCTGTCTCGTCGAGTGAGCGCCCGGATGCGCGTGCCACACGAGCTCTGACCTATCTTGACAACAAGGGCGAGAGTAGTTGGCCATATTGAACATTACAGCACCTTACACTCCCACGTCCGCCCACCATGGCGCCCCCACCGTTGGAATCAAGGCCCAGTGCGGCCAGTGTGGCCAGCTATGAACGGTTCAGACAGCCCGACGACCCTCTCGCGCGGGTCAACACACAGGGTTCTGAGCGGGAAGAGATCGACGACGAGGTAGCCGTCGCCGAGGCTGCATTTGAGGGGCGCAACCTGGAAGGCGACAACCAGGTTGCTGGTGATGCCGACGCGCTAGACGACGACTTCCCCGACCATGACCATTCCGAAAGTGACAGCGGTCTCGAGAAGGAAACGGCCAAGGAGGAAGAGAACGGGGCGCGGCATGAGGTCCGGCGCATGCAGAGTTACGCAACGGATGTTACTACCACCACCCAGGCGACCAGTCGCCCTGCAGGGGAAGAGGACGAAAAGAAGACCTGGTCTCAGAGGCTCAACCCCTTGAAATGGGGCGCCACACCACCTGTGCCCGAGGAGAGGGAGGTGTCGCACGAGCACAATGCGAGCTTCTTCAGCAAGCTCACCTTCTCATGGCAGGGATCACTTATGCGCACAGGCTACAGGCGTCCGCTGGAGCAGAACGACATCTGGAAGGTGAACCCGGATCGGGGCGTCCACAAGATGTCCAACGCGGTGGAGGAGGCTTTCCACAGACGGGTGGCCAAGGGCCAGAAGTACGCGCTTGTCAGGGCGCTGAACGAGGTCTACTTCAGAGAGTTCTGGCTCGGCGGTGCATGTCAGCTCCTTGCCACGCTCTTCCAGGTCTTCGCCCCCTTCACGCTGCGATACCTTATCGCGTATGCCACAGAGGCATATGAGGCCGCGGCCACCGGCTCGCCACAGCCGAACATCGGCAAGGGGCTCGGGCTGGTCTTTGGTGTGACGTTCATGCAGATCTTCCAGACCCTCTGCACCAACCACTTCATCTATAGGGGCATGTTGGTCGGTGGCGAATCGAGAGCGGCGCTCATCAGCTTGATCTACGCCAAGTCCATGGTCGTCTCGGGGCGCGCCAAGGCCGGAGGAGAGGCAATCCAGGACGGCCCCGAGAGCGCCAACGGGACAACCGAAGAGGCTGCCAAGGGCAAGGGAGGAAAGAGGAACAAGAAGAGCAAGAGCGCGGGGCAGCCGGGCAGGGCAGGGGTCATGGGCGATGGCATTGGCTGGGGCAACGGTCGTGTCGTTAGCTTGATGAGTGTTGATACATACCGTGTTGACCAGGCCTGCGGTCTCTTCCACATGCTCTGGACGGCGCCCGTCGCGTGTATCATAACGTTGGCGTTGTTGATCGTCAACTTATCCTACAGTGCCCTCTCTGGATTCGCCCTCCTGGTCATCGGTCTCCCAGCGCTTACGAAGGCCATCAAGAGCCTGTTCCGGCGGCGACAGGGCATCAACAAGGTCACTGATCAGCGTGTTAGCCTGACCCAGGAAATCCTACAGGCCGTCCGGTTCGTCAAGTATTTTGGCTGGGAGAGCTCGTTCCTCAACCGCCTCGGCGAACTGCGCGGCAAGGAGATCGGCATGATCCAGAGGCTCATGTCCATCCGGAACGGCATCATGGCGATCTCCATCTCACTGCCCATCTTCGCATCCATGCTCTCGTTCATCACCTTCACTCTCTCGCATCACGGCCTCCAAGCCTCCACTGTGTTCTCGTCTCTGGCCCTGTTCAACGGCCTGCGGGTGCCCTTGAACTTGCTGCCTCTGGTTATCGGCCAGGTCACAGATGCGTGGAACTCGCTGAAGCGTATCCAGGACTATTTGATGCTGGAAGAGCAGACAGACGAGGCCGTATTCGATGCCGAGGCTACCCACGCTGTGGAGCTACGCCACGCTTCCTTCACATGGGAGAGGACGCCGACGCAAGACATGGACAAGATCTCTGCGATGGCCGGACCAGGAAAGGACGGAGGAGACAAGAAGGACCAGAAGAGGGCCTCCAAGGGCAAGAGCGCCCCGACGCCGACAGAAGATGGGGAGGGTGACAATAATGTCATCGAGGACCGCGAGCCCTTCAAACTGAAGGATCTCGACTTTGGGATCGGGAGGAACGAGCTCGTGGCTGTTATCGGCACAGTCGGCAGTGGCAAGACTTCGTTGCTTGCAGCTCTTGCCGGTGATATGCGCAGAACGCATGGAGAGACCATATTAGGTGCCTCGAGGGCATTCTGCCCACAGTCAGCTTGGATCCAGAACTGCACCGTCAAGGAGAACATCCTGTTCGGCAAGGACATGGACCGTTCGTGGTATAAGCAGGTTATCAAAGCGTGAGCATCCCTTGGCTGTTTTGTGTCACTGTGAGATGGGAGGCATGCCAGGCGGGGATTATTCTTTGAGACCCGCTCCCCAGAAGCATTTCGCTGCCACTTGCTGACACCCTTCCAGATGCGCTCTTCAGCCTGATCTTGACATGTTGCCCAACGGCGATGCAACCGAAATCGGTGAGAGAGGCATCACAATCTCTGGCGGTCAGAAGCAGAGGCTCAACATCGCCCGTGCTATCTACTTCGACGCCGACATAATCCTTATGGACGACCCCCTTAGTGCTGTCGACGCCCATGTCGGCCGGCACATCTTCGACAACGCGATTCTGGGCCTACTGAAAGATAAATGTCGAATCCTCGCTACCCACCAGTTGTGGGTGCTGAATCGCTGCGATCGCATCATCTGGATGGATCAAGGCAAAGTCCAAGCCATCGACACCTTCGACAATTTGATCAGGGACCACACCGGATTCCAGCAGCTCATGGAATCGACTGCCCTGGAGGAGAAGAAGGAGGAGGGCGAGGCGACCCAGATCGTCGATGCCAATGACACCAAGGGCAAGAAAAAGAAGAAGGGCAAGAGTCTCATGCAAAGCGAGGAGCGTGCCGTCTCTAACGTTCCATGGTCTGTTTACGCCGATTTTCTACGGGCTTCCGGCAGTATCCTGAACGGACCTCTCATTCTCGGACTCCTCATCGCCTCTCAAGGTGCGAACATTGTAACCAGCTTGTGGCTCTCATGGTGGACATCGGACAAATACGGACTTCAAACAGGAGTCTATATCGGTATATATGCTGGCTTGGGAGCGGTCCAGGCGCTCCTCATGTTCGCCTTCATGGTCGTACTCACCATGGTGGGCACCCGCGCTTCGAAGACCATGTTGCGCTTGGCCATCACCCGAGCTCTACGCGCTCCAATGTCATTTTTTGACACAACGCCCCTGGGCCGTATCACCAACCGCTTCTCTCGAGATGTTGACGTCATGGACAACACTCTCTCAGATGCTATACGCATGTACTTCTTCTCGGTCGCAAGCATCATCTCCGTGTTTGCCCTCATCATTGCGTTCTTCCACTACTTTGCTATCGCCCTGGTCCCGCTGTTTTTCATGTTCCTCTTCGCCACCTCCTTCTATCGTGCCTCGGCGCGCGAGATCAAGCGTTTCGAGTCTGTTCTTCGATCGAACGTGTTCGCCAGGTTTGGCGAAGGTCTCAGTGGAGTGAGTAAAATTCTGACTCCCTATCCCTCACTGAAAACTACAGGAAGAGGAAAGATGCTGATACCAACAATACAGGTGGCAACCATTCGTGCATATGGCCTGAAGGGTCGCTTTATCGAGGACCTGCGCGTTGCCATCGACGAGATGAACGCGGCATACTATCTCACCTTCAGCAACCAGCGATGGCTGTCCGTGCGGCTTGATGCGGTTGGCAACGCCTTGGTCTTTACTACGGGTATTCTTGTTGTCACTTCGCGGTTCAGCGTGCCTCCATCAATTGGTGGTCTCGTGCTCAGCTACATTCTCGCCACCGTACAGATGATCCAGTTCACAGTACGACAGCTCGCCGAGGTCGAGAATGGTATGAACTCGGTGGAACGGCTGCGATACTACGGTACTCAGCTCGAGGAGGAGGCGCCACTGCATACGATCGAAGTGCGGCCGACCTGGCCAGAGAAGGGTGAGATCGTCTTCGACAACGTCGAGATGCGCTACCGCGATGGTCTGCCCCTCGTCTTGAAAGGGCTGGATATGCATGTGCGCGGAGGAGAACGTATCGGTATAGTCGGCAGGACCGGCGCCGGCAAGTCAAGTATCATGTCCACGCTATTCCGCCTGGTGGAAATCAGCGCCGGACACATCACAATCGACGGTGTTGATATTTCGACCATCGGCCTGAACGACCTGCGCAAGAGACTTGCCATCATCCCACAGGACCCCACGCTCTTCCGCGGCACGGTACGAAGCAACCTCGATCCGTTCCACGAGCACACCGACCTGGCGTTGTGGTCCGCCCTCCGCCAGGCTGACCTGGTGCCGAAGGACGCGGAGCTGGGCGCCTCGAACACGGGCAGAGACCCGAGCCGCATACATCTCGACACTGTGGTCGAGGAAGACGGGCTGAACTTCTCCCTGGGCCAGCGGCAGCTCATGGCGCTGGCCCGCGCGCTCGTCCGCGGCAGCCAGATCATCGTGTGCGACGAGGCGACGTCGAGCGTCGACATGGAGACGGACGACAAGATCCAGGCTACCATCGCGAGCGGCTTCCGGGGGAAGACTCTCCTGTGTATCGCCCACAGGCTGCGGACCATCATCGGGTACGACCGCATCTGCGTCATGGACCAGGGGCGCATCGCCGAGCTTGACACGCCGCTCGAGCTGTGGAAGCAGGAGGGCGGGATCTTCCGGGGTATGTGTGAGAGGAGTGGCATCCGGGTAGAGGATATCAGTGGCGCTCGTGAGGATTTGAGGTTGGCGGAGAAGGGTCCCTTAGAGGTGCAGGAGAAGACGGAGAGCAGAACGAGCAGTGACGTGACTGAGAAGAGGGAAGAGTGACGATACCCCTGACGATAAAAGGGATGATCGAGATAAAAGTACAAAAGACCAGATCTACTGAGGTATATATATATATTCACAAGGCTTTTCGGGGCCGTTTAGAATTCTAAAAAGGAAATCATCAAATCATAACTGCCATGTCTACCTTGAAGGATTATAGCTGAAGGGAAGGACCCAGCGAGAAGAGAGTCTTTGCTATAATAATCACTATCAGTTTCAAAAATTTCAAAGGACTAGATGGTTTATATTAGTAAAATAAACATCGATTGTATTATGCCGAATGGGTAATACAAGTTTTAATAATTACTAGTCATAAAAGACTTATAAAGCCTGCGTAACACCAGCAACGTCAAGGATGAGAGTTGTGCGGCATAATTAGGGTCTCAACATCACCTTGGCCGCCTGCCTGTCCGGCCTCAACTCCACATACAGTGAGTGACTGGGCTGATAGTTCAAATGGGCAATCTGGACCTCTGAGACCATTACTAGCGCTGATAGCAGCACTGTCTAGCCCGTCCGGTGATGGCTGGGCCCAGATGAGTGTTGCCTCATCTAATGCTGGCGTCGCTCTCTTTGAAGCCTGGTTCGATGCATCGACGACTGCTTACTGAGTGGTTCCTGTCCTTTAAGCTTTCATATGGACAAACAAACTTCGCAAAGTTATTCAAAACGATGTTTCATCTGTACACAGTCTGAGCCCGATGGGACTCGAATGCTATTTTAACAGCATGCATTAGGTAGCTGGAAGCTATAATTCTTTGCTGTACAACCCATATTGATTGACTATCGACTATGACTTTGTCTACCCTTTATCACATTGATTCTCCTTTCCTGTGAGTAGGTAACGGGGACTTTGAACCACCCCAGTCTGAACACCTTGGTACCAGCCTATAATTATAGCCGTCCACATGAAAGTGTAGTATCAGCCCTCCACTGAGACTGCAGGTAAAGTGTTAGCATGAATGATCCCACGCTACGGAGAAACCGAGTAGCAATGGCATACGTCTGTATTTGTGGAGCAGTGCTGTTCTAATGCTTGATTCTCGCAAGCTTTCCCTTATTTTACCACGACTTAGATGCCCCAACATCCAACAAGCCTGGATATCGTTTCCAAACCATCCACTCACCATATCTTTGTCTTTGATGACCTAGTTGCAAGCGGCGGACCTGCGGCGATCTGCATCCTAGAGCCGGGGATAATTTGACCTCATCGGCACAAATTCTAACCCCCGAAAGGCACCCACCACTCAGCAATCCGGTACGAGGAGCTTCTTGATGTCACCTTTCTTTCGGGCCGTTCACGCTGAACTAGTATGTGAAGGTGGTCTCGTTCGGGGAGGTTGGATCATACTACATGATATCACATCTGAGCTTAGCTTTGGAGGTGGGGAGACAGGATTTGGTCCTCACCGCAACAACGTGATGCTGGCTCACTTCTTGTTTGACATTGATCCCGCAGCGGAGATCAAAATTCTCTCTAAGCTGGGTCCTTTTTTTTTTCTTCAACATCCACAGGGGTACGTGACGAACCGTGAGATGCCCCAAAACATCACTTAACCACCGCAAGCAGCACAACCTCAGTGGTTCTGCCAGCTTGAGGTGAGGCGCATGTCCGCTGTAGGTAGTTCCGAGCCGAAGTCTTCGGCTTGCGAATTACAACAGCACAGGTCACGCCAAGAGGGTCATTTCCCCCGCATCTCGCTCGATGTAAAAGTTCGAGCGGAGATCTGATCCTGGGATGGCGATCAGCCTCGCTTGCATACCATGCAAGAGGGGGCGTACTATTGAACCGGGCCTCCGATGTCAGTCGAACTGGCTACGACATTGTCAATGGACGCTGTTCAACGATGGGACTTGGTTCCTTGATGCTCACTGTGTCGCTATAGCTAGCATCTGCATAACCCGCATCTGCATAACCCGCAACTGGCATACATGTTCGGCTTGCAAGCTATATAACTCAGGTCACCCAGGAAAACCAATGCAAACGGTCAAGGCATCAGGCGGTTGGGAACACGGATTGGTTCATTGAATCATCAGACCGGCACTGGCGTGTCCTACACACAGGAAATCATGTTGTTCACCCCATCTCTTTTGGTGGTCTCCACCCTGGCCCCCTCTGTCTTTGCAAACTTCACCTCTACGCCATGGTATGCCAACATGAGCTCCCAGCCGGCCCGCACCCTCCATCCTGATTGGACCAACCTGACAATCGAGACAAACACGGGCACGTCCATGGGTTTCTATAACGACACTTATCCGGACGTGCGCCAGTTCCTGCGGGTTCCATATGCCAAAGTGAGCACCCATACAAGTAGGGAGCGTATTGAAAGCAAAGGCATAATTCCCTGATCCCAATAATAGCCTCCGATTGGTGACCTGCGATGGATGCCTCCGGTGAAGCCTGACCAGAGCACCAAGAAAATAGATTCCACCAGATTTGGTCCAGGTGCGAGTCCTCTTGAGGTGCCTTCTCCGGTGTATCTCGATTAATACGTTTCCAGCCTGCCCACAGTATGTGAGCCCACAGGGCAGCATGTGGAATGAGTACGAGCCCGCCAGTCTGCTCATGAATATCGGCGAGACTTACGACCAGGGCTCGACCGCCTGGTCCTCGGGAGAAGACTGCCTCTCACTTGCTATCTGGACGGCCAGCCACAGCCGAGAAGGGCGACATGCTTCCGGTCGCTCTGTTCGTCACCGGCGGAGGTGGCATTACGGGCGGTATTGAGGTGCCCTCTCAATTGCCGTCACAATGGGTGTCTAGGTCACAAGAGCACATCGTCATCACTATTAACTATCGGCTCAACATCTTCGGAAGTAAGTTTCTACTTTACTGTCGGCCTCAAGCCAGCCCAGACTGACATGATTGGTAGACCCGAAGTCTAGAGCCCTCAATGAGACCTCGCTTGCTCTGCTTGATGTTAGAGCTGCGGTCGAATGGGTGTACGAAAATATTGAAGCATTTGGTGGGGATTACGAGAACATCATGGCCAGCCCTCCCCACCCCTTCAAAAAAGCTCCAGATTTAAGCATAAACAACTGACGTTTCTCCCATAGCTCTGGGGCCAGTCTCAGGGTGCCGCACTTACCCACCTCTATACCTTGGCGTTCCACGACGACCCCCTTGTCACGAAGTTCGGCATCACCTCTCAGCCTCCTCCAGTCACCATCGACTTGAGTGAGACAGACGACGTATATGCAGACTTCGACGTTGTGGCCAAGAACCTCGGCTGCAACTACGGCAACGACCCGGCTGCTGAGCTGGAGTGCATGCAGCAGGTTTCTTTGGTCCAGATCGAAGAGTTCATCAACCGTTACGACAGCCAGCCGTCCATTAACTTCGGCAACTATATCCGTAAATATATACCTGGGAACCAAGCCCGCTTTAGGTTGGCTGACCGTGTGAGTAGCTGATGAGAAGTACATTTTTGCGAACGAGACCACCAGGTATGTGGAAGGCAAGGTCCGGCCATCCGATCAGATGCTGCACGAGAGATGACGGGTACAAATGAGACGGAGACGAATGAAGTGGAAGAAGGGTGGGATTGTACGGCTCTTGATGACGCGTTTCTGAGGAAGACACTTGGTCTCGACACATATCGGTATTTCTGGGCCGGTAAGTGCAGCTCTGTAATGACTTATTCGAGTCTACATTACCTACCCTTCGCCCTTCGCCCGGCCCTCAGCAAACGCAGCTGCCAACCCCGTCTCATTCAGGGAACTACTCAAATATATCACCGACTTATTATTTGGGTGCATTTCACTGGTCCGACCTTCTCATGATTTTTGGAAGCTACCGTCTGGACGTCGGCGAAGTGTCAGAGCTGGAGGTCCAAACGTCGACTACGATGCAAGATTACATCTTGGCCTTCTCCAAGAACAGCTCCACTTTGTCCAAAACTGTCGGCTGGCCTCTTTTCAATCCCAATGCTACGCATGGTGGTTTGATTCTGGAGTTTGGCTGGAATGATACGTCGGTGAGGAACATCACGGGTGATCATCTCGACGGCGGATGCTGGAACTCCCCGCAGTGGTTCCCGATCCATGGGTGAAGAGCAAAGAAAGGGACAACGATACTAGCCATAAAGATGGTGCAGACAATCAATTCACATTTTACATCTAGATATTCCTTGAACGACTGCGGCGTTTATAGCTTGGTTACAACACTGACGTAATTGACACCTAACGCGAGTCTCAACTGCCAGTGGTAGACAATTTCTCGGTTCTTGGGGGCTGTTTTTCTCAAGTGCTTGGTCCAGGCTGGGAGATGAACTTGATATGTACACGCCGCATACCCATCGATTTCAAATCCAATGAGTGGTCTGATAAATCTAGCACCCTGTCAGCGCAAGTTGGAATCGCATGACGGATTCAGTTACAGTCGCATCGTTTCTAGCGTGGCAATGATTTTACATATGCGGTGGGTACCACACACTACCAATATAGGTCGGTCCAAAGTGTGACTGTGGATTCCGACTGGCTCATTCATGCAGAGGTGATATGTATGAGTTTGCTTCGGGAGGCCGTAAAGAAGAGCTGTTCCGCTCTGCTTAGGCCGCTTATACCACTCACTATGATAGTGTGCCTAGTACCAATAGATGCTTGGGTTTCGAGAGCAATTGTATTAGGAAGGAAGGAAAGGGAAAAAAGGACAGAGAAATCTTGACCCACCATTAACAACATGTACATGAACATCGTGATTGTGTCGCAGGCTTAAAGGGAGTGACCCCAGTTGACTGGGGATGGCCTGTGGCCTATATAGACCGCTGTAGAGGTCGGCATCGCCCAAATTGCGCCGTCAGCAAGCCATTCTACATTATGCTAACTTGCTCCAGCATTAAGTACAGTGCTTCCTGTGAACCCCCTTTCCGTTTATAACCCTATATCGTCGCCTATCACTTTTAGCGCACGTGCTCCAAGAAGCCATCGTGACTCGCGAGGCCGGAGTAAGGCTTGCGAAATATAATAATACAGCGGCCCATACTGGCAGTACCCGAGTCAAGAGGCAGCGCGTCTCTCAGGCTCAGAAAGAGGTCGCACCTGAAGATCTGAATCGTAAAAGATAGATTCTGTGACGGTGAGGGGCTTCTAGCTTGTTGACACGTCAATAGCAGCATTGGAGTCTCCAGCTCTTTTGCCAGGGTCACCATGGTATCGATGCTAAGGAAGGGATCATGTTTAAAATTGCCCCATGTGAACCCCACAATACAGCCTCACTGGCATCGTTCTGGGATTGTGGCATTGATGCCCATCATCCATAAGGTTGACTTTTGTGGATCGGACCCATATTGGGTATTCAGAAAACACCCAAAAGTCACCATTGCTTCATGCGCATCTGCTTGATTTTGATGCCTGTTGGGCACACCTTGGGGTCCCCAGAGCTCAGACTGGATGGCGGTAAAGAGATCAGCAAAGTAAAATCATGCACATGATCCGATGGCGCTGCTGGGTAGAGCAGATAGGGTTTTTGAATCAACAACAGACGAAACACTCAGATATAATAAATAGGCAACCACCCTGCTCTTCTTTGGCTGTCGGTTTATCCAAAGACTGCAACAACTGAAGACAACCCGAATCACAGAGGCTCTGGAATCATCCCTTCGCCATGGCACTGAACACCTTTCTGAAGCATATGAGGCTTCACGCCGTCGAAATCTCTGGAGAGTTCTCAGGAACGTTCCTGTTCCTGCTGATGGCACTTTCCGCCGCTCAGGTTGCCAACTCTGACACTTCTCATGTTGGGGACGGCGTCCATCCTGGGGACATCAATCTCACGCAGCTGCTATATATCAGTCTTGCTTTTGGATTCTCGCTGGCTGTCAATGTTTCCATCTTTGCCAGAGTCAGCGGCGGTCTCTTTAATCCTGCCGTAAGTTTTTGGAAACTTGCCAGCACACATAGTCTTGCTACCTCCAACCGGATAGTCACTGACATGAGCATCCTAGGTCACATTGGGAATGTGTCTTGTAGGCAAAGTGGCCTGGATCAAGGGTGTCTTTCTGACTGCTGGTCAGATCCTCGGAGCTGTTGTTGCATCTTTGCTTGTGAAGGTCATGTTTCCGGGCACCTATGTTATCCAGACTAAGCTCGGTCATGGTGCTTCTGCCCTCCAGGGAGTCCTCATCGAGGCTTTCCTCACCATGCAGCTGATGCTTGCTATCTACTTCATGGCCGTTGAGAAGCACGAAGGCAACGCCTTGGCCGCACTCGTCATTGGCTTTGCACTTTTCGTAGCTGAGTATGCACCTTCCAAGGCCAGATCGAATCCGACATCTGCTGATCCTGAGATAATATAGGCTACCCGGAATTTATTACACAGGTGGCTCTCTCAATCCGGCGAGAACATTTGGTCCAGACCTGGTCATGCTCGACTTTGGCGGTACTCATTGGATCTACTGGCTTGGCCCTCTACTCGGTAAGCAACACCGTCTACGTAACCCGGAAATGAGTGTATCCAGTTCATAATTTATGCTGATACGAAAAGTTAGGTGCTGCTCTTGCTGCTGGCTTCTATAAGCTCATCAAACTTCTCCAGTCTGAGTCTTTTGAAGCAAGCGAAGCTGCCGAAAGACAGCCACTTTTGTCATAGAATACATCATGACGGCAGCATGAAGACATGGGCTCTCCAGAATTCTGGCCGTGCTGTGCTCACGTTTGGAAGAAAGTTGTTACTTAGAGGGTATGGGGTATTCTGCCTCCTGGCTCTCCGGGGCCAACATAGAATGTGATGGTCGAGGATTTCCATCGACCAATACCTTGTTATGTTTTAGCAGCGCCTTAATTGCAGCGCTTCTCATCAATTAACAGGAACAATTCATATAGAAGATTCGCAATCCGATGCTTGCGCAGTCAACAGCGAGTTTTGACACATGCATATGCAGTCCATTAGTAACGAGACGACCGACCACACGTCTTACAATATTCCTTCGAGTGGGTTACAATCCCTGATCAAATTCGTGCAGCCAGCCTCCTGTACTACATGAGTTTGACTGGTCAGAAATCTGAGACATTTATCTCTAGAACGTGGCGAGCGTGGTAAGATTTGTCTATAGCGTGCTATTCAGGACCCTCTTCAATCCACTGGTCACCTCACATGTCTACAAGTCTCAAAAGGCCGCCTGCAAATCACAAACATGCTTTACATAGCTTGTCAAGAGATATTCTCGAGCCCGCGGAAGCCCACTTGCGGTACCTTCTATCCATGGGCCCATACCAAAGGGACCTTCAAGAAGTCATGCCTGGCAGGATGCCATCTATGCAACCTCGTTGAGGAGAATTGGTCGTACCCAGGGAACACAAATGCAGATTTCCCAGATGGCATCAACTTCGCTTTCAAAGTCCTCAACCCGTCGTGGGCGCAGCACGGCGAGGGTAGAAAATGGTTCGTCCCGTCGACACTTAATTGTGACGACGAGCTTGAACAGGGTCGTCATTATTTGGAGGAACTCAAGAAGGGTCATATCCCAAACAGTCTCGAGCACATTCCCGACACAGATGCAGATAATTTGCTCGAGCAGGCAAGCAGGTCCTGGCTGGTACTCGAATTCTACGGTCGGACCAGTCACTGCATCCCGCCAATGGACGTTGCCATCCGTGAGTTTCCGGAAGGCACTGCGACTGTTTTGAAGCAGATCCAATGTAGACCAGCTGACGATATGGAGGCCCCCGCTCAGTTGCGTCTTGACAAATATAGTCCCACCGGCAGCAAGGAAAGTCTTGAATTTGGCAAGGCTTGGCTCGATGACTGTCTGAAGAATCATTACCACATCGGCAGGTTTGAGTCCTTCGGGGTTGAGAAGGCTCGTTACCATACGTTGCTGTGCTCCTCTCACGGGGTCATGGTCACACAATGGCCTTGGTGGACTTTTCTGCAAGACTACACGAAGTCCACACAATTCACGTTCCGTTCCGACCGACTGGTTGCAATACAGGGAATTGAGACTCTTGTCCAGTCTCTTACCTCTCAAGATTTATTGCGGTGGCTTCTTCTGAACGATGGTCTGCCTAAACTTTTGCTCTGGTCAACCGCTATCCCCATGAAGGCCCGTCCAACCGAGTACCACGCCCCTAGCTGGTCCTGGGCAGCAGCAGATGGCCAAATTGAGGTGAATAGGCGCAATGGTTTAAAAAATCTGATCCAGATCGTCTCACGCGGACAGCTGTCAAATATGGGTTCTAAGGTTTGGAAGAAGGATGACAGGAACATGAGGGAAGCACTGTCCATCAAGGGCAGCCTCTTAGAACCTTTGAGTGTGGAAGTGACAGTGAAGAACTTTCCACAATGGATTACGCCGCCAGGTCTCTTGTTAGGATGAGAGAACCCCTAGAAGAGCAGACATCACCATCATCGTTGTCGTCACCCGCCATCACTTCGAATGCCTAGCGCCACTGCGCGTGGGTTTGGATGCCTATGGTGTGTCATAGTACATTGAAGAGTATGACTAGAGAGGCGCGCAACCGGCGGAAGATGAAAAAAGTACGAACATACCGAGTATCCCGAGGTCTTGAGGTTGGACGCTCTATGTGCGAGATTGATGCGCTTCTGGACGAACGCACTCATGACAACGAGAGACGAGACAATAACACCGCGAAGTGCCAAACTTGATACTTGCCTGTCAGGGGACACTTTCGTAAGTGGTTTCCTTCTCCCAGTAGTGCAGGAAAGTGAAGACACGTCCGGGCTTTTGCTGCAACCTGTGGAAGGCACACCGGATCACTACATGCGTTTGGGCGTGTTTAACAACGACAACTAGGGAGCTCGGCAAGCTGTCCATGCCAGAGATGGAGGACTCTTCGTACCTGATGTAGTTCTTCGAGAACAAGATGCTGGATGTCTTAGTGGTATATTAGATAGCCAGCGTCTTTGGCATCTGTACGGGTCAACCTCGAGACCGTTCATGATGCAAGATGGAGACCGGGGACGAGGCCACCAGCGAGAAAGGCGCTGAGGCCTCAATCATACGCCACGACCATGCTGCTAGGTCTTAATGAGTTGGAAACTGTGGACTGCAAGAGTTTTGCACATTCGCGTTTTGACACATGATGAGAGTTACGATCACACGTGTGATCTTCAGAACAATGTCGCGCAGATACACGACTTCTGCACCTGAAAACCCGCTACCGGGTATGCTCCATGACCTGGGTAAATGAATAAAAAGGAATGGTTGATATCTATAACCTTCTTGCACACGGGTTGGCGCGACGAGCCAATTGTTCCTCAGTATTGGTAACAATAATTAACTTGCGTACGCCGTCACTGCCGCGATTGTCCTAACGTCTGAGGACTAGAAGGTAGGTTCACCAAGAGGCCTACACACAAACCTCGATGATGACTTCCAACGATAGCATAACCCTAATTGTTACCCCGTCCCACCCTAACCATTGTGCTTTGATTCTGAAGTGTTAACTGGTAATCGCGGGCATTCGAGGGAATTCGTGATTCAAGCCCGCGCAACCTTCAGGGTACGCTACGACGCGTCTGATCAGCCCAGTATACAACACAAGACCACAACAACTCTCAGTTTCTCTTGATTGTATCTCAGATACACAGTTGGTTTCTCCTCACCGCTCAAAGCTGATGCGCCCGTGCGTCAAGCTGTAAGGCGCAGTAATTGCTGAGTGAGTCACTAGTCCACACCGGTGTGAGATTTTATAAGCCGTACAAAAGCCGTCGTGTCCGCATTCGGGATTGTGCTGGACAAAGGAATCGCCCGCTTATTTTTTCGCATTCACCTAATTTTCGTCATCATGGTGCACTGTCAAATCTTGCCTCAGGATCTGCAATCTCAATCCATTGCTCGACAGCCGATTTCCGAGTGAGTGCAGCTTGAGCGTCATTACGAGACTGGAAGTTTTTGTTCCCAGATTTCTCGACCCAGTCTCTGTCTCCAATAGACTGGGCATGCCCAGAACGCATAGCGGAATAGGGACAGGTATGATTCATCTCCTGGACTGTCCACCGGAAATACGCCAAGCCATTCTGTCTTACCTGTTGCCCGCAGAGGTACGCGCCGTCGGGTCCATCTCGAGGACGTCAGCCCTTCTCCCACTTGTGCTGTCATGCAAGACAATCAGAACTGATATCCAGGAACTCTTCGCCTCCTGGTCACCGACGTTCCGCTTTGAGCGGCCGCAAGACATCGCCGGCGTGAGCAGAGGCACCGAAGCGTCGGAGATACGCACCCTTAGTCTGCGCGTTTTCGCGGAGACAGATGTCAAGGAGCTCATTCATGGATGCGTTCCCTGGTACGATGGACTGAACGACATGATGCCTTGGATCGAGGGTGTCAGCGACCTGCCAACAGCCGGGATCACGAAGATCATTGTAGACTTGACGCCGGTGCCAACATGGATGGTGCACAGGCGGCCCGACTGGCTCAGGGCGACAGTCATTGACAGACGCTGCAAGCTGTTCCTCCAAAGATGCGATGCTGCTATCCTGCAGCTGTTCACAGTGCTCTCCAACAAGTACGACGAGAACGTTCTCATCCAGCTCGGCGGTGAGGTGGGATGGAAGTCTCGGCACGTGATAGATGACATAGCTGTATTATGTGGAGAGATGAAGTCGTCGAAGTGCGACAGGCAGGTGGAATTCACGGGTTCTTGGCTGCGCGGAGAGAAAGAGAACCCGGTGCACTTGTCACTGCCACAGATCAGCTGTCGCTGGGGCATTCCGACGAAAGGAGGAAGGGGAAATACTGGATGGGAGTGTGACCGGCGGCAGTCCAGGCTCATGGCAGAGCAGGGAGACCCGCCAGACCATCCTGGATTGGACCTGGGGGCTCCGGAACCCGTGGACTGGTCCAAGAACTCGAGAACATCGTACTACACCAACGCTCGTGATGATGAGAGGGCAGCCAGGAATATATTGACTCGGCTCCTTGCCTTTGCTGCGGAGAGAAACCAACCGTGCGCAAGGACTTTCCTTGATTTCCCTCCAGCAGTAGGGGAGAGGCGGAGATTGATACACAATCTTGCCAGGGACTTGGGTCTGGGGAGCGAGAGTGTGGGGGACGAAAGGGAAAAGTTTGTCAGAATCACGGCTATACCCCTTTCCTCATCTGGATGTCGTCTGCGCCTCTGATCGCCCGTACATAGGGACGACGACGTGAGGGGCAATTACCAGGAATAACGCTTCTAGATCTATCGGGGTATTGAGTCTGAGCGTTCTATCTTGCTTCTCGCTTTCCCTATTGTGTGAGACGCCTCCCATGAAAGCACTTTTGAAGGATCGTATCATGCTCCGACATATCCCCGCTCAGAGTCTCTGTCCGACTCGCCAATAATATGCTGTATGAACGCTTCAATGAAACAGTGATACCACCCGTTATACTATACTGGCGCCTGCATCGCTCTTCCGATCATCCCTCGTGGAGCTCCTCGGCCGCCCAAAGATTCCCCTCCTCCGCGTCGAGCTGGAATCCATAGTCTGGCTCCTATCCAAGGGGCCGAGCATGTCGACACTCGACGCGTGGCTTGTGGCAGCCTCCTCACGGAGGACCTGCAGCCTGGCCAGGTTCGCCGCGGCGGGATCCTTGCGCCCCTCGAAGACGTCGCCGAAGTCGGGGACCCGATTCTCGTACAGCCGCGCGCGAGACTCGGCCCGCCGCCGACGTACTTCCGCCTGGCGCGCGTCCGCCTCGCTCCAGTTCGCGGAGGACTGCGACCTGAGCTCACGCAGGCTGCCATTGTCCTTCGCGAGGCCCTCGTTCCGCGGGCCGATGACGGGGCTTCCGATGCCCACACTTGCGCCGCTGGGGAAGGGCTCGGTAGCTTGCTGCTCTCCGTGCGACTGCGGGTTGACTGGCACGAAATAGAATGGATACTCCTTGGCACCGCCGGGCTGGGCTTTGCGGGGGCCCTCGATGCCCAATTCCGTCATCTGGTGCATGAGCTCGGCTGCGAACTTGTTGTGGCGCTGAAGCCGGACCAGCTCGTTCTGGTAGTTGGACTTGTGGAAGAAGATCACATTTAGGGTGACCGAGTACACCTCGTCGATCGTCCGGACTTCACTTATGACCTGGGGCTGATAATCGCGCTTGTTCTCCAACACGAAGTCCAGCATGCGCGCCTTGAGCTCCTCAACAAGGGCGCTAGAGGTTCCGAAACGTAGCTTCAGCTCGATCGGGTCGGCGAGACCGCTACTTCGTCGCTGGTTGAGAATGAAGAGGGTATTGAGCAGAGAGTTCGGAGCTTGAACGACTGGAAGCTCGTCAGTATTAGATCGTCCGAGGAGGACCACTAGCCTGCCCACTCTAGATTGTTAACTCACTATGTCCCTCCATCTTCTTGAACTCAGTGTAGAGCAATGATACCTCCATCACGTAGTAATCATCTCCAGTGCCCAGAGACCCCGTGTTTCCGTATATCGTAACCCGATCACCTACATCGAAAGGGTGTTTCACGAAAACGAAGATGATGGACTGCAAGAACTCCTGCGCCGTTGCCTGCAGCATCCAAGACAGACCGAGAATGGTAGTCCCACTCGTCCCTAGGGCGGAAGCCGCAGACCCTGAGATGATGGAGATGAAAACGATGGCCGCTATGATAAAGATGATAAAGAGGAACACTTGGTCCAGTTTCTTTGTCACGGAGTCCAGATCCTTGAGTGAAGCCGCGATGGCCTTCTTCTCTAAGTGAATCTCGTTGCAGACGAGCTCGAGCTCCTCCATCGAGATGTCGCCGTTGAGGTCCTGGTCAAAGATGCCGAAGCAGGCCTCCGCGTCCTCCGGTGCGGCGAACGCCTCCTTGAGGTCGTCCAGGGTGATCGTCTCAGCGTCCTCGCGCACGAATGTGCGATAGATGCGCCGCGCCAGGATGTGTGAGTTATGCGTGTTACGCAGCAACTCGAGGACGACCTTCCGTGGGTGGCCGCTAGCCATGACCTTGCGTCCGGTGAGATCGCCCGCCATCTTCCCTGCTGCCTTGCCAATGTTGTTCAAAGCCAGCCGGGCATTCTGCTGGACCATCCTCAGAGGCGTCTTGGCCCCGGACGGACCACCATTGGCATCAGCCCACTCCGGGTCGTCATGGATCAGCTTCTGCTTCGAGTACTCGTACAGCCGGACCAAGTAGTCTATATTGATCCTGTTCTGTTCGATCCGAGAGGCATAGGTCCGAACATGGAAGGAGGTCGCAATCCACTGAATCAGAATCTTCTCCAAGAAGTTACTCGTTACCAGGACGAACAGAGCGATGATGACCTTCCAGACGACGTCGATCCAGAGTATATAGGTGGGATTGCCATCGGTCGAGGTACCACCAGCGCTACGGTGGTTGTCGGTGATGGGTTTGAAGGAGCAGATCAGACCAAGCAGCCAGAGGAAGGCAGCTGTCGGCATCTCCATTTCTCTACCAATATCCTTCCATTTCTTGTGATTGCTTGACCCAATGACCTTGGCAATGGTCCCAAACCAGAAGGGCATCGTTGCCACGATGATGCGACTCGCCCAAAGGCTGCACCAGACGATCTCGAGCCATATTCCGAACCACAGGAGCTGAAGGCCGCCAGCTCCTCCGATGGGAGTGTCGTCATTTAACGCATAGATGGCTAGCAAGATCGGCGTTAAAAGCACAGCAGCTACGGGTATAGCCTGTGCGAGGTGTTAGGTTTAGACAGCCAGAGTGCATAGTGAGTAGAGTGAGGCCGGTCACTGCTGCTGCAAATACGTAGTGATGCCGAACTCGAGTATCTGTGATTTGTGATGCATAGATGGGGAGGAAGACAAGGGTCGCCGAGAGAAAGCAATACCGGAAGACAGTGCGCGATAGGTTGTTACCACTTACGTAGACAAAATATCTGATGATTCTCGGGAATCTCTTGATCTCCGTAAAGAGCTTGCCAACAAGGGTAGGCTTCTTGGCGGGCTTCGTCGTAGGAATCTGAGGCTCCCTCGTCAGAGTATCGAAGGCATCCTCGGGCGGTGCCTCCGGGGGGCGTCTGCGGTTCAGAGACTTGGACCTGCGGCCGGAGGCTTCCTGCTTCTCCTCGTTGCTGGCAAGGCGCTCGGCGCGCAGCAGCTCGAGGTCATCCATGAGGCGGCTCGCATTCTCCTGGGATTCGGAATGACTGAGGGTGTTCTCTTGGTAGAAAGGGTCAGCGGAGTCCGGACTCTGTTGGGCGGGGGCCATGGTGGTGATGATGGCGGGTCCTGAGACATGTATCAAGACAAGGCGAAGGAGTACGACACCAGAAAGCGAGTAGTGAAGGGCGTGGTGAGGTTACACATCTCTGGGGTGATATAGACGATACGCATGGATGGTGAAAGGCACGGGTCCAATGTGGAGCGCCCTGTGCGTGGGTGGGGAATTTCTCACGCTTCGTTAGGAGACTTGGATCAGCCTTCTCGCTGGTGTCGACATGGACGGGGGACGTCATGGCGGGCAAGTCGAGTCTGAGCAGGCGGTTCTACTATGGTATGCCTCGGTGAAAATACCCTGAAACGCCTGGGCCATATGGGCGGTGTTCGTAATGCTATCGCGGCCTGCAGAAGTGGCTCTCAGGTTCAGGTCATGGGGGGGGGGGGGACCACAGTTGTGACCAGAAACGACGAGGAAGGGCGATGACGATCACTTCCAGACGCGATGAATTCGACACAGGGTCCACGTAGCGGGCGGATCTCGTTGATAGAAGGTCCACACGGCTCGCCGGCCGTATGAAAGGATCTCGAAATAGGTCCAGTCTGCAAGTGGCAGAAGTGGAGAGTTTTCTGCTTGCGCTGGGATCCGTGTTGAGGAGGTGACGTAGTTTTGGACTGATCGAGTAGTCGGAGTGGAGGAAAGCATGTAAGTCCTCAGCTGAAGATGAGGCGAATATCAGCATCAGTAGTAGCAGGCAAGAATGCTGGATAGTCGTCCTTTCACACTCGCTGAACGACTGCACTCTGTGTGCAGTCGGAAAGATGGCGGTTTACAACAATTGGCAAGAGAAGCAGGAAGGTTGGATACGATAGTGGATATCATGCCGCAAGTTGAAGCGAGACGAGCGCGAGAGCTGGTTCGTCAGTCGAGTGCGTCTTCTTGCCTCATACACCAGAGATTGGGATGCAGATCACCAGCTGAGATGGCTCTTCTTGACATATCGTTTGGGCGAGCTTGCACCCTCGGCTCCAGACTAGCACCCGCCCCTGAGATCCGTCCAGGGCAATGAGTCGTTCGCTGATACCAAAGGGTAGATATAGGAGGTGCCAAGTCAGGGACAAGAATGTCGTAGTTCGTCTTGGCATGCCGCGGGCGGCCCCTGCAGTGGTATGGCCCTCCTAGCGCATGAAGATTCATCTCTTCCTCTCGCGTGGGGGTACGCAAGCGGTCCACACGGTTGAGGACACCATCCGGTCCTGTTCAGGAAGAAAATTTTCTACTGGCGGCGATAGCCGGGTCAAGATCTCGGACGGTCCAACACCTGACAGGAATGATGAAACATATCGAGATCCGCACGGTCCCCAGCAAAGCAACTGACGTGTCAGAATGTCGGCAGAGAGCGAGGTCGGGGAGGGGGGCTCAACGACCTCAACCAGATAGGCGAGATACTAGAGATCGACCGCGGCATGTGATACCGCCGAAGATTGTCCCCAACCGTGATGAGTTGTCATCTGGAGATCACTTTCCCAAGGTCAGACTTTCCCATAAGAGATATCCTCCGAGACCGTCCTAATCTTACTCGTATCTACATGCTATAGCACGATCAGTCTCTGCCGCGGCTGACGTCAAGGCGAACGACGGCGCCGGAACGCCTCTGCGGCCTCACTCAGCTGCTAGATACTTAGTGTCTCTTGGCGTTCGTTTCCACGGTGGCCCCCATCGCCAGCTTGGGACAAGGCGCCGCCGGAAAGGGTCCTAAGTCGAGCTCGTTGACATCCAGTCAAAGCTTCCACCTGTGTGGATTTTGAAAGTCGCGATGAGAGACGTTCTATAACCGCAGTGAACATCAGTCACGTTGCGCTTGAGAGGTATGCCTGCGCCCTCATCGCAGTCTTCGTGGCCCACACTTTGAGTCCGACTGTTGGTAACCTCCCGGCGTCCCAGAACCCTCTTCCCCGGGTGGTAGGGCCCACAACAGGATGTACTATGGAGGAGCCTCATTGCACAGGCCGTGAGTGGTCCATACAGCGAAACCGACCTGCTGTTCGTCAGTACATAGCACGTAGATATATCTTCCGATATCTGATTCATAATCCTACGGATATCATGAGCAACCCGCATGTTATGGCGGGCTGTTTCGCGAGGAGGAGCTATCTGCCAAGGCTCGACGAGTCGACTAGTTTCTCGGCGTCCTAGTGCGTCACGCTGCTATCCCCCGACTATTGGGATCGTGCGAGACAGCGCACCACGTCTAGACAGCCGCAGCTATCGAGTGTCTCGACGACATTATGCGGCGGCGATGTGATCACAGTGAAGAGACAGACTACTTGACCGCGGCTATAGTGGGCGATAGAGACCCAAAGTTGTCGCAGACTCACGATGACATGTACATAAAGATCGCAGTTTCATTCTATGCACGCTCCAAGTCCTAGGCCACTCTATGCACAGTACAGTACAATCAAACCACCAGATGACATCTCGATCAACCCCGATCATATACAGAATTGTCTCCACAAATCCGTAAGGCCTAGCACACGCCGCCGCCTTGCCAAGGTCCTCGGAATACCCGGCAGACACAGTGTCTAGGACCGTTCGTTATTTGTCCTGATTCAATGCATAAACTGTTACACGCCAAAATGTCCTGACTCACGGCTCTAAGACAGTGTTCGCGCCGCCGTTCTCCGCATTGCGAATCGGACTCCTTGCTCTGCTCGTCTATTCAAACGAAACAGTCCAGTCCTCCCCAATCGCCGCGCCGACCCTCCTGACCACGGCGAACGCAGCCTTGCCCCTTGCAGCTGCAGTGTAGTCCACTTGTGCGCTCCATGTCTTCCCGTCTGCGCCTGTGACCATGACCTCCTTCCTGGCAGCCCAGGTCGCCGGGGCGCCTACGATAATGATCTTGTCCACAGTCACGTTTTTCATGTTCTTGAGCCACTCGCCCGGTTTGATAGACTTGATATCGCGGCCCTCCGCGTCCGTGGATGTCAGAATGTTTCCGTCCAGCACGAACTTGCGATGGATGTATTGGCCTTTCTCGAAGTCGAATGAGTCCCCGTCGTCAGTGTACAGCTCGCCCTCAGCCTTGCTGCCAGATTTGGGTACGGTGATCACGAGGGTGTAGTCGTCCCACTTCATGAGTGCCGTGGACCTGCGAGGCCTGTCGCGACGCGGGAAGATGTGGCCGCCTTGCATGAGCAAAGGAATTTTGTCCAGAGGCGCGGAGACTGTGACCTGCTTGCCCTTGGCAGTGGGTACGATTTCATAAGTGAAATAATCGTAGTAGACTTCGTCGTCCGGAATATAGATATTCGTGGACTCCTTGTCTTGCTCGACAATAGGCTTGACGAGCAGGCCGGTGTCGCCAACGAACATCTGGTCGTCAACAGCCAGACCACCCTCATCCGAGGGGTTGGTGTAGAACATGGGACGCACAATGGGGGAGCCGTCCTTGTGGGCCTGATAGAAGGCCGTGTACCATGATGGCAACAGGCTGTACCGGAGGCGCAGGGCCGAGGTGACCATGGCGGTATAGGGCTCGCCGATCAGGTAAGGCTCACGGCGACGAGCATCAATGTGGGCGTGGCCACGGAAGAATGGGTAGAAGGCACCAGCCTGGTACCAGCGGACCTGAAGGTCTGCATCCGGGTTACCGAAGAAGCCGCCAACATCGGCGCCTGCAAAGGGGAAGCCAGAGATGCCTTGAGCCAAAACCATGGGAATTGAAGCACCGAGATGGTCCCAAGAAGCCTGGTTGTCACCAGTCCACATGGCACCGACGCGCTGAGAACCGGCGTAGAAGGATCGAGTAAGCACGAATGGTCGACGCAGCTCGCCCTTCTTGCGCGAGAGAAGTGCCTCATACGTGGCGTTGTGGAAGGCCATGCCATTGATGTTGTGTAGATCACGGTGCTCCCAGCCTCCGTAGTGGATGTTGTCTTTGGGCATGGTGACCTCGGGCCCGTTGAACACTGAGGGCTCGTTCATGTCATTCCACACCCAGGTGTTCTCCATGGTACCCTTGAATGCACTGTATTGGAAGAGCGACTTCCACCACTTGACAACTTCAGGATTGAAACAGTCGACCCAGTGGGAAGAGCCTGGCCAGCACCAGCCCTCGTAGATATTGCCATCCTTGTTATGGACGGCCAGGTCCTTGGACTTGAGCTGGGAGACGACGGAGTAGTCGTTCTCATTCTTAATGTGTGGGTCGATGATGGCGACCAGCTTGCGCCCACTAGCATCCAGCTGCTTGCCCATGCCGATGGGGTCCTTGAACATGTTGCCATCCCAGGTGAAGTACTTCTTGCCGTCGGTGTACTCGATGTCAAGCCAGATGACGTCGTATGGGATCTTGAACTTGTCCATCTTGCGGTCGACATCCTTAACGTCATCGTCGGACACGTAGTTCCAACGGCACTGGTGATACCCGATGGCGAATTCCTGAGGCATGGCGGTGGTACCGGTCAACTCGCCATAGCTCTTGGTGAGGTCCTGAGGGGCAGGGCCGAGGAAGACGAAGACGTCCATCAGACCGCTTTCAGAGATCCAATGGGTGTTGGTCGTTGTCTTGGAAGGAGAACCGATGGCTAGCGGGTTCTTGGTTCCCTTGTCCTTGGTGATGTCGACCCAAGTCTCCGCACCGTTGAGCCAGAAGACGCCGACCGAGGAGTCCTTCCTGTGGGCCTGCATGAACGGAATGGCTCCGTAGAGGGTCATAGGGCTGTCCAAGATGTACTCGAAGACATCGGCGTTGTACAGCCTGTAGGGCTCCTCGAAATTACCCTCACCACCACGGGTCTCCCTCAATGACAAGGGCCCGGTATGCTCTGGAATGCCGAAGACGTGGTCGTAACCGACGAAGGAAATATCAAGAGCGACACTCTCGGGGCCACGAGGCTTAGAGTCGGTATTCCCACCGAACTTCTCCTCCCACCAAGTGCTCTCGTCCTCGCCCTTTGGCTCCTCCTCTTTCTTGTCGCCCTCTGCATCGGTCTCGCCCTCCTTCTTCTCGGGTTCGGGCTTGTCGACCTTGGGCCTCCAGTGCTCCATGTTCATCAGGCCCCGGCCGTTGAGCTTGACCTGGGAGCTGCCGTCCCTCCTGAAGTCGACACTGAAGGGAGCAAACTTGATGGCTGCCTCAAAACTTGCACCAGGTCCGTACTTGACAGTTGTCTGGGTCTTGTCCTCATACACGACCTCGGCCTCCTTGTCAAGCGCCGTGCCGCCGATGATAGCCCACTTCTCGGCCTCATTGTATCGTTCCTTGCGGGCTGGGCTGTTGTGTCGAAGCTCGATCTCTCCCTTTTGCCTCCTCTCCTCGTCGACTGTGACCCGAGCAACTCCGGACTGCAGGAAGGAGACGGTGACGGGTAGCCGGACAGTGTCGCCTTGTTCGTTGATCGTCTTAAGGATGACGGCCTGCAGCTGACCATCTTTGAAGGATGTCGAGTCGGGGAGGATCTTGTAAGGCGCCTCCCAAGATGCTGACCCTAATGCCTTATCTGCATAGGCCCGGTTTCGTTTGCAGAAACCAGACTGGTCGCACTTCTTAAAATCATGTTCCTTGACCATGACTGGAGGCGTTGGGTTAGATGGGTATCATCAAGCATCTCGGGTTTGGGCAGTGGATGATATCCTACCGGCAGGTGTGATTAAGGAGCAGAGGAGGGAGAGAAAGAAGAAGTAGGCTGTCCACCTCTGGGACAACCGCGGGGCGAGCATGACGGGCAAGTGACGCCGTCGAACGGCGCTTGTCGCGACGCCAAAGAGAAGCCGGAGGGAGACAGGGTAAATAAGGGAAAATTAGGCTATGCGACGCTGCAAATCATGAATTGTCTCCTGTCAGTCGCCTTGTGGACAGCTTGACCCAGGAGGTATGGAGGTCGATCTTGATCTGGGGGGATCCTCTTCCAGGCAAGCATCAAGCACCGGTGCCAAGGAAAATAGGTGTTGTCAGTGTTGAGGTTCAAGCTGGCCGTTATCGAGGCTCGACGTTCAAGCTGTCCTTCTACTGCGTAGCGCAGGGCAGGCAAGGGCCTAGACCCCTGCTCTGCTCCAGGCTCAAGACCCTAAACCCACCGTCGCACCCAGAAACGGTCGCAGCCAGAGAATTCCCATTGTACCTCGTTATCTTCCAACAAGTTTTTGGGACTCGAGGAGACAACGTTGCGGTTTAAATGTAGGAACTGTAAATCCACTTCTCGTACATGATGTGATTGCCCACTCCGCGTATGAGTCCTCTACCCCGTCTCTTAAGGTAATCCATATCGTCTCAGGTCCCCGCTGCGTGAACCTAAAGCCCAGTCCTGGATTTCCCTATCGCCTCGTCTGCGTACCAGAATTCGAGCCGAGGGCAACGACTCCAGGTTATAACCCAGGTTTGGTATCCCGACAACAGGACAGCTGGGCACCGGCGGGCAGCTTGGCCAACAGCGAGGTCATGGGGAGTCAAGACTACGTGGAGGAGTGGCGGCATGGAGTCCAGGCCCACGTTCGAACCAGCAGTGGTACAGGCCTGCAAGGCGAGATGCAGGGCCAGCAAAGGCCTGCAGGGTCCACGACCAGGCCGGGGACAGCGGCTGCTGGCGCCCGTGGCAGCGGCAACATGTCCAGGCCCAAGCTGTTGACCCCACCCAAACTGCTCGCTGTGCTGCTGGCCGTCGCCGTGGCTGTCCTTTTTCGAAATTTCTTTTACGCCTCCGGCACACCTCCCATCCTTGACCTCTCAACCACCAAGCCGTCCACTTCAGTCGTCTTCGAGACCATCACCACTACCGTCACCGACAGCCTCTCTTCTGTTCCCACCAAGGAGCCACTTGAACAGTCCACAATGTCTGCCAGCGAGCAAACGTGAGTCTCTGCCACCGAGTCCTCCAGCGACGATGACCTCCCCCTCCATCCTGAGCCTTTATCGTGCTCTATGGCACCTTGGTGAACACAATTGGCTGACATGTCCCTATAGCTTCATTGCCATCAAGCCTGATGGTGTCCAGGTACGAAAACCGAGCACCCAACTGGCCGTTGAGAGCCTCTCATCGAGACTAACACCACCGTCCAGCGTGGCCTCGTTGGACCCATCATCCAGCGTTTCGAGCAGCGTGGGTGAGTATTCCCCCTATAGCACCCATTGGGCTCCGGTGAGATTGGAAAGGCAAGCCTTACTGACAGCATCCGTTTGCAGATTCAAGCTTGTTGGCATCAAGCTCGTCACCCCCCCCAAGGAGCACCTCGAGACTCACTGTCCGTGATCCCGCCAGAGCCCCTTGCGAAGCTACCCCGCCATCGCTGCCCCACCAAAGATTTCGCTGACCGCCTCTCAGACGCCGACCTCAAGGAGAAGCCCTTCTTCCCCGGTCTGCTGTCCTGTATGTCCATATTGCCAATTGCGCCCCTTGATGAGACTCCGAATATGGCTGACGATGTTGAACAGACATGATGAGCGGACCCATCTGCGCCATGGTCTGGGAGGGCCGTGACGCCGTCAAGACTGGCCGTGGTACGTACAACAACCCACCTACGAGAGCAATTACCGTGAACCTAGCACGATCTTTTGCCATGCTCTCTCATTCATACCTGGGGAATTTGTCTTCTGACAGTCTGTCGCTCACAGTCCTCCTCGGCGCCACCAACCCCCTGGCCTCCGCCCCCGGCACCATCCGTGGTGACTTCTCCATCGACGTCGGCCGCAACGTCTGCCACGGCTCCGACAGCGTCGAGAACGCCAAGAAGGAGATTGCCCTCTGGTTCAAGGATGGCGAGCTCGTCAGCTACAAGGCCGCCCAGTTTGACTGGGTCTACGAGAAGGCATAAATTGTCTGATCTGTGGTTGTCAATACTGAATACCACAGGCCGCACCCCTCTTGCATGTGCCAGGTCTTAGTACCTAGTATACAAGGCGTGTTCCGACACGATCGTCCTACATAGAGCGAGATAGAGCTGGAACGGGAAAACAAGAAGCGTCGAAGCCAAGGGTTGGTCAATAAGAGACAGTGCCCGTGTGACATTGTTTGCTCGCTATTTCTTGGTCGCAACGCCCCGTATTCTGGCAAATAACCCAGCAAACCATGGGGTAGCCCAGAGGCTGCCTAGTATCCGCACCGGGAGCAGGGCCTTTGTGATTGCATACGCCAGGGCAACCTCGACGACTATCTTGTATTTGCCATCCGAGCTCTTCCACCGGTCTATGACAGCCTCCTCGTCCGAATCCCCTCTCTCGCCCTGAGGTTCCTCCCGCTCAAAGCCAAACCAGCCTTTCCTGCGGAAGTACCGTTCAAATCTCCCGATACCGTCTCGCACGTAGGACCCGTAGTGCTCCATCATGTAGCCCAAGGGTACGTAGTTGGTGTAGTGGAACAGGCCGAAGAGGGCGAGGAGCGGGACGATGGCTGTCAGCTCGTGCAGGACCAGGAAGGCGACGACGTGCGATACCGGGGCGTCGCGCAGACGCGCCGTGTACTTCTGCATCGATCTCGGGAGGCGGGCGAGGACGCGGTCGGCACGGGACTGGGGCGAGGATGGGGCTGCTGCCTGCGTCGTCGTCGTCGTCGTCGTCGTCGTCGTCGTCGTCGTCGTCGTTGTCTTGCCGGGACTGTTGCTATGGCACCTTTTCGAGAGCACGTTGCCGGCGCGCACCCGTGTGCCCTGGAAAAGAGTGTGTGCGCGCGGCCGCAGAAATGGCGGGAGGCGTGGCTTCAACAACATCCTGAGATGTTTGATCTTGGACAACCCCTTGCCCCCTTTGATCCGTGTGAAACCCCCAATCGTTCCTAGGACATTGAGATGGGGTGGCGAACTTCCCTTTGCCTCGCCGTCGGGTGGCGATTGTTCGGTGTCGGAGCTCTGCGGTGGAAGGTGGAAGCTCCGGAAGCTTTTAATGGGGATACAGTTAGTGGCGTCTTGTTGGTGGCTTCAGGGGTCTATTATCGCACGCGCTGCGTGGGGTCCAGGTCGCCTGGGGACAAGACCTCACAGGCGCAACTGCGAGACCGAGCAACGACAGCACTGAAGGTCCAACTCCGTTGAGAACGAGTAGATACAGACTCATAGAGTTGGACTTTTGTTCAGTGGGGGACGGGAAAACGTCTCACGAATACCACCATGTCGCTGCGCTCAAACCAAAACGAGGTAAATGTCGGCGAAGATTACCTCAACCGTTCTCGTCCCGCGACGCGACTTACAAGATGGAGCCTTCAAGTTCCGTGGGCGGTTCAAGATTGGTACATCGGAAGGTTTAGAGATAGAAGTATAATATCTTGCTCACGAGTCCTGCTCGGTCCCTGAGAGGCTCTCTCTCTCTCTCTCTCTCTCTCTCTCTCTCCCCCCCCGTCTCCGCTCGCCTCTTCATCCGTAATGGTGTTGCGATATAATGCTTGCGCCCCGCGCTGCCACCACCCTTGACTCGAGAATGGCCGCGCCCGCCTCACCTCCCCGAGTCCGCCCAGGCGACGAGTGGCTCTTCGTGGGGCTGGCCTCCTCGTTCCCGAACATCACAGACTCGAGCGAGCCCTACTTCAAACTCTCCTGGCCCCAGCCGTGTCAGGGTGTTCCTCCCGCCTCCGGGCCCACGACCACCAGGGCCCCGGGCTGCAAGGTCTTCCACCCCAAGCGGTCCCCTCCGGGGGGTCCAGTCTCGCCGGTGGAGGTCGACATGGACTCGGCCGTGGGCGAGGATGCCTGGGCCATGAAGGAGCAGGTCCTCGTCTTCCAGTACAAGGGCCGCTTCCATGCCGTCGACCACGCGTGCCCCCACAGGGCATACAGCCTCTCGTGGGGGCGTCCCTTCGACATCGAGGACGCGGGCAGGGTCGTGGGGACCGGCATCAGGTGTAGGGGCCATGGTTATGCTTTCGAGCTCTCGACGGGCATCGGGGACAGGGGCGATTATCGCCTGGGCGTCTGGGACGTCGAGTTGAGGCCTCGGGGGCCCGGGGCTGATGATGTCGGGAATGCGAATGAGATGGGAGAGAGGGAGGTGTGGGTCAGGAGGAAGAGAGAGTCTTGATTATATGGCATCACCTCCCAAACACCTGGGGTGTTGAGGGACCGTCGCGATATCTATGCTCCATAACTTGCCAAGAATCAATGTAGCCGTAATCCCGGCTTGAAGGGCACGAGGACATCACAAGAGGCCGGAACCGAAGCAGTGAGTCAGTCTTTGGAAGAGGACATAGCCCACAGTTGAACGGTCTGCGTTGATCAACAACTATTGTCACATCAATCCAGGATCGCGCGATGTCCATCTGCGGAATGAGGGCTCACGGAGACCCTGGACCACGGAACCGATTCCGACCTTCCGACGACATGGCTTTATTCTTTCTGGAAAGGGCGCCATCCAGACGTGGCGTCCTGCCTGCGAATGAGAGGGGCTGAATGTGAGCCTCAGCCGCACACGATAGGCAGCTTCGTGTCCTTCAGACCCGCCCTTCAGCTTTAGTCTCACGAGAGTGATCGCCGAGGATCTTTTCCCTGTGTATTATCTCCAATCCGGAAGATAGAGCGGTCATGCTCTGTTGACGGCGGACCCTGACGGTGCGGAACCTCTTGAGCGCCTGAACAGCATCCCCAATATCTGTGCTCAACTCTAAGCCACGCAAAACGGATAAAGGGCATGCCTCTCAACCCTGCGGCACCCCTATCGAAGAGTAACCCGACGGTTCTTGTATCTCCGGCTTCAGGCCGAAGATATGGCCACCCTCCCGCCGGGCTGGGTATCCGACTATGACGGCAAGCGCTGGTTTTGGATATACGAAGCGACCAACCACACCCAATACACCTTCCCAAAGGAAGGCGACGAGTGGCCTGACTTTGCGAGCTTCAGCGGCACCGGTCTGGACCATGTCGTGATACCGGCCGCGGAGCTGTTGCCGGAGGAGAGACTCGAGAGCGAGAGGCAGGTGAAGAGGAGCGGGACAAGAGATACGGGCGCTGCGAGGAAGACTACAGCAAAGAGAGCCGGAGAGAATGACTACGAGTGTGGTGGGACGATCAACCTTGGGAATTTTGGTTATTTTGGGCCTGGTGCTTGGGATGTCGCCAGCCCGGTGCATGAGGCAGGAGATACATCAGGGGTACCATCGAACATCGTCACGCCCCCTACAAGTGCTGGGGCGGTCACCTCGCCGCCGGCCTCTGTCAGCGAGCTGTCGACTGGAAATCTGACGTCCTGCAACGATGCGTCCACGGCCGATGGGACACCTCCGGTCTCAAGAGCGAGACGCCCCAAGCACCCTCCCGAGACAGAGCCGACCAGGACCATCGGTGCGGCGAGCGGCCAGGGCCCTGTACCACAATCTTCGATACCGGACATCCCAATGCTCGACGGCAGAGAAGTCGTGCCATCCCCCGTTGGACAAATCCCGGGGCTCTTTAGTGAGTCGACGGCGCGCTGCGCGGACGAGATCAACCCGCCGCCGGTGGAGTTGCCAGACACCGCGGCGACGTGGCTGGAGCCTGTGCCAGTGCCTAATTTGCTGAATCAATATCCTGTTGAGCTGCCCGCTGCTGAAAGGACCCCGGGCAACCGTAAAGAGAAGGAAGCGCCAGCAGATCAGCGGGCTCGACAGAGGCCTGACGGGATCCGTGCCCCGACATTTCAGGCTGAGATGGGGACCGCGCCTCTCGACGTCCGGCAGAAAGAGGTGTGCAGGCAGTTTGCAGGAGAGATGTCAGACAATCCGGCTGAGCAACCATCAAAGGTGGACTGCCGCTCAGATCTCCCATCACGACAAGCCCAAGGCCCCGTGGTTCCACCAAAGCATCCACCCGAGCAGAAACTACATCAAATCAAGCTGTACCACTCTCCAGATACACAGCAGCATCCCACAGCCACCTCGGACACTCGTACAAACCCCGGACCGGGTCCTCCGATTTCAGGCTCCGGGGCACGACAGTCGAGTCCTGCCCCTGCAGCACAAATCAGCCACGTCCCATCGGTGCTGAGACCCGGTCCTCGGCGGTCGAGTCAACCACCTATCTTCAGCAAAGAGCCAATATGTTCGGGAGCAGGGCCGAAGCCCACACCAACTCCGGCCGATCAGGTTGCTACCACAGCAGAGGAGTACAAAGCATTCCAGCCCCCGAGGTCACCGAAGATCATTGTTGGAGGCAGACCACATTCCCAGTCGCTCATCGTTAGGCCATGGGAGGAAGAGGCCCCTAGGATGCCTAATCCACAGGATCATGTGCGACCACTTTGTCTACCGCAGCGGACCACCTTCTCGGCTGCAAGCCCGCCGCTGTCACCACCCCGGGTGTTTGGTCCCACAAACCATGCTCATGCTTCTGGTGAGCCGGCAACAAGGATGTGCATCGTTTCAGAGCATCATCCACCACCACCGCCGCTGAACGTCCCGTCGGCTGATCAAGAGGGGGCGCAAGCGCCACCGGAGCCCTTCATCTCGGTGCATATGTCGCGGGGCCCTTTCGTCGGCGTCGGAACGCCACAACGGCCTTCTGGCTTTCTGAAGATGCCCACGGAACCATCGATCGCGGTTCGCCTGCCACCGCAGCTCTCGCCTCCACTGCATGCCCGCAGTTCCAGCTACCAAAGGCACGAAGAACCGTACCCCATTGCAGTAACCCAAACCTTTCCGAGCTCTGACGCCCCATATCAACAAGACCAAGCTCTTGTAGCGAAGCCATCAGGGGAGCTTCAGAAGAGACTCGTCCCTCTATCGATCACGAAGCAGTCCGTGATCGAGCCAGATGCCGAAAACAACCCTCCTGAGCCCTCCCCGAGAACATTCACGTCCTTTGCAGATCTTGACCTAACAAACCCACGTACCAAGAAGCTGAAAGACGTGTTTAGCCGGCAGGCGTTGAAGCGGATCGTGGGGAAAGATAAGGAGGGCCGGGAAGTTGAGAGCGCGGAGCCCATCGGAGTCCTAGGCGAGGAACAGCCTGGTATGTCCGCGCACGAATATATACCACCGAAAGGGCCGCGGGAAGACGCGCCAGAGTGGAGCTGGGGGCATGCAGAGTAGAGCTTTCGAGTATACCATCTGGTCGGAGAGAGCCTCATAGGCAGGGAGCGTGGCATTGCCGAGGGGCGGGATAATAAAGAACTCGGAAAGGACGGGGGACGACCACATGAGGCGGACCATGGATTATCTGCTGATCTTTGAGCTGTGCGGGTATCATCCACTTGTCCAGAATCTAATATATCCAGGAGTTGGTTGCCTCGCCCTACTTCGAAGACTGCTCAGTCTCGGGCCCAGCCATCGTAACATCTTCATCTTTACTCAGTACCCTTGCCTGCCCCTTCGCCTTGCCGTCCTCCTTGACTTTGTGGTTCTTCTGTCGATTTCCCTGCATCTGCTCGCGCTTCTGCTGCTTCCGTGATGCCCGGTCCATGGCACCAATAACCTTCTGCTCCTTACCGATGGGCCACTTCGCTACCGCAGCAGCCTCGTCCTCCTCGGTCCACTCGCGCGGCAGGATGGCAAAGACTAGGTACGAAGTGTGGGCCTTGATCTCCGTCTCGCCGCGGGTGACTAGCCGTCCTTGCATGAAGGGCTTGACGGCCGCGTCCTTGCTCTCCTCCTCGACAACTTGGACCTTTGGAACCTCGTGCGCCCCGTTGATCTTGGTCGCCGGAGCTAGAGCCTTTGCGTCCTCCTCGACATCGTCATCGTCGTCGGCATCACCGCCCTTCTTGTTGCCATGCTGGGACATCATCTTGGCGTTATGCTCCGCGGCCTTGACCTCGATCTCTTTCAACTTTGCCAGTGCCTCCGACACATCCTTTGGGGCCTGTTGCATACCGCGCTCGGAGACGATATTCAGGCCGATCTTCTCACGGAACACCTGGACGCGCTTGTGCGAAATCTCAACCATTTCGATATCAACCCAGCCGTGCTTGCGCATCTCCGACACAGTGCGTGTGACCTGCTCGATGCACGGCGAGAAAGTGCAGATGTAGGCGCTCTTGTTGGGATTGAGCGGCGATACCCACTCATCTTCGCTACCCTCGGCGCCGCCCATCTCCATTGCCATTTTAGGTCTCCTCCTTGACAGATGAGGCAGCGCAAGCCACGGTGCCGGCAGGTCGAGAAACACCGCGTCCGCCTCCGGGCTCTTGCCGTTCACCAGAAAGCCCTCGCTGTATACGTCGCGGTGATGGAGCTCGACCAGGCGGCTCAGCCCATGCTCCTGCAGTTCCTTCCTCATCTTCTCGAAGCGCTGCTCATGGAACTCGAAGCTGAACACCTTACCCGTGGGCTGGGGATCGTTGTCGTGGTAGCCGGTGCAGCCGTCGTAGACGGCCCGCGCCGAGGCGTGCGTGAAGCTGCCCGAGCCGGAACCTGCCTCGATGAGTCTCGTGCCCGGCCGTGCCCGTATCCGCTGGAGCACATAGCTGTAGTCGGGGGTGTAGACGACTTGCGTACGGTGGGGAAGGCTGCTCGTCCATATCTCGGGCGTGGGCGGGAGTACGTGGACGAACCCGCTCTTGGCGGCAGTCGCACTGCCATTCTTCTGCTTCTGGGCCAGATCCTGCTGAGCTGGAGTATCGACATCGCCTGCCTGTGCTTCTAGTGCTGCTTGGGTCTGTTCAGTTGCTGTGTTGTCCCTGGCCTCAGCTGATCTCGCTGGCTCGTCTGGTACGCTCCTGGTTCGCTTCTCACCCTCATCATCGACATCCCTCTTGCGCTTCAGCCCCGCAGAGGCGTCTTCTGCCTCGCCATTGGTGTTCTCGTCACCGCGTGGTGTAGAGGCCTCCTCCTTCCTGGCCTGTTGTTGGTTGTTCTTCTTTCTGCGGCCACGCGAGCCTGTGTCGACGTTGGACGCGCGGACCTGAGAGCCCCATGGTATCCCAATCAGGGTGGAATGTGGAAAGGAGCCGAATCGGGTGTTGAGGACGTGCCCTTCCCTGTAGCCGTCGTGCTCGCCTTGCGATTCGCGCAGGTAGACAGGAACGAGGTCGTCTTTGGCGAGTTGGATGATTGCGAGCGTGTTCGCCTTGGTCACGGAACCAGGCCTGAGAAATGGGGAGTCCTGGCGCAGCATGGCGCCTGGCTCAGTGGCAAGGACTGATTCGGGATCTGATGATTGGTTTGCTGTCTGCATCTTTGCAGGTTGGGCGAGTGGAAAGCCAGTGAGCAAATGGTTGGCGGACCATGTGAAGGAAGCCTTATCTGAAATTTTCTAACCCGCGATAAGGCTGCAAGGTACTTCGCCATGCAAGGCTGGATTGCGGGGTAGCCAGTCAGGGTGAGGCGGGGCTCAGCCAATTGCGACCTCTGCCTCCGTTGTCTCGATTGCCATCCGTCGACATTATTGTCAAGCAGCAGTACAAGTGGGCACCTACTTCACGAACGACCTCCAGTCAGTCTTCTATATGTGGTCGTAACGCACGATAGGGAGCCTCGATTTTGAGAAAGGCCATTCCTAGGACTGCATGAGGGGAACCCTTCATCACTGGATGGGCATCAAGTCTCGACCTCACCGGGTTGAGACCGTCGTCAGCTTCACCAGCACGCTGACACCCCCCGTAGAACTGACAACAAGACCGACGTCAAATCCTTAAGATCATCACACGCGGGATGCTTCAATCCTAGTACGCTCGGCTGAGACACAAGACGCTGCATCCTTCCAATCCTTGGTTGGAATCGGTTCATGCCCTAGGGTTGAAAGCCGTCATTGTCGTCACAGAACCCTCCGTCCTCAAGCACCATGATCCTTTAAGGCATAGTCGCAGATCAGGGGCCTATTTTGAGCGTCTGGCGTTGCAGCTGTGCAGGATTCTGGATTGGAATCATGCGACCGTCGGCGCGGCCACCACTCGGGCATGGAATAGCTTCTAAGTCAGCCAGAGATCACGTATCTGTCCCGTGGCGTTGGGTTGTCACCAGATTACGGGAGATCCTCGGCCATGAAGGATGTGACTGGCCCCCCTGGATCCTTTCCACTGCAAAATCGGCGTTGGTCTGCCGGGGAATTTGCATGATCGTCAATGTCAAGCACTCTCCTCCAGGCCTCCAGGCCTCCAGGGACCCGTTCCAGAAGCTTGGCTAGCCCGACCCAAGGTGTCAGCCAGCGAGCGGGCTGCTGGGCTGAGGCGGGAACCAAGACTTGCCAAGTTGCCAAGTTGCCAAGCTGCGGGACGAGAACGTTGTCAGCCGCGGCCAACTCCATCATCAATCGAGAGTCGACACGAAACGTTCGGACGTCACACCTGTGCCATCGCCCACCGTCTGTGGAGCATCAGGTGTATGGCTGAGCTTCGTCCGGTGGCCCTCCTCACGATGGTACCGCCGGCCCCCAAGCATGGCTGTGCAGCAATGGGCGTCTGCAGCGAGTCAATTGGCGATCCTGCAAGTCACGTAGCTCTGCAACCTCGGTGCTCGGTAGCCCCTGACTGCCGGTACCAAGCAAGCAAGCTCGTTGGCCGAGGGGCCATTTCCTCAGGGGTCCAGCGGCTGCGTGGGGCAATCGACCAAGCGACCAGCGTGACATTGAACGACCCTGTCCCCTTCACGGATGCCACCTGTTCTGCTGGAGACCGCGTTCCCTACCCGGGACAGGGCGGCAGGAACCCGAATTGGAGTGGAGGAGGCCTTCGTTTTTCGCAGTGCCGCCGTTCAGCTCTTGGTGAGGGATGACGATCATGGTGGTTGCGTCACACCTGGATTGGTCTCCGCGAGGTTGCGTTCCGCCTCGCATGAAACAGCCTCCTATCATCGCCGGCCGGGCCAAATGCTAGAGCTGATTCTGGCTGTGACATCAATCACACCCCCTGGAGTCTCGCGTTGTCCAACGAGGTCTGCAAGAACCTTGATGAAGCTTGTCACCGCCTTTCGTCCCCTCCACGCGTACCCCACGAATGAAGCTCACTCCGTATGCGGGTGCAAACAGGGCAAAAGCAGCAAAGAGAGCCAACCGACCCGGGACGCGGGACCAAGTGGCAATTCCTCAGGCGCCTCATTCGTCCACGTCGAGGGCTGTGTCTCTTGATTCACATACCTTGCCCTGCATAGAGCACCTATCTGCGGCATATGGATCCGTGCGAACGACCGGCCAATGCCCTACTATCAACTCACCCAAGCTCCCTGATCCCTGCCCAGATGATCGCGCGTGCTACCCCGTCAGGCTACCCCGTCAGGTTTGTACGAACAAGCCACTAACAGAACAGAAGAACGATGGCCATTCGGATTACGTTCGGTTTGGGTAAGTCCATGGTTGTCCTGGCTGTCCTGGCTGTCCTGGCCGGTCCTTTCATCAGATCTCGACAGCCACAACGGTTTCATCCATACCCGTGGGCAATCGAAAGGTTCCAGCAAGCTCTGTGAGCTCCGCCAGCCAATGTTGCCAAATCGGACCATCGGTCCAGGCTAGTACTGCATGCTGCAGCAGCCATAAGCCTGGTGGGTTTAGACTGCACATCTTGCTCAATGCAGTGCGGTCCAGAGCCAGCTTGTCAGGGGCCCACTCCGGCGGAGAGCTACCCCTCCATGGCGTGGCTCCGCTCCCTCACGGGCCATGCCTCAGGTCAACATTCCCTGGAAGCGTTGAACATGTCTCTTGTTGCCACAGTGTCCTGCCAGGCTTTCACGAGGCGCTGATAACCGCATTCGCAAAACCAACCAGTTCTGGGACCATCGAGGACCGTTTACCGCCGTTAATCCGAGGGCGGCTACGACCAGGGAGGGTCGGCCGTCCAGGTATAGGGTCTGGGGGCCTGGCGCGGTTCTTGGAGGGGTAGCATAGCAGGCTTTATGATGGCATGGTCTGAGATCCACGACCCTTCGAAACTTGTACGCTGCAGATCTAGATCCATTCACAACCCAGAGATGGGCACACAGTCTGCCGAGCCAGGCGAGCTTCGTGCTCTCTTGTTATCCCGTACACGAACACGGCCGCGTCAAGCACGCTTGCACAATCTGTAACCGCCCCAGCGACCTTCAGCTTTCAGCTTGTACATTCCCTCCCCACCGCAATAGTTCCCGCAGGGAACCGCGGGATGGCGATGATGTGTTGAGCTTAGGGGGGTAGGTCAAGCTCTCCACGATCATCCAGGGGTCCCTCCACGTCCCGACCCTCAAAGTGCCTCGTTATAGGTCGTGGCACGGGCGAGGGGTGGACCCTCCATTACGTCTTTCGACTGGCCGGGGGCCACTGAGGCGTCATCCCTGAGCTTTTCATCATGAGCATGAAGCTAAACCATGATTGCCCATCCCAGCGTAGCAACTAGAGGGGCAGTGCTTCCATCTGTTTACACCGACCAGGACCGATTCGGGCCTCCACTCGAACGTCTCACCCTCCACCACGCAGGGTGCGGCACATGTCACAGGTGGGTGTGCAGCCAAGTAGGGCACGGAAAGGGGGGGGCCCCGAGAGGAACTTCCGAATATATATAGCTCCTTCCCCTCCTCCCTCATGCCTCATCACCGTTTTCCCTCCTTCAACCAACCTCACAACAGCCTAAACCACCAAATCTTCATCAATTCTCTATCCAGCCACCATCAAAATGGGTTTCTTCGACTTCGGTATGCTTGCCCTTCGAGCCCTTGTCTTCAAGTCAAGACACCTCACCCCCGCTGCCCAACAACATGTTGCAGTCCCCGTTACGTGATGGAACACCCAGTGCTGACAATCCACAACAGGCAGCGCCAAGGAGCAGAGCGACGCCTGGGAGAGCGGCGACCCCCCAAAGCACGAGGCCTCCCTCCTGAACGAGTCTCTGGGTGCCGCCGCCGGTTTCGCCGCCATGCGTGCATACGAGAACAAGCAGCGCGCTGAGGGCAAGCCCGTTTCCCACGGCGTTGCCAAGGAGATCCTCGCTGGTCTTGCCGCTGGCGAGGCCGAGAGGCTCATGCAGACCAAGGGTGCCGACTTCGTCGACGCCGAGAAGGCCAAGTACGAGGCGAAGCACCACGCCGAGAAGCTGTACGACCAGCAGTACGGCGACAAGGAGGAGTGGCACCCGTAAGTTCAAAGGACCCTTTTGCGCGCTACTCAGGAGCGCCCGCGTTTTGCAACATCAAACCAGCTGACCAGAAAATGTCTCCAGTGACCACGACTCTCAGTTCAACTACTAAGCGATCACCCGGTCGCTGCGCCCCATAAGTCGACTAGTGATGAGACGTTTTCACCGTCGCGGCGGCGCTGATGATGCGGACGCAGTACTTGGAGGGGAAATCGTTCCTGAGATATGGCGGAACCTCGATAGCTAGCGCGGAGCACATCAGAAGCAGGTAGATAGACTCAGAAAAGTGATCTTTCCCCTGATATCGTCTTGAACGCATTGCGTCGTTTTTTGTAGCACATGTCTCCGGGCTTCCAGTCCCGCACATCGTCCCATGAATGCCAAGCTTGTCTCGTTCTTACGTGCGTGTTGAAATTTGTTCTGTCCGAAGGCGCCATACTGATGTCGCGACTCTACAATAATATGGTGCGAAAATAGGCCCTAACATTTAATCTACTTTCGATGTGGTCATTTTCATATGGGCCAGTACTTTGATTAAGAGTCAAGGCAACACAACGTGATACAACTTTGTCTTATGAGATGAGCCAAATATTCCACGAGGTACGGTTTTCTCACTGGCAAGCTGAGTTGTCCGAACTGTCATTGGTGTTCGGAATCGTTACTACTATCTTGTCCAGCCACGAAGTAGACCTTGGTGAAAAGCATTTGACTCGCAACTGCTCCTCAGTCACCAGCTGTCTCTGACGGCTGCCACACCACAAGTACCTGCAGAGGTCCAGTCCACACAGGATGCAATGCTGTCGTGTCTCGTTGATTCTAACAACCTCGTAGGAGCAGCGGACTGCCAGGATACCCAAACAGACACCAAAGCCTCCCAGGAAGAGGGCGGGCCCCATCTCTCCCCAGCTGCAAGTATCGTATTAAGACAATTGGTTTTCCGACGGACGAAGAATCTCTGATTTTGATGATCGTGTGTTTGGCGTGCTAAGGTACTGGAGATGATGGTGATTATAGAGTTCTGTGAGTGAGGGCTGCCTTGTTTTATCTTCCGGACAAACAATCCAGGCTTCTTTCGCTAGCTACTGCTTTCACCGACCCGAGTAGCTCGTGAGCCTATCGAAGTCACTCCTATAAGCTGGAATAAGAGGATATTATGTAGCAGATATTGGTGCCTCTCGAACAATCTCAGTAGTTTGGCCCGGTGCTATGACAACAGAGCAGACAACAACTCTAAACTGGGAACAAGCTTGGGATCAGTATGATTTGTGAGCCAGATCTACGTATCATCTCTGCTGTTTTCATTCTGTCGAATGGTTGCTGGCTACCTGTTTTCTTGGGCTGATCTCGTGATGGACGCTGCTGTAATGGGCCCTGGACCTTGTCTGGATCGGGATGTACGCCAATCCATCCCACGTCCCATCACACCTAGGAGAGACTACAGATATTACCAAGCCCGCCTAGGTAGACCTCGAGGGCTTTAGGCACTACCGCTTGTCCATCACAATATTCGTATGTCTCGAAAGGAATGAATATGTCCGTCTGTAGGTGCATTGACCCATACGTAGCAGCCCCTCCAGTATTCTGTATGCTTTCTGCTCGGTTCCAATAAATAACTTGCCTCCAGGGCTCCTATTGTAGCATCATCAACACCCACCTCTAGCTGTTTCTTAAAGGGCTCGACAGTAGCTGGATAATTGAACTAGAGAACACCAGAAATAGGTCCACAAGGTCGGCGAAGGGAATACACCCTTTCTCTTTTTCGACCTATGAAAAAACAGTAGGGAGAGCCTTGGTTTATTAATGAGGTGATATACTGGATAGGTCGGCAAAGGTTGCTCAGGTGATTGTTATAGTTAGCTGGGATTGAAGGTACGGAAATACTCGGAAGCCCCCGCAGCTCCACGCCATTGGGTGCGTCGTGTAGGTGGGTATGATTATTATTTTAAGCTAGGAGGAGATGTGCAGGACTGAAGTGCGTGACCCGGAAAACAACTGGGCAATCCAGCAGAGTGTTCCCGCAGTGTTCATCAAGGCGATTTGGCATGAGGGTCTGGCTCACGCTCGACGTATGGAACTAACGCTGGGGCTTCAGCAGTGGCCCCTCTTAGATAATACTATCAACTATGCTCATTTTACAATTATAATAAATGGCTCCGGCGACCATAAGGAGCTTGCCCACGCAGGCTCTACGGTATGTCTGTGTTAGCATGCCCAGGACAGTTTGCTTTCTGCGCCTGGCGATCTCATGCTGTTCTTATTCATCGAGACAAGGTTGCTGATCAAGGACACAGGAGACCCGCCTACCCCTGCAGCAGCGAAGGAGGAGTTACTGCGCATCTCTGAGTCGCTTAGGGTGGCCATGAGAAAAGTCGTGTTTCTTTGCGAAAGAATCAACGTGCCAGGCATTTTCTCAAGTTGAACCAGTGCCCGAGCTGATGACCAACATCCTGGCTCCCTGTTAGTGATTTTACTTATAACCTTGAATAGTAGCAGCCTATAATAATAGCATATGGATCAAGATGGTGATAAGTCTGCCTGTTTTATCGACGAGATCTCCCGCCACCTCTACTACGCTCCAGGCTTCAGCGTCCCCTATACAAACCACAGGGATTAATCTCGCCCCTTCGCCACCGAGGCTACACATATAACTTGCGGTTCAGCCTCGGTGGCAAAGTGGTAAAGTTAATCCCTGTGGGTTGTACCGACAGCGACGAGGGATGAGCCCGCTTATTCCTGTCTGCCGGTCTGCCCATTGATCCGCCCTGAATTAACGGATTGTTTCATAGGTAGCATAAACAACCCAATGTGCTGGGAGAGACTTATAATTGGCTAGAGCAGCCTCAGGCCCCACCTAGTTGTTCCAGATCCCATTGTCGCTTGCGCATTCATTTCCCGGTTTCTTTTACTGCCTTCGATGCCACAACGAGTCAACGATAACTACATAGTATGACAACCCTCGCAGTATTCCCAAATGCACCACTTAAACCCGGATTCTAAAATTATAGTGTTCCCTTCTAATGACCTGCTTTGAGGATCTCTTAAGGTACGAACTGGTAAGGTTATCAGGAGGCCGCCGCCAAAATGCTTAAGCTTCGGAGAAGTTCAGGGTAAGCTCGGAAGCGAGCAGATAGAGTTTAGAGGCCCACTCACTCTCTTTGAGATGTTGTACGGAAGTAGCGCAGGCATTGAAACATTCAGGGGTTTCGCGATGCCATTTACCGCCCTCGTGGCGGGAAGCCTCGTCAAGTTCTGTTTGCCGCCGTATTAGGTAAATGTTTCTCGGCGCCACCAGTCCGTATCCTGGGGAAACTTCCGGGACGTCCCGGACTGACCATTAAGCTCTATGCGATGTCGCACAGCAATATCACACTCGGCCTCTGCTGTTATCTCTAGAAGTTCCTAGCAAGTAGGTGGGCGGCATTGTGGACGATAGCATGGACGCGAGACGGCGAACTTGCTCTTGCACGGGTCCGTCATGCGCCCAGCTCATCGTGCCATTGGTGGATCTCACGGCGAGTGCCGTGCACAGTTCAAGGAGAGTCTCCGCTTTTCGAGGCTCGATATGAAAATCGATCGTCTGGAGGTGGGAACCCATTCATCTCGCTGCATCCCCCCCCCCCTCCCAATACGTGGGGGCTCAGCCTTTCGGTTGCGCCCCTCCGGTGCGAAAAGGGGCCACTACAGTCGCAAAGCCCCGAGTCTCGCCCTGGCAATCTCCAGATGCCGTGACTCCCGCGCAGCCACGAAGAGGATTGATGGAAGAACTGGCCCAAAGTGGGCATCCCGTGGGAACCCTCCCAGTCGCCCTCGCTAGGATGATGCAGGCTGGCCCAACATCCCTCTTCTATAAGACCGAGCTTACAGCCCGTGAGTACTGTGCGTGAGGATATTCCGGGGCCCAGCATCTGCACAGGTTTGCAAGCACAAATCGCATCAGTCGTTCTTTTCTGTCCCTCGGCTAGATCGAGTACATCGTTTTGGGTATCAACCACTACCTCTCTTACCTCCACATTCTCTCTGTCCTATATACACCTCGATATCCAAGCACGATGAAGCTGTCCGCCGCCGTTATCAGCGCGCTTGCCGCCGCCGCTATTGCGGCCCCTGCCCCGGCGTCTAACGGCAAGGCGCCCAATCTTGCCCGCAAGGCGCGTATGAACCGTCACACGCGTCTCATGCACAAGGGCTATAGCAAGGGCTTCAGCTCCAGTCAAGGCCAGGGCTCCGGTGGTTTCGGAGGCCCGGGCTCCGGTTCAGGATGGGGCTCGCAGGGCACCCCCACCGGTGCCGCCGGTGGGAGTGGCAGCTGGCCCACGGGTACTTCTTCTGGCGGCTACGGACAGAGCTCCGGCGCTTCAGCCTCAGGCTATGGTGGCCAGGGCTCTGCGAGTGCTGCGGCCAGTGCTACCTCCAGCACCTACGCCTCCACTTCCACCTCCACACGTACCTCTTCGGGCACCGATGACGAATACAACGCGAACTGGGCCGGCGTGGTCGTTCAGGGTGATGAGGGCTCCGTGACTGGAGTGTCGGCTTCGTTCACCCTGCCCACCGTCAAGAAGCCCACCGACGGTGACCAGGTCGATGCCACAGACCACACTGCCTCTACCTGGATTGGAATCGACGGCTACAGCTGCGGTACCGGTCTCTGGCAGGCGGGTGTAGACGGGACCATCGACGAATCGGGGACTGTCTCCTGGTACGCTTGGTATGAGTGGTACCCCGCTGACACTATTGAGATTGATATTGGTGACCTTGCTACGGGTGATGTAAGTACTACCACGTCCTCTGCCCGCCTGACTGGATTATCAAAAAACTAATCAACAATGACTTGTAAAGGTCATCACTGTCAATGTCACCGCTAGCTCCACTACCGAGGGTACTGTCGTCATGTCTAACGCTGCAAGTGGCAAGTCCTTCACCAAGACTGTGACGTCCACGGACGAGCTTTGCCTCGCGGACGCCGAGTGGATCGAGGAGGATCTCGTCGTCGACGACGCGACCAATGAGGGTCTCGCCAACTTCGGCAGTGTCACCTTCGAGAACGCCATCGCTACCACCAAGACCGGAACCATGCTCCCTGGAGATGACCCGATCTACATGGACGTGGAGGATGACGACGGCAACGTTTTGACCTCGTCTTCCGCTTCGGGCGACACTGTCACCGTTACATACGTGTAAAGGTGCTCGGAGTGAGGCGGCCGAACCATATCTGAATGGATGGTTGTGTCCTCTTAAGGGCTGAGACTTTTGTTTCTGAGAGGTTGAGATAGCGTATGCTTGGTCATTCTGGTGTATATATTCATTCCTGTATAAATGAGTTCGATATCATTCAAGAACTAGTCGACGGAGCACTAATCGAGAGACCTCTGTGCTTGCCTGATTATACTCCGTACCGTACATCACCCACCTTCGGAGGCGATTCGGGGCCATGAACATCTTGCAGCGGGCGTGGTTTATGCGGCTGGAATCGTCTTGGTAAACGTCTACCGCAGGTGCAAACCTGCTAGTCTTGGCCAAGCCCTTGCCTTTGCGTCGTCGACGATTCGGGCTTTCACCAGTCTCCTCCACGTCAAGTAAAGCGAAGTTGCATAACTCATTAGATTCGTTGGGATCACCAGAGAGTCCCCCAGCAGTGAAAGCATGAAGAAAGGCCCATCTGGCTCAAAGACTCGTTCTTAGATATAGCAGCGGCTTGCAAAGACAGAAGGGCGGCATGAATGCGGTGTTTCAGTGAACACTCGGCATTTTTACAGTTGTATAGGCGACTATGCATCCGTGTCTAGAAAGCCGGGAGATTTGACGGAGTAGAATGGAGTGTTCACGTAGGGATATGGCTTACTGTAAAGCTTCCTGGCCTGGTAATTTGCTCAATAACTCTTCGGTCTTGATAGAGAGGTCCCAAATGACCTGCTCGACAAGGTCTGCTATACATACTCCTCATGGTCCTCCACTCCGGCTTGTCTGAATCCAACTATGGTCGAGTATCTACAGTTCTCTTCTCAATTATTTATAGGATAAGGCGGGGCGGATAGCACCATGCCCAATATAGCAAGAAATAGGTAAGCAAGGGTGCCTCTCGCCCCCTGCATTCGGTGCTCGTTTGGGAAGAGAACAGCGCTTACTTATGTACATTGAAAAAGGCTGGTTCTACATTTGGTTTTAAGAACGCACAGGCATCTAATCGTTGCAACGTCAAGAGTTTTATCTCTGCTAAAGGACCAGCTGCTTTCTTCTCTCTAGACGGGTTTGGACCATCGTGTTGAGGCTTTTGCCGTCCATTCTCAAGGGAATTATTAATTACTAATGGGCATCTCCATCATTGGCGACTGCGGATGATACCTAGGGACCCAAGGGGAGCCATTCAATCATTCTCAACCCCCCCTCGAAGCGGCTGGCCAGCATCACGACAAGCTCAACATTATAACCAACGCGCCTGAGGCCTATCATCGTCTTGCATAAGCGATCAGAAGAGTAGCCTTAGTCGCTAGTGATCCCTTTTTGCGCCGCTTGGTGTCTTCTGTTGGCACACACTGAGTGTAGATAAATTCAACAATTCCATCGCCAACGTCAAGCTGAAGCGAGCAGGGACTCACAACAATTCCATCAAACTCTCTAGCACGACGGACAATCTCTCGTTAACTGCGTACATAAAAACCGGAATGGCCTTAACGAGAGAAGAAATAGCACCGCTAGCGTACTTGCCCGGGTATCACGAATGTCGATTCTGTCAAACTATGGTCATACATTTCGAAAATACTCACCACGAAGCCTCGGAGAGGCAGGCCCCGCGGGAGACCTTCTTCTTCGGGCCCACTTTGGCGGACTTGCTCGCTGCGAGACCTTCTTGTCCGTTAGCCAGGTGGTTATGCGCATCGTGGTCGGCTTCATCGGCGGGCCAGGCTCGATGGGACGGGTTGCAGGCTCGCAGCACCGACGTCCTTCTCATCGGCGGGGGCGACCTTGAGGAACTGTATGTTGGCCTGTGGCACCGGGACGCATCCGTAGATGTCGTTGGGTACTTCACAGGCGTACGGTCCGGCTACATGTCTCTGTTTGCCGTTGCTGGTGAGCCTCTCCTAACCCACGCGAGAGGGACGGGCAGGTTCCGTGAGAAGACCGCAGAGTCCAGTCGTCACTAAACAAGATTCCTCAAGGGAGTGGCGCTGCCAGCTTCGTCAGCTGCCGACCTATAAATCCGTTTCCCGGGTCGACAGAGACCCTTGCACTCTCACGAGGCTGGGCAGAACACTGTCTCGAGCATCATGAGAAGTGTCCCAAGCCAAGCTCGTCATTCATGCCTAGAATGGTATTGAACGTAAGTAGAGGGTTGCTACTTCTAGCTGGTCCATTACTGTCAGACCTTAAGGCCTGATGCTCTGGCAATTTGCAATGGCGTTGTGATGATTAGCTATTGATTTAGAGAGGCCAGCGTTCAAGGCTTGGATACCGTTGTTCAAAAGGGCAGGACGATCAGCTAACGGACATCCCTTTCAAGTGTACGAACACAACCGATGGATACCACGTGACTATACATTTTCCCTCCTCGACTCCAGAGCCGTATCTCGCTCTGAGCTACTGCTGGGGTGGCGACCAGCCCCACAAGACGACACGCAGCACCATCATCTCTGAGGACCTGGATCTCAAATGGGATACGCTGCCAGCGTCGATCCAGGACGCCGTTGTGGTCACAATCAGCCTGGGCTACCGCTTCCTATGGGTGGACAGCCTGTGCATAGTCCAGGACGACGAGGCCGACAAGCAGCGGCAGATCGCCCTCATGCCCCAGATCTACCACAACGCCACGATCACCATCGTGGGGGCAAGGGCGGAGAGGGCGGCCGACGGCTTCCTGCGGCCGCGCGCCTCCTCCTCTACCTCGGGGCTGGCCGTGAAGCTCCCCTTCCGCTCCCCCAAGGGCTCCGTCGCCCCTGCGGACGGGCCTCGGAGCGGCGTCGTGTACGCAGCCGATGCCCAGGTCGCGCGCCGACCGGAGCCTACCGACTTCCGCGGGTGGTGTCTACAGGAGGGCTACCTCTCGTCCCGGGTGCTGGAGTTTGCGTCAAAGAACGTCACCTGGAGCTGTCCCACCCAGTACGGCGCTGCGCAGCCGACCGACGGCTGGATGGCATCCAGCCGCGAGCCGCTGCTCCGTTCCCAGTTCGGCATCCAGCGGCTCCAGCAGGCAGCCCACGGACTCGACAGCTGGCTCTTTGGGCTCAACCGGAGCGAACACGAATTCTACCAGCTGGTCGAGAAATACACGAAGCGGAGCCTGACGGACCCCCGGGACCGCATCCTGGCCATCTCCGGGGTTGCTGAGATGATGCTCGTGACTATTGCAGGTGGGGGGAACGAGTACAGGGCGGGCCACTGGACGCGGACTTTACAGACGACCCTGCTCTGGCGCGTCGACTTCCGCGGTCGCCGGGCACGGCCGGACGAATATCAAGCCCCTTCATGGTCCTGGGCGGGGGTGAACGGCGCGGTCGAGTTCTTCCTCTCGCGCTTCAACATGTCGACGGAGGAGCTGGGCCTGGAGGCCCATATCAGGCTCGTCGATGATTCAGCACCGTGTGGTGCGGTCCACGAGGGCCGACTGACAGGTCATGGCAAGATGCTGGGCGCCTTGTGGTCGTGGCGACAGGACGAGCTCCGCCACTCGCTTTACAGGCTTGTTCCGTCACCGGGGACCCCCCCAGGCCATGGCGGCGAAGAGGAGGTTCCGATGCTGCAGATGTTTCCCGACGCCATCGAGACCGGGCTCGACCGCGAGTCCGCCGGTACGTTGCGGGCCCAGGAGCTGGACGGGGACGCCTCGTATCTTCCGGTTCGGCTTCTGCTTTTCGGCACGATCAACGAGACGTCGGGCGCCAATGAGCTGAATGGCCCACTGGGGCTTGTTCTCCGCACGGTGGACACATCTTCAGCCCCAGATGCCATCAATGATGCTCCTAACGCACCAGATGTCAGGCGGTACTCACGGCTTGGCGTGTTCACTACGAACCGCAAGAAGAACCCACATGGCATGGCAAGCAAGGGGGAGCAAGTCGAGGAGTATCTGGGGAAGCTCTTTCATGGGCTGAAGCCGGAGAAGCTTGAGATTGTCTAGGATACAGTGTGATGTCGCCAGCCTCTATCCCGTATTTACGAGATGACGGCAGCGCCTAGGCGGATGAATTTGAGTGAGTTGTTGCGAGCATTTTGGAACAAAAGGCAGACCCTGGATGCGAGGCCGTGCTCCCGAGGGTTTGTCCTCGTGACCGAAAAAGCCCTCTGAAAACAATAAATGTGTACCATACATGGCATGAAGTGCGCACTGGGAATCATTTGTGAGGTGGTCTTTAAAGGAAGTAGCTTTACCATCAGTACGAGAGGGCTGCCGTAGCACAGCGTTTTGGAAGGCCCCGGTGTGTTTTCGCGACAAATTGGCTTTCGTGAGTGATAAGATGGCTATAAGTTCGTGTCGTGGGTGGGTCACGTAGAGGAAAAGCAGAGGGTGGGAGACGTGTATAAGGAATAGAAGAAATTTTCTCGTTTGCATTCGACGAAAACGCTCTGGACGACCCGGCTACACATCGTCACACGCTAGCTGATCCAATCTACCTATGGATAGACATGAAAGACTATTGACCTGGGCCGACCGGCCCAGACTAAGATCTAGACAGACAGAGACGCAGATATCAGGCAGACACGCTTATACTTCCAGCAGGCAGACAGATGCATGGCAGTGGTGACATGGCCTCGCACAGACTTCACAGCTTCCCTAACCGGGTCAACAGGATTGACGAGCAACCTCGTGCACAGGTCGACAAGCAGCGCGAGGGTGACACCCCGTCAAGGATGAGAAGGACCTGAGAACCGGCAGCAGGCTGGCAGAGGCGCGTGTAGGTAACCAACGCAGACCAGGTACAGAAAGAGGTTGCAGAACCACGGCAGGCCCTGTCTACACAGGACTCGTCGGGTCCTTGTTGCTACCTTGGCTGCTTCCACTTCCGCTGTGCACACTACCGCCAGAACCGGAGCCGGAGGCAAACCCAGAGCCACAGCCGGAGCCCTTGCGCATGGCACCGCCCTGGGGGAATGGCGGGAATCCAGGAGGACTCCGCATGCCGCCGACGAGGTTGGAATACTGCGCGAAGGGGCTCGGGTTGCCAGATTGTGGCTGCGGAGGGAGAAATGGTGGAGCATTGACGTTGATGGAGCTGCCGCCGGCCATGGTACCCATGGCATTGGCGCCGTTCAGGTTCCAACTGCTGGCGTTCTTGGAGTTACCACTGTTGCCGCCCTCGTCGTCCTCGTTCGTCGACTGCGTGAATCCGGAGACGTCGCTAAGCATCGACGAAGAGCGTCCCCTAGACTTGTGACGGATCGGCACGCTGGTAGGAGCCTGGTACTGCTGGAAAGCAGACTGCGCGTACAAAGGATTGGCGGTCGTGTTACCAGCAAGTGTCGTTGCCGGTAGGGCGGCGGGAGGCGACGGTGACCACAGAGGATTTTGCGCATATTGTGGCCACTGAGCCGCTGCATTGTTGAAGCTCGCGGGGTCCTGACGCTCGTAGTAAGCTGGAAAGTCGGGTTGCTTGAAGGTTTTGAGGACACTATCGAGCATGGCAGAGAGATTGCCCGCTTCCTGCTGCTTCTCCTGGTTGCGGGCGAACGCAAGTGCCAGTCGCTGGGCGTAGTCCTCCTCCCTACGGGCCACCTCTCCCGCGAAGCTGGCAGTGTCCTGTCGACGACGCTCGGCTTCGTCGAGACCGCGGGCGTTGGCGTCCGTTATCCGCGCGTGTTCACCGTCGACCTTGGTGAGACGAGCGGCGATCTTGTTCCGCTTGGCACCTAGGCTTGTCTGCTCATCGTCCAGAGCCTTAGTCTCCTGCTCGATGGATGCCTTGAAGCGCTTGAAAGCCGTACGGGCCTGGTCAAATTGACTCTTTTCCGAGTTGTATTCGCCCTGTTTCTCCCGATATCCCGCAAGTACCTCCTCCGGGATTGTCAGCAGCTCCTTGAGCTGTCCCTGCAGTTCCTCCATAGCCTGCTCTGCCTGCTTCTGCTGCGTCGTGTTCTGCGCGACCTTCTGCCTCAGCCTATCATCAGAACCACCTGCCGACTGTACTTGTGAAGTTAGTCTGTCGATGTCTTTCCTGACCGCATTCGTCTTCCGATTGTTCTCCTTCCTGGAGGACTTGAGCTTGGCCTTTTCGTCGCTAAGCTTGGCCTCCAAGCCAGCAATCGAGGTCCTTAGGGTGGTGGCGGGAGACTCATGCCGGTACTGAGAGCGTGATGCTCCAGCCTTGGCTGCGTCGGCGTCCTTGGTCTTAGCTGGTATAGTCCTAATACTGGTCGAGAAAATTACTTCGTCTGTACGGGTGCTCACGAACTCGCATTCGTAGTTAGACATCGGTGTCAACCCGTAGATGTCACCTGTCCACCTCGTACCCGTCGACCCATCCTCCTCCCCGCTGTCAACTGGAATGATGCGTGTCGGCTGCCAGATGGCGTTGTTTACCCTGACATAAAAAGGCTTGGTTTTGTCGATATAGGATGGGCCTTTTCCGTGACCGTCGTCTTCGTTGTCTTCGGCGGGAGGCAGATCCGGGAAGTGACTGGTGTTGAAGCAGAATTCGTCACAGCCAACATAGCAGATCCAGATCTGTCCAGACTGCGTATAGAAGGGGGCGTTTCCGAGGTTGTGGATGTCGGTTGCGTTGGAGCCAGCCGACTCTTGCGTCGCTTGTGATAGCTCGTACTCCTTCACCATAACGATCTTGGTGCTCGCCAAAGCTGCCCAGAGCGGTTGTCGAATGCGCACCTGATGGCTCTGTTTCCTCCGTTTCTTTGTTGACGCTGCCGAGCTCGCCGCCTGCCTGCTCGGGTCGGCATCTGTGGGCGTCAACCCGCCCTCGGAAGCTTGATCCACCGCAAGAGTGGGTGTCTTGGCAGCTTCCGGGTCGGATTGGCTTTGGGACAGCAGGTCGCGCCTCTCCCGCCTCAGATACCAATCTCTGACGTAACGAACGAGCCCTTGGACGAGTATGTGGATAGCCAAAATGCTCCGAAACAACCCCCTCGGCACCTTTCTCCCATACGTACTGGGTCCAGGTTCCAGGGGGTCGTCGGCGTCCGGCGTACCCCACGAAGTCCCCAACAACGTCCTGATGTTTGATGAATACCTGCTGAGGGCCTGGTGTTGGCCAAAATGATTGAGTAAGACGACCCCCACGCATAAGAATATGTTGTGTGTTGTCCCCCCTCTTGAGCTTGCTCCTCCTCCCAAGGTCATAGCAACCACCACCTGTGCGAACTCCAATATGAGGTCCTGCAGCGGCATGAACGCGAAGACGATCAGGAAGAACAGGTCCAGCCCGACGAGGGTCCACAGATTCGGGGCGCCGAAGCCATCGAAGATCTCGGTGACGCTCAGGCCGGAGTTTGTGGTGGGTGGCGGGACAAAGGTCAGCAGGGTGAAGAGGGTGTAGATGCTGGAGAGGGCGAACGGGGACAGCTGCATGAGGATTATGAGGATGGCGATGGTGTCATGCAGGGGGCAGGACCGGAGGACGCTGAAGGCCAGGTCGAGAGGGCCGGTGTCGCGGTGAACGTTCGTATTCTTGGCGGCGTTGACATCGATGCGGCGGTGGGCGTCCTCGGCGGCAACCTGGACGGTGGAAACAGAGATGGACTCGGAGGAGGAGGTCTCGGAGTAGGCAGCTAGAGAGGGGCGCCTGTGGTTGTCGGCGGACATGATGTCGGCGGTACTGTTGTTGTGCTTCGCGTAGCCGTAGCCGTTTCCATTTCCATTTGCATGGGCACTCGGGATGGGCGGCAGGGAGGAAGGGGGCGGCGGGGGAGCGGCGCTGTCGAGAGACGACAGAGACTGGGCGTGAGGTTGAGGCTGAGAAGATGCAGTTTTGAGGCTGGGCCTGGGGCTGCCATCAAGACGAATCTCGTTCCTGCTCTTTTTCTTGTTGACGATGCGCTTCCCTGGACCTACCAGCCCATTCTCGTGTCTTTGTTCGCGATTATTGGCCGCTCCCTGCTGTCGCTTGGCCGAGGAGGCGCGAGGCATACGATGTCCTGCCCTCACCCTTGTGCTGGAGCCCAGAACAGAAGAGTTCCGAGGCCAGCAAGGGGCAAGGTCGAACAACGGCGTGGTCCTCGTCCCGTATCCTCCTCTTCTCCTTTTCCTACCAGCTTGGGGGCTGGGCTGGGCCGGGCTGGGCCGGGCTGGGCCGGGCTGGGCTGGGCTGACGCCGACCCAACAGCAGCTCGGAGAGGCGGAGGTCAGGCTTGATTCGGGGCAGAAGTGTGGTCGGTATGTTGAACCTCGCTCAGCTCAAGGCCGACCCGGGTTGGCACGAAGGAGGGTGATCGGAATGGTGCGAGTCCAGACATGCGATTCTGCCTGCTTCTGTCGGTCCCGTTGCCAGCCGGTCCACTTGGGTCGTGTCTGTGTCCTACGTCCGTTTTTCGTGTTTGTGCCCGTTGATGCCGGTGTTGCTGGTCGAGGGGTGAAAGGAGAGACAAGAAGAAGACGAACAATGGCGTCGAAGATTACAGCGCCGAACTGAAGCAGTACCGCTGCGTAGGCGAGAAGGCGAGCCGCAGCCGAAGTAATCAGGGGTCAGTAAGTAGGGAAGAGATGAGGTGAGATGTGAGACGTGGTGGAGGGAAGCAATGCAGCCGCGAGGCGTCCCTCCCCTCAGAGCGTTGTGAGATTTTGGAGGAGGATTGGGCGTCCGCCTTCTTGCAGGTGCAGCTGAGCCTGGTGGTTCAGTGCTGATGCAGGTTGGTGGTGAAAATTGAGAGGACGAAACCTAGAATAGCACGGCAAACTACGAACGAGCCTTGGGCAAGGGGAGGGATACGCCGGTACATGGTTCGTACAGTGCCAGATGTGTAGCTGGCGTAGGTGGTCCCGGCGGCCCCAAGTGGCCAAGTCGGGTGGGGTGGGGCCTGAAGACTCAGAGGCGGCGGACCGCTAATTCTAATGCTCCCCTGGACTATTCAAGTACCGTACTGGCCGGGTGAGTCCGCACAGTCAAGGGCAACACCTTTCTCAAGGATCTACCAACGAGCCTCCTGTATGACGATCGCTTTATTACGATCACACTACTGCATTAGTATCCTGATACCTACTATGTACTATGGTGTGACACGAAATCGGTGGGTTGAGATATGCAGCTTTCTCGACGTCAACGAGGTTTGATCACGATTGCCATGTGAATTCCCATGGTAATAATTATAGGGGGGGGGGGGGGAATTGCTGCTAAGCCCGTGCGTCCTCTGCTTGAGGTACTTACCTCGCACTGTCTCGCCCGTCCCCGCCTAACATGACGTTGGAGACGGTCTTGACAGCTGGGCGAGCGCCCGCGGAATCGCTGGTGGCGGCGTGCCTCGCGCTTCTCTCGACGGCCGACCATGCGCTGGACTCCATAACCATGACTCGATCGGATTCACCACCATATGGCCTGGAAGGCTATACGCTTCCAACCTCGGGGGCGAGGGCTGGAGGGGTCAAAGATTGCATAATAACGTCACAGCCGATACAACCAGACCTGAAGGATTTTTGCAGACTTTTTCTTCTTTTCTTTGTTTACTTTCTATTTATATATATATATATATTTTCCCTCCCCTTCGACCTGTTCATTTTCTTGCCTCTCCTCCTCCTGCTTCTCCTTCGTTAAATTCTGTAACTTGCTTGTTTCTTCTCTCCTCTTGCCACCATCACCCGGTGACTGTAGACGCCGGTGCCTGGAGTATCGTAGCCACAGCTGCCGACTTAGTCGTTGTTAGTCTCACTCAGCACCCAGACACCTGAAACCCTGGCCGGTCTGCTGGAGAGGCACCGAGAGGGTGGGGGGAATGAACGGCGCCGGGTCCAGTCCACAGACGATGCAGACCATCTAGGGCCACACCTGAACTTGCTTTTCGTCTTGCGGCTTGCTCCATGGGGCACTATCACTGTCTATCAGTATCTCTACGGAAGATAGTGCCAATCGGGGCCATGCACCGTAGACCGTTAGTGAGCCCACAGCCTTGTATAGTTCGTCCTTTCTCGTGCACACCACTACGTCGATGGGCGGCGTTGAGCCTCACTCCCTGCAACATGGGGATTTCCTCATAAGCAGCATGCATGCACCCCATACATGGGGAGATGGAAGGGGGGGTTGCAAAGGAATAGACTCGCACATAGGGTTGTTTCGTTTCCCACCGCGCGACAGTCTTAACCCATGGGCCTGCAATACCCGCACGGAGGGACGGTCACCCACCAGATCCGTGAACCCCCCCAGGTTCTCGGCCGGGACTTGCGCCAAGGTTTTGTGGCCCAATGCCAGCCTTGATAGAAGGATAGGGCGGAAGGCGGGGTAGACGACATGCCCTGGGGCAGCTGAAACCCTATCATCAATAGGCTGGACAGACCTGATGATAGAGGGGCCCCAATGTGTCACCATCAAATCAATAATACTTGGGCTGTCTGCCGCCGGAGGAGAGACTACGGCAAGTGACTGCAACGCTCCGGAGACCGTGGGACCAGTCGCGGATCAAGTAAACCCCCCTCCCCCCTCCCCAAAGCCTGACGCTTGCAACCCAAATTAGGCCATATCACAACCATGGAAGACCACTCAGGATTTGCTCCCCATATCGGACTGGACTTCTTGGATATTGAAGTTAACGTACATGTCGACGAACGGGAAGGATTCCTCTCTGGCGGTCTCGTGGGCCATCCCCGAGATTGAGCCGTGGTTGCGTATGTCAAAGCCCCCTCTCTCACGGCGTCAGCCATCAGCATGGGTGATGCCTACTGAGATGCTGACCTAGAACCCGGGAGTTGGACACAGGAAGACGGGGTTCCTGGTTGCCCACTCCTCTTCCCATCTCTGTGCCCGAACCAGATCTCGTCCTCGCACCCCCCCCCCCCGGCCTGAATCCTGGCGTGCCATGATCTGCACAATCTCTCCGCGGACGACCCGCCGGGTTTTTTTATTTTTATTTATTTTTATTATTATTGTTGGTTTCTTTCTGTTTTGGGAGGCGTGCGCATGCCCCCCATCCTTGTTCTCGGTCAGGCAGATGTGAGGAGACGAGAAAAAGGTGCAGGTATTCCCGACGGATGTCCCGCGCGGGAGGGAGAAGAAAAGCAGGCCATTACCTGCACGGTCATCCACAGTCCCCATAAAACGTGACATGCCCGGCAAATCACGCGTACAGCCTGCCATCAACGGCGATGCAGGGACGATCTCTTGGTGCTCGGCACTTGACCACACCCACACCAGCTTGCACTGCCAAAGTTGGGTGGTGCGGTCCAAGGTTTGAGCCGGAAGCGGGAAAGTCCTATTAGTCAAAGACTATCGCCAACGGGATGCATGGTCCTCTTCTGCCCACCGCCCGTTGCTTGTTCCGATTAGACTCAACCTTGGCGGGCTCGGTTGCCCATCTTAGCGTCGCCTTGGATGATCCTTAAGGCGTCCAGGACAAAAACAGGGCTTCACCAGCGACAGGTCGGTGTTTCGTTTTGGCACCCTCACACCGCCCATCTCAGGCTGCTCTCGTCCTGGGCCTGACGATATCAGCCGCTCAAAGTCTACAAGAGGTAGCCATGACGTCTTCTCCTCCCGACCTCTCCTCACTCGTTCATCGCGTCGGCCGCTATCAGTCACTCCCCCAGCTTTGATGAACCTCACACCCTGGCATTGCTCACAGCCGCCCTCGGCGCGTGAGAAATGACCCACCCCCCGGCGGCAGCGTCGCAGTGCAGGTCCTGTGCGTTACTACTCCTTTGGTGCTATATGCCCTAATCCACCGCATCCAACCTGACAGGCGCGGCAAAATTACTCTCTCAAAGCCCCCGGTTGTTGTCTCCCACTTTCCGGAAGGGAACTTCATGCCTCATGCGAGTTGTCTGCTGGTCTTCCCAGAAAACCACTCCTGCTACACCAGCCAGTGCCAAGTTTACCCATTGATAGTACGCGACTGTTTCTTTTTTTGCCCTTCGGGACATGATGGCCCTCTGTCGGAACCTCAGACCTTCTTGCGCTCGCTAATTAACCGGTGCGCTGGCATTTACCGGCACGAGGCGCCTTCAACCAACCCCCGCTCCAGCCTCTGGAGGATGTCCTTGAGCCAGTAGGCGGCGTCGTCATCTCGCGATAATCCCCCCTGCACCACGGCGATCGTAGGACTCCGGTGTCGCTTCGTAGCGGTGATCCTATGAGAGAAACCCCGCGGGGCAACTTCTACCGGCGGCATACTACCACACAGCCAGCCCCACAATCACATGTTTCCGGAGGTCAGGATTCCCAACCGCACGCCGATGGTCCCGTTGGGTCCCGTAGGAGTCGAGGGCGAAGAGAGCATCACGGCGGCTCTCTGCCTATCTGGCTGGAGGACCACGAGGAACACTTTCCAAATTCACACGTCGAGGGCTGAATGCGACTAGATCTCGGAATGGGCCCCGAGGCCGTTGCGGGTCCACCTACTATCGTATGAACATGGCCCATCGCCGGGACATGCCTGGACAGAAGGAAAGTAATTCAGCCTCCTGACCGGGAAGGACGGGAGGCCCGGCACATGGAAGTGATATTCGGCGACTGCATAGTATCATACACAGTGCCTTGAAAGTAGCAGAAGGAAAAAGTGTAGAGAGGCAAAAGAGATGAGGGCCAGGGTCGCCGTGTCGATCCGTAAAGCCCGGGGGCGGTGGCCTGAATGTTGTCTATGCTCTGGACGTCCCGCTCCTGGCTAATCCGATGATACGTCTGCTCCTTGTCGATGGACATCCTGATTCAGCTCCTGACGCGCGTCTGACGGAGTGAGGCGCACCGACACATACCCCACGAGGCGCGCGGGTGCAATTTTCGTCCTGCTGTAGAGAAGCGCGACATCGTGTCACCACCCGTCAGCCAGCGCCAGCTTTGCGATGTCTTCCTCAGGACAGCCTAGCACGAGCGTTGGACGTGTTATTATCCCGCCCCCCCCTCCCACTCTCCTTCCTGTTCCCTCCCCTCTACATTCGTATGTAGATCCGCCCTTGCCATCTTGAGTCCCCATGAGCCCCCCCGGCCTCCCAATGTCTCACTGGCCTTGATTTCCTTGAACGGGACTCTGCGGGTAGTATGTGGAGTCTCGATGGTGTCAACGCGGTACGAGCCGTGCGGCCTAAGGTTCCCAGACCATGACAGGCTGAGAAGGAACTGCGACCACGCGTCCTCGACCACCCCGATCTCTACACTTTGCCCGCTCGGTGTCCCTGCATCGATAACGCACCGGCGCGGACGCGATGTGTGGATTGGAAACATAAGAACCCGGAGGACCAGAGGCCATTCTACGTCCGACACCTCGCCGCTGAAAGGGGCCCAGGCTCGACGTCAACGCGGGGGACGATGAGGGCCGGGCCCGGGCGCCTCTAACCAGACCAGACCAGACCAGACCAGACCAGCTGCTGCTGCTGCTGCTGCTGCCGGTAGTCGCGTCAAGTAAGGTTTTGGACGGCGAGCTGAGAGGCACGGATCCCCCAATTGGGGATCTGGCGCGGCACGAAAATTGCTTCTGGGGCCTTTATACAATCAGATCACCGTACACCTCCCTCCTGAAACAGAGGACTATATTGCCGACCGCACGGGACGCGGGACTCAGAGAGCTACAACCCACTCCTAGCTGGGATGGGACAACCATGCACGTTAAACATTCACACACAGGGTTTTAGGTCTTTGCCGCCACCGACGGGTGATCAGATGAGATGAGGCACAGGAGTAGGCCGCGATGTCATACAACGCAGGGGAGAGACCATAACCTCCTCACACTGACTGGCCTGCCAGACGGGACCAGACACGGCAACATAGCAATTACTGGAAACACACCGGCAACGAGCAGGCTCGGAAGGGGAAGAGGGAGACGCGAGGATAGAAGAGATTTCCTAGTTGAGAGATGAAAGAAGAAAACATTGGCCGACCGACTGACTGATGGCCCTCGGAACACCAGAGCCCGCTGACGCTACGTGACCTGGACCCCCCCCTCCCCCAAACCAACTTTTTCTTTTTCCACTATTCATCCACGCTGAACAAGAAGTCGATCACTATGTTTGCCCCACCTATGCCATCCAGATTCCAGAGCCCGTTTGACCCCACGGTGAAGAGTGCTCAGACAGGTCTATCCGTCCAAAATGCTGGTCCCACTCCGACAGAGAGAAATAGACACAGGCAGCAAAATGCGGCCGCTTCTTGATCAACAAAAGGAGAGAACCATAAATGGGAATATATTCCTACAAGCGGGACCACGATGCCCCTTGTCTCCCCCATCACCTACTCCCTGTCCGTCGGAGAGGGTTGTTTTTGCTGTGTTTCCGACAATGACCTAGGTGACAAAGGGTTCCAGTATTTCGGCCAAACATGTGGTGATGTGATGATTTCTTAGTAAGAAAAAGTTTGCGTCCAGTGTCGGGTCTCTCACGCCTCCTCCATTTTACCCTGTTTCCATCTTCAATCAGCATCGTAGATCGAACCACCAACCCAGAGGAAGAAAAACCCACAGAACAAAAGGGGAAGAAGAAAAGAAGAAGAAAAAAAAGAAAAAAAAAAAAAGGGGGGGGGGGGGGACAACCACGCACTCGCAAGATGCAGACACGCACTTCAACCAAACAGACCGTTGCCGAGAGAATGAGATCTCCCCTTATCGCATCTCGCTTTCGTTTGTAGAACCAGATCCAGAACACCGGGTTTGCCCCTATCCCGACAACCAAAGTAGCGCAAGATTCCAAAGCAGCGCGCCCACGCCAAAAACCGACCGACGAAAGCGCAAAACGACTTTATCGACTCGAGAAGTCGGATTCAGGCAGTGCCTTCTTGTCCTTCCGTGCCTTGATAGCCACCTCCGCCATGAGGTGAAGGTGGTCGGATGGGAAGTGGTAGTGGGGAAATCCGGGTACCGTCCTCAGGTAATCCATGTCAGGTGAACCCAGTAGGGAGATGACCTCGAGACAATTACTCGAGTACCAGATGTAGTCGATCACGCCTTGGAAGGTCGGCACGTAGTTTGTGAATGGTATCTCGTCTGGTGTGCCGCTGAGAGAGGAGTATGAGGACCTGAGGTGGAAAGGATGCTCGATACCGTCACGCGTAAAGGTACCGTATTGACGCCCGCCGAAGTCCGCGTGATCCGGTGCGACTCGCCCCTTCGACAACAGCTCGTAGACAGAACTGTCGCTAGGAGAGTTGTAGTCGCCGCAAATCAGGAGCGGGATATCCGTGTTGTTCCGATATTCCTGAGACGGTCCTGGCTCGGGCATTACCTCCTGCTCCTCATCGTCGGCTACAAGTTGGATGAATTTCTTGTCACGGCATGCCGGCCACCGAGCGTACTTTTCCCCATACTTGGTGACATTCTCCATAAGAATGGCCGTCTGGATGAGCTTCACATCTGCCAACTCCGGTTCCCATGCCAAATGCGCGTTGGCCACGATCATCCTTGCTCCGGTCTGCCGGCTCTCGAAGAAACATATCATGCCGATGTTGTCCTTGGGCATAACGCGGTTGAAGATGTCGTGGTGAGTCTTCATGTCAGGCCGATTGATTGCGATGGTAGAGAAATCAATGACCTGCTTGTCTAGAAGGATGTACTTCTTCGCCTTGTAGAAGATTGCGCAGCCGTCGACCGCGTTAGCCTCCTTGTCGTACATCACTTTAGCCTTGGTCCTGGAGAACTGGACGCCCTTGTAGCCGTTCGCGGCAAGCTCCGGGCTCAACACCTCCCGCATAGCATCGACAGACACCTCCTGCAGACACAGGATGTCGGCATCGCATTCTCTGATCTCCTGTAGGATGGCGTCCTTGCGGAACTCCCACGCAAGAGCTCCGCTTGGGGTATATCCGTAGATGTTGGGAGTAGAGTACTTTTCGCACAGAATGTTCCAAGTGAGGACCTTGACGCGCTCCAAAGTAGGCGAGACGTCTTCATTCAGAACGATGAGCGGTCGAGGGTTCGGCGGAAGGGGTACTGGCAGCACATAATGTCAGCAGTCTGGGCTCGGAAGTAGGACGGATGGCGGCTTACCCTTCGCCTGCTCGCGAAGAAGAGCGACCAAGCTCTTGGTGCCCTTCTCCATCAGCTCTTGCTTCAGCTCGGCGTCCAGCGGGTTTCCCTCGATACCGAGGATCTCCAGGTTGAAGAGCGAGCCCAGTTCGTATGGGAGGGTCTGGATCTGATTGTCAAAGAGTAAGAGTTGCTTCAGTGAGGTGCACATGCCCAGCTCCGGGGGGACTTCTGTGATCTGGTTGTGTGACAGTTCCAACAGGGTCAGTTTCCTCAGCTGTCCCAGGGCCGGGGGTACGTGCGAGAGCCTATTCGACGCGAGATAGAGCTCCTTCAGGAAGGCGTAATGATCGAACAGCTCCGGTGATAGATGCCGCACTCCCTGACCGCTCATGTCCATGTTAAACCACTCCTGCCGCTGGTCTGTCTTTTCCACCATATGAGGGCGCCTGACCCCCTGCTCATCATCGGCATCGACTATGTTGCTCGTTGTGGTAGCAGCGATGGAGGGCCCTATCCCCCTGTTCTCGGCTGCCTTCAGCCGCGCAAAGTAGTGACCACTGTGCTGCTCACTCATGGCCGCGTGCGCCCTCTCCGCCTCCTTGTGTAGCCGGAGCTGCAACGCCCACTCCTCATTGATCTGCTGCGCCTGGCCACCCCTGGTCGTGCCCGGATGGCCGTTGGGAATGTTGTTGGACGAGTAGGGGCTCGCGCTCGGTATTATGCCACTGGAGTAGGCGGAGGCGTGGCCCATAGACGCACCATGGCCAGAGTGATCGGGCTGGATGCCCTGATGATGTGACGGGTGGGTATACTGGCCGGACGCGTTAGACGGATGGTTGTAGAGCATCTGCATGGAGCGCGATGCGGCATTGGACCCGCCATTGAGCCGGGAGTTGGGCCCCGGCTGGTGACCGGTATTGTACATGCCTTGGGCGGATCGGCCTGGCGAACCTCGGTCGGACGACTTGGAGCTGGGACGCGGGCCCGGGGAGACGTGGCTGAGGAGGGTGTTCAGGAGGGTCTGGTCGGCAAGCGGGTTCTTGGGTGTTGGCTGTACGTAGAGGAGGTTTCCAAGGTGCTGCTGGAGATATTGATAACCATCTGCCATCTAGCTACCGTGGATGAGAGCCGCGGGTCGGACCAGGCGGGCAGGCTTGGCAAGGCGATTTCTTGTCGTGGTAGCTCTGCAGCTCATGTAAGGTGTTGATGGAGCAACGCTGTGGCCGGCGCCGGCGCATGGGTTTCGACAAAAGGGCCTTCCAGCATAGATAGTCGAGGGGCGAGAAGGAGAGCAAGGTCGGTCTTGTTCCCGGGGTCAATGTCTCATCTGCCTCGGCGTGAGTGTGACGGAGGTCGAGCTTCGCATATACAGGGCCGTTCGAGGGTGGTCTGTCGGGTGGTGAAGGTCGAGGTGACCGAGTTCGCTCGGGTCTCGTAACAGCTGGCTGGCTCGTCGAGGCAAGCAGAGCAGCGCGGTGGAGCTCCTGGGCGGACGCAAACGGGTGCGGCGCACCAGGCCAACGGTGGACGGTCCGCTTAGCGGATTTCTTTTTTGTTTGCTTTTATGACCCGGGCCGTAGGCGTATCACAGACTGAGGGTGTGGGAAGAAGGTGTCAGTCCTGGTTCCGGGGCTTAATGAGGGTACCATAAGCCGCGAGAGGGTGGGTGGTGGGCTGAGGATCGGGACCGGGGCGCGTGTTTGATGCTGCGGATGAAGGATGGAGGGGCTGAAGGCCTTCCGGAGTCTGATGCCCAGGGCCCAGGGAGGTGATGGAGAGCTGAAGGTGACTCACCCATATGAATGAATGTGTACAGTGGCCGAAATTTCTGTATGAGATTGTCAATGGATACTGGATGCGAAGAATATGGACCCTCTGGCTGATGCTGCTGGTGCTGCTGGTGTGCTCCCGGCTGCTATCAACAGGTGCAGATGTCTGCCTCCAACCGCGCAGGGGTGAAGCCCAGGTGGCTTGTGCACAGGCAGGGCCCGTGCACCAACCCCACGTGACACTCACCAAACCGAACAAGCCGTGGGCGATGGGAGGCTCCCTTCCCCCTCTGGTAAGACAGAGGCAGTGACGGGAATTGAGGAACTTAGAGGTACACAATACTGCGAGAGGGGTACAGGTCGTCAGGGCAGAAACTTGAGAGCTGTCGAGAAGACCTTGGACGTTGCTGAGACCGGCCTGGCTTGAGCCCACTTGCAGAGCTCGGAACCAGCAGGTGCTATTCGACAAAGTTGTCAGTCCCATGCAGGCCGTTGAGGTCCCCATCTACGCACAGGGGAAACTGGCAATATTCTCACTATCGGGGCCTGACTGGTGGTGCTGATGACGACCTCAGCTGAATGTGGAGATTCGGTAATGAGGGGGATTCTGTGGCCACGTTCCTCATATCCAGCCAGGCACAGTCAACTTAGGGATGCTACTTCCGGAGTGAGTTGGCCCTGTGAATACCTCACCTAATCCAAAGCTCCGTGCCTGGCCGGTGACCCCTAGGGGCGGGAGAGACCTGTGGTTGGAAGCAGCTCCTTGCCTGCACATGTTACCCTACACTTGGTACGAGCACCACAGTACAGGCTGTACATACTATGTAAGCTGGAGGGTATCACACCGATCTGCCAAGCCAGCCCACCTCCCGGGGACAGGTGATCGATCGATCGGTACCCATCAGGACTCACCGGGGGGCCAGCACTCTGCTTGTGAGATACATTACTGCAACCCGAGGCGCATAGTTCCCTCCGTTTCTACGTCTGGATAGCGCGGGCGTCAGAGGGGCCCGGTAACCAGCGAGACTGCAGGCCGCAATGACGGCCATAGGGCTGACGCGGCCTCGACGGATAGGATTTTCACCAGCGGGAGTCCTGTACGATATGGTACTGATGTCTGCAACACGTCCACATCCGGTCGTTCGGCGATGCCACCACCAGAATGTAACGCGGCCTGCAGGGGATTCATGCCTGACAGAGCCAACAAGGTACCCTGCACTGCGAGCTTCGGTAGCCTTCTAACCCTGAATCCTCAGCCTGCAGTAGTACAACAACAGGCCAGACAGGCTCGGTCCGGTGGTTGGGAGAGAGAGAGTACAGTAAGTAGGATTGCATCTGCGGAGACTGAACCAGATCCCTGGGACCAAGACGACGGTGAGGGGGTCTTGCACGTGTCTGTCTGGGACATACTAGTAATACCGATGGGCTGACATTGGCTGACCTCCCCGCGGTGGGCACTACTTGCAAAGGGACCGGAAAGCTTGTCAACGGCCCAACATGCCGCCAGCGTTGGGCCGGAGGTCTCAACTCTAGGAGGATGTCCAATCGACTCGCACAAGGCTTGCCAGGATGGCCGTTTGACGACTAAACCGGACTCGTCGCTTGCGCTGTGAGGGGGCGCTACTATCCAACAGCCGGCCGTCGGGTCAGGGCGTCGTCCCTCCCCGCAACCCGGTGACAGGCAGACGCAGCATTTGCCCTGCAGTGCACATGCGAGTGTTGCTTCTCCCCCGCAATTACTCCGTAACGAGTCCTCAGCTCGATATTGGCCCGCCCAACCACAAGGGGCAACGGGACCGCGGCTGCTCGCAGGCCGGGCGCTGGCGGATTGGGCAGACTGTTGGTGAGACACCGAATCGGATGGCGCGTCAAGAGACGGCGCGCGTGCATATAAAAGGCGCCGGGCCATCCTGTTGCCTGTCCTGCCCTGGTCCTCGCGGGGTCCTCTGCTGCATCCCTCGCTGGGGATCCTGCCCGTCCACTCGTCTTACTTCGTCGCCAGTGAGGCAGGTTCGCTCCGCACGTGTGGTTGTCCGTCTGCAGAGCGGCCGTGTGGGCGAAGCGGGCGAGCGATCTCGGTTGATCCTGACTGTCACCTCCCTGGACGTTTCAAAGTCGAAGAGCAGATTGCGACATCCCGCGAGTCGACACCTCACAGATAACATCATCTGGCCGTCCGCCTCTCGCTCCTCAATAGCCCGCAGCCCGCGGGCACTCGCCGGGCCCCGCAGGATCCAACCCGGGGAAGTAACCCGGATATGTCGAGCATTGAGCATCAAGCAAGGACAGGGTACTCGGGATTTTCCTCGACACTACGGGCCGTGAACCACGGGGCTGCCTCAATCACGATCATACTATAGTACGCACGTCTCTCTCTCTCCTCAGAACCCCCAGGACCCGGGCCGGGCAACCAGCTAGGTAAGCAACTCTGCACTCGACCGGATTCTTCACCGCGAGCCGGCGGAGGCGTTCTCAATCCGGACAGGCGGGCGGAGGCCTCTCAGCAAGAGATATCTTCTCATGCTACCTACGATCAGGGGCCACCAGATACTCCGAGGGGTCTAGGGCGCCGGCTGCCCATACACTGTCCTCTGCCTCTTGGAGGACCTATCATGCGCTGGACGGCGTCATGTTTCGGAGGTGGACATGCCTCCGACCTTGGGAAAACAGGCCGAGATTCGATGGGGACTCATGGGCATCTCGGCCGTACCCACACGCAGCACTTTGACAAGTGGAAGAAGTAGTTGTGTTGTGTATGCGTGGCCCCCCCCGACCCTCTGATATCTGCCCTCTGAATATACCCTACCATCAGGGGCCCCGAGTCATGGCTATGATTGATTGATTGATTTCTCTCTCCCCCCCCCCTCCCCCCCTTTTTTTATATTTATTTTTAAACCCCCCCCTCCAAAAAAACCAAAAAAAAAAACCAAAACCCACTACCTCCCTCTCAGCAATGAGTGGTCACTTTCCTATGAGTAGTATCATGTCTGCTGACGCCTACATGACTCAGGCTGTAGGTCGTGGGCACCTACTACCAACCTGGACCGCTCCCCCCTCCCACCGCCCACGGAGATGGTTCCGCGGTGGGCGCTTAAAGGGACCCAGATGGGCACGGAGATCACCATCGCTCTGTCACTTGTGGGCTCGGTTAAAACACGCCAGTTTTGAGGCTGCGGTCTGCGTCAGCGGGGACCCGGCGATAAAAGACAGTATAGGATGGAGTACGCGTGGGGTTTCGCGGCAAGCCGGCGGCCGTTTCCGGGCGAGATCGCAACGAGTTCGAGGTCCAGAGCTGGCCCCTCCTCACGGCCCCTCGCCCCCCAGCAGGCAGCGCCGGGAACGTCAGGCGGTGCTGGCGACACTGGCGCATCAGCACGGGATTACTGCACGTGCGGGCAGTTTGCCCAGCGGCATCAGCCACCAGATGTGCCACGCAGCACCTACGCCGCCACCCCCGTAGCAGGCCGCACCAATACCGCCCCGCCTGTTGGCATTTTTCAGCCCAGACCCCCCCTGACGGTTCCTGCAAGTCCTGCTGCCTTGGCCACCACCGGGCCTGCATCCGCCCCCTGTTTGCCATCTGAATCTCCATCAAACTCCACCTCGGTGTGTGCTTCCTGCAATAAGCCATCTGCAGACTCCGGCAGCCTCCTTTCTACTTCTACAACCTCCTCCCGCTCGCAAGAACAAGCCGGCGATGACCAGCGACACGGCCCGAGACTCGAGTACCAACGACGACAGCCTCACCCAGAAGCCCCCCCCGGAGACCCCCGCGAGCTCGTCATCCCACATCCTTATCCACACTCCGGCGCCCCTCTGATCCCTGTGTACTCTGTCAGGGAGTACCGAGCCAGTCGCAGGTCAGGGCGCAGACGACTCAGCACCCCTACGGCAGCCACATCGCCACCCGCGTCGACGTCGACATCCACATCCTTCGATCGTGAGCGCCGTCGCAATCCGAGACACCACGATGCGATGGCCGGCGGCGACAGCAACCTCCGCTCCCAAAGTGTGAGTGCCAGCACCACCGTGAGCGGCCGTACTGTCATGTCCACCAACGACCTCGCCTCCGCCTCGAGGGACGACGATGACTCCTCGGCCAGGTCCCGGCAGGTCCGACCCGGGAAGCCGTTCGTCACCAAGAGCAACGGCCGTACCTACCTCTCGGACCCGACCCTGCCCTACCCCCTCCCCGTCGACCTCCATGAGCTCCATCGCCAGTCTCTGCGGACCCTCCTCCTCTTCCAGCTCTTCGGCGGCCCGGTCTGCTCGCCAGCTCTTGCCAAACAACCGCCCACGCGCGTGCTCGACTTGGGCTGTGGCTACGGGTTCTGGAGCATGATGTGCCACTCGTACTTCTCCCGCAAGGGCCACTCGAACATCTCGTTTACGGGCCTCGATATCGCACCCCTCGGGGGAATCGCCGGCATACCGGATCCCGGCAGTGCGGTCCCTCCGGTAGTGCCCAAGGACAGGGGCTCGGCATGTTCGGCAGCAGGCAACTGGGCAGAACAGCCGCCAGACAAGAAGATGAAGTGGGACTTTGTGCAGCATGATATGCGCATCTTGCCCCTCCCGTTCCCTGACGGGGAGTTCGACTTGGTCATGTGCAAGGAGCTCTCCTTGGTCAACAAGCTCCCCCAGTACCAATCGCTCATAGATGAATTTCTGCGCGTGCTCAAACCGGGCGGCACCCTCGAGTCGTGGGAATGCGACCACCCCATCCGGATGCTCAGACCACACGTGCCAGATACGCCGACGATGACCACGGCGCCTAGGGTTTTCGACCCTGAATCGAGCAGCCCGACCAATGGCAGCGACTCGTCCAACGGCAGCAGCAAGAAGGGCGAGCAGGAAAACCAGGTCACCGAGCTTGGCGCCTACTTCCTGGGCAACAATACGCCGCTCTCGGGGCCACAGAACAACTACCTGATTGAGTACAACACCTGGGTCAGCAAATACCTTGACTCCCAACAACTGCTTACTTGGCCATGTGCCAACATCGGCTCCTATTTCGTCCAAGAACCACTCCTCTGCGGGCACGGCTTCAAGCGGCTGGCCATCCCGCTGACAGAGGTGCGGTGGGAGCGCGAGGGCGTGGGCGGTGTTGTGACCAAGGACGGCAAGAGCTACGTTGACACGGGCAAGCTAGTTGGGAAGGCCGCAAACAAGAACAACCCGGGCGACAGCGGTAACGGGGAGAAGAAGGGCAGGACGCTGGGCTCGGCACAGCTGGCACTCAGGCAGACCGCGCTGCAGACCGTGCTGGGCTTCATCGAGGGCATGGAGCCAGTGCTGAGGGAGGTGAGCGGCAAGAAGCAGGACGAGTGGGACGCCTGGATGGGCAAGCTTATGAAGGAGCTCATCGAGAACGATGGGGCGAGCTGGGGCGAGTGTCTCGAGGTGGGGGCCTGGTGGGCGCGTAAGGTGCAGGACCCTTCATGATGAGGCTCATGCCGTCATGGTGGCCCATTGTGGTGGGTCTGTCAACGACCCTGATCGCATCTATCGAACCGCCCAGCGCTTCGATCCCGACCGCACGCGTCCCGACTTCGCATCCCGACATTCACGCCCCGTCATACCGTTTCCTCAGCGTGCGATACCTCTTCAGGTAATACCTGTATATAACGAGCACACGACATCTGTCAGCCATCTTCTACTATCGTCGCATTTCCTTCCACGATACGCATGCTGAGTTTGATATACTAGAGAGGGGCGTTGTTCAGACTTGGACATCAGGGGCATTTGCATGAGTTTTCTTCATCGTCTCAGCCACCTGACAGACAATTCATATTTCCTGCTCATCGTAGACATGGCGGACTCCCTCGCTGTCAGAACCTCGATGCCGAGGGCAACGCCACACTTGCTCGCGTGTACGGAGGCTTCTCTGACGTCGAAACTGGCCTTGTACGTGCTCGCAGCACGCGGCCGTCATGGGAATTCTGCAGCATGCACGACCGGCATGATGCAGATCCTGTCTCTAGTCGCGTGTCACAACGGGCGGACGGGAAGGATCTCGGGACGGGGCCGAGAAACATGCTTGTCTCGGGCATAAGGAGGGGAGGGTTGAAGCAATGCATCTGATCCACCAGTATCCCGCATTCCTGCATTCTTGTGCGCTTTTCCCCCTCTGAGGGTGTTGCCGCACTGCGCCGTGCCACATAACCGACTTGCTGCCGTGGGATCCAGGGGGGAGACTGTCTGTCGAAGGGGTGTAACTCACAGCGCTTCTATCTCTGTCGGGCCGAATTTAATGAATGTCAGTTCCGACTGCCCAAGAGGTTGAAGCGACCATTCGGCCCCGGTGTATGGTGGGCTGAAGTGCAAACTGACCTTTCTGCACGAATTTGGCCCTCTCGATTCCCTTCCTGATGGCCTCCTCGTCGCGCAGTCCAGCGTTGGCCATAAAGGCCTTGTGCAGCCGCGGCCGGAAGTAGTCGAGACCCTTGGGGTATTCCCTGCCCAGGTTGAGGAGCTCTGCAAGATCGCCGGGGCGTCAGTCTCACCTCCCAGAAAGCGTGCGCAGTTCGGCCCGGGGCGTGGGCGTCTCAATTCAGCGAGGCCCCGTGGCCCCGGTGAGGGCGGCACAAGCCGCGGCGCATTGGCGACGCACCTTTGTAGATCGCGATGACCTCGTGCCTCAGCTCTGGGTTGATCGGAGGCGGCATTATGCTCTTCGTGGACGCACCGCGGCGGGCATCGTTCGCTGGTTCCTGTCTGGCCGTGGGAGTTGTGTGTAGTTCGTCGGGAAGGGAGTTGGCGGACGGTGACGAAGTAGCAGCAGTTATCGCAGCCCCTCCCGCGCTTGGGGTGGCGCGACAGGGTGGCAGGCGGGTGAAGGCCCTGAGCCTAAATAAGCGGTAGAAAGGACAGGTCAAGGGAGAGTATCTTAATAAATAAGCTTTATGATCTCATGAACTCTTTATCTAAGAGAGCACGATAACCCCTTCAAGACATGCAATCCTTCTTTTAAACTTTCTTTTATGTACTTTGGATAGCAAGATATCTATAAGGATAACACGTCGGCCTCAGCTATAACCCCCAACCCTTTGTTGCCGCAAGCACCGCTTGAAATTTTTGCTTCTATAAGCGAGTTGGAATCAGGGTTTGGGTTAAGGTTTTTAAAAGGCTACCCTCGTGACCGCAACTTCTATCACCAGCAAGCAGTTCAACACGTCCGAGGACGTTGGCTGGTGGTCGAATGCGTACTTCTTAACCCCCAGCAGCTTCCAGTTGTGTTACGGCAAGCTCTACTCGCTCTTCTCCGTCAAGCTCGTCTATCTAGCCGCCATCGTTGTTTTCGAGATCGGCTCTCTAGTCTGTACTGATGCACCGAACGAAGTGGCGCTCGTCGTTGGTAGGGCGCTTGCTGGTCTTGGGGCCGCTGGCATTTTCCCTGGCAGTGTTTTGATCCTGGCGAAGCTCAGTGAGGCAGCCCGTACCCAAAAGGCCGCTATTGGTCTCTCTTCACTGTGATTTTTGGTTCCCTTGGCCGTGTTGGCTGGCCAAGATTCGTCTTCCCAATGCTCCTGTGAGACACTGGTGGTCGCTGGCACGCAGTACGCGTCCAGATCAACTGCCAGAATTTGTTGGATACCAACTAATCTACGGTTTTGGCGTGGGTATGGGCTTCGGACAGCCGAGCTATGTTGTACAGACCCTCCTGTCCGAGATCGTCGCAGCACTGCCACCCGACCAGCCGCCCTCAGGCACTGGCCGCCGCCATCAGCACGTCGATTGTCAAGATTTTCAACGTCTCCCTGGCGCTGAGTGCGTTGTGCATCGTGGGACTTGGGGTGAGGCGGGTTTCTATGAAGAGTGGCACCCCTGAGGAGACTGCGAAGGCCTCTGAGGGTCCCGGTTATGAGCAAGCTGCAATGAGAAAGAACCACAAACATGGATCGACTGATTAATTATCCGAAAATGAAGGCCGAGGGGATGACAGCCAGACCACTACAAGCAATCAAGATAAGTGACCTTGCCCTGCTCCGCTGCCTGTCCATCACAGCACGCTGGAAACTCGGCTGCTTGCATCCGAGGATGAGATAACAAGGCGAACAAGGACGTAAATGTCTGGCGCGGGGGATCGTTACATACCTGTACGAGGTCAGCGATGGTAACTGGACTAGAGCGAGGCTTGTAAGGGAGGCAAAGGGGAGGAGGTTTTAACGGGTCACCCTGCCACATGGGCGGGTTAGTAGTTGTTTACACATTCGAGGCCTGCGAATAGGTAAGCAGTTTACTAATTGCCTCACTATACATATCGAACATTCCTTTCTGTGTTAGCAATACTCTAAGTCATGAGCTCTTCCTGAGAACACGATTTTCCTCCATGGGTGCGGACCTAGTGCGCCTGACATGTATCTTGGTCGGAAGCTCAGAGAAATTTCGCATTCGATTCTGTGGTTGGCATGCATAGGAATCACTACCACAGACGGCGCATGATAGTGGAATAGGCTCCTATAGAGCCATCAACCAAGGTAGGCTGGCTTTTGTTGGTTAATTAATGACTACTCTCGTGTGAAAGCTCGACTTCGTTCAAGTAAATCTGACCGTCCAATGGCTCTGGCGTGACATGAATCTGGCCGTGCTGTCTTGGCCAGAGACGAGATTGTGGTGAGTAGGTATGTTACTCAGTAATTATCTTGTAAGGACCGGATAGATGATTAGTAAATAAACAACCTGAAGACGACCTCGGCGGTGACGCCACCGCTTCTCTTATCTTATCGGCGACTGGTAGTCTTAGGCTTCTAGAAGCCGAGTTCAGCTCCGGGAGGGAGCCGCAAGAGCGACAGCCAGCTTTGTAATTACATGGTGCTCGTTCAACCTTGGAAGGCTGCGATTGTAGGGCTCCCCACAGCAGCAGCACTCTCACCCACTCTCCACGATGCCCCCTCGCCTGCGCCCCGCGCCTTTCCTCCCCATCCCGGGCCGAGGCCGGATCGCGACACCCGCCGTCGCCCGGGCCCTCTCAACTCCCAGGAACAACGAGTCGATACCAGGGCCTCCGCCGTCGAGGTGGCTGACCGACCTCCGCGCGCGCATAGGCAAATGCATAATATTCGGCTGCTCCCCGGCGCAGGTCGCGGAGGCTGGGAAGGTGCTGGGCGCGCTGGCGACGGAGTGGAGGGCGCTGGTGGCGGGGAGCGAGGGGTTCCTGACGGGCGGTAGGAGGGGACTGGGGGGCCAGCAGGTTGTCTGGGGGGAGATGGACAGCTTTGTACGTTGAGAACCTGATGGTCTCTTCTTCTCCTCTGGGAAGTACCAACCCGGCAGGACGAACGGACGAACGCTGACTTGTATGCGTGTGTGTGTGGTGTGCGCCCTCCAGCAACACGTCAACAACGTCACCTACATCCGCTACGCTGAGTCGTCCCGCGTCAACTGGGCGACCAACTTCGCCGTGAACGTCGACCCGGCGCACAGGACGGAGTGGGCGGAGCTGATGACACCCAGGAGCGTGGGGCTGATCATGAAGAGTATCAAGGCTGACTTCAAGTTCCCCATGACGTACCCGGACAAGGTGTCTGTCTACCACAAGCTGCGACACCCGCCGTCGGCGCAGCCCAGCCCGACGTCGCTGGTGCTGGACGCGGTCATACTCTCGCACAGGCACAGGAGGGTCTCGGCACGGATAGAGGAGGATGTTGTGATCTATGACTACAAGGCCGCGAGCAAGACGGAGATGCTGCCGTTCATGAAGGATGTGCTGGAGGAGACGTACGAGATGCAGGAGAGGGAGAAGATCGAGGCGAGGACGAGGGTCTGGGAGTTGATTGGCACGGTGGAAAGCCTCGAGAAGGAGACATGGGACAGGCCAGACGCGAAGGAGGATCTGGGCGCCGCCGGGGCTTCGAAATGAGTTCTAAATGACGCAGGTTGTGAAGGTGACAGACGGTCTCGTACTTCATTTCCGCCTCTCCCTCCGGTCAATAATCCCGAGGCTTGCGCCTGAGCTGCGCGACCCAGAAACCAGGGGAAGGGTAAGCCTCACAGCAATGAGACCTACTGCTGCGGGAGGACATGATAGACTGCCGTACCCTGGGTCAGGAGCCAGTGCCGGACTCGCCGGATCACGAATCATTTTTCTGTGGAACTACGGCACCATGCGACTTGGAGGTCCAGCTCGCACTGCTCTATGCTTCATCACCCAAAGCAGACGGCGTGCAACAGTCATATCTGCTTGCGATTCTGACCGACTGCTCTCGAAAACCCACAGACCAGTCCTGCGTTGCCTGCTCCAGAAGAAAGGCGAAGGGCATATGTCTTAGAGAAGCGATGCGAAGAATGAGGTCGACAGCGGGACCCAGCCAATCACAAGGAATCTTCAGCTTGTGATGTCCTCGTGCTCATTCTCGAGAAATCTCACCGTTCTCGCTCCGGCCCGCATTTCAACAGAACAACCAATAGCGTATAAAGGTCGTTGAGGCATGGCAGCCCCGGCTGACACGGCGAGCTGGGTAAGCACTAAATGGAGGCAAATGCCGGGCTAGGGCAATTAAGCAGGCCAGTGTTGGTCGTGAGCCTCACGCCGAAGAATGGAAGAATAGCGGCTTCGCTCACTAGGGCTTAGTACTGCATTGTACTGTGAAGTATGTCGTTGCACGCGGACTATTGCCGTGCTCCAAACGGTAATGACGACCATTCGGCTAGCTATGCGTCGTCTGCACCCAAGCAAGTGTCGGAAGATGTCGACCTCGCTCCCGCTGCTGAGTGATTGATGTAACTACGGCGGTGCTAGAGAGGAAGATTGCAATGGCTGTGTCTCTCGCGGATTATGGTCTTTGACGAAAATCTATAAATCGGCCGCTTCGCCCAGAGAACTCATCAGCACATCGGCAGTACTTCAGCCCATCAGAGATACCGATAGACCTCACTCACCTCTCCACCGCAACCTTGATCTCGTGCTGCCGCATTCTGTTCCTGACTCACAATCCGCCATGACGTTCTTGTCCCGAGTCTCTTCGCCGGTGGCTATCACGCTGGCTCTTGTGGCATCCGGGGGCCTCTGCGCTCCCACTGGCACCAGTTCGGACGCTCAGAAGCTGGCCGACCCCAACTACGGCCCTATTCCAGGCCAGTCGACGCTTTACAGTGACTACCGTGGCAAGGCTGCTCCATTTCCCGCCAATATTACCAGCCCAGTCTACCCGACCACCGATGGCGCGCCCGGCGAGGACGATGTGGTCTGGCAGAACCTCCTCGCTGCCGAGTGGGTCATCTTCAGTTTCTACCAGCAGGGTGTGGAGGCTTTCAACACCAGCTCCTTCACCTCCCTCGGCCTCCCCAACACAACCTACGACCGCGTTCAGGAGATCCGCGACAACGAGGCCGGCCATCTGCGCATATTCCAAGACCAGATAAGCCCCGCGTCTATCAAGCCCGGCCCCTGCCAGTACGAGTTCCCATTCGTTGACGCTGCGTCGTTCCTGGAACTGTCCCTCGTCATAGAGATCAGCAGCATGGCCTTCCTGACTGGGCTCGTCGAGGAGCCCAAGTCCGCCGCCGCCCGCGGCGCGATGCTTGCCATCTCGAACGTCGAGACCCGGCACGCGGTCTGGAACCTCATCGACGTCCTAGGCTTAGACCCCTTCAGTGGACCGAGCGATACTGTATTCCCCTATGCGAATCAGATTCTGCAGACGACAAACAACTTCGTCGTGCCTGGGACCTGCCCCGAAGACAACCCGGCGTATCCCTACCCAGACCAGCACCTCCCACGGATGGGCGTCGCCGAGGCGACCAAGTCCATCGCGCCGGGATCGACGGTCGCGCTGAACTTCACGGACGTGGCGAACCAGCCGGCCTTCGAGGAGGGGCAGGACTACTTCGCCGTGTTCTTCCACGCGGCCAGCAACATCAGCGTGCCCATTGATGTGGCCGGCTGGCCGGCGAAGCAGATTGAGGTGGCGATCCCGCAGTTCGAGGAGCGCGGCGTCATCCTGGCGGTCATTGCGAATGTCTCTGGGGCGCCTGATCTCGGCAGCGTCATTGCCGGGCCGGAAATCCTGGTCGAGCAACCCGAGGCGCTGGGTCTGGTTTTTGCATAGGACTGGTTTTTGTATCTTTGTACCTTTGGGTGTGCGATTCCCTTGCGCAAGACCGTTTTACACCCGTGAAAGTGTTGGGGGGGGGGGGCATACCTAGGTATATATATGGACAGAATCCATACTGAATGTTGAATCCAGCGGAAGAGCATATGGAATCATATTATCGTCTTTATCTTCTGCCTCTTGTTAGTGCTGCGGCAGATTTTTACTTATATTTGAGTTTACAATAGAAGACACGTTATCTGCAGTTAGAATCTATCTAGATGAACTGTGTCCTGGATTTTATGATGCCTGATGAACTGTTGAATTTAAACGAGTGTGGAAGCTTGATTCCTTCAACTACGGAGCTCCTCAAGGGAGCTGACGAGGCTATTTATGTGTAACTATCGCCGAAGACTCTGGCTCAGGGCTCGTATTTACGAGCTTGTGACGTTTCTTGAAACGAGGCTACCGTGGCCTGATACAGACCACCAAGCTGACTTCCGGGCATAGGTTCTTTGGCAGGCGTAGGCCTTACGATCAACATCAACCGACATCTTGCTGTTTTGGCACCGACAGCAAAGTGACTGCGCTGTGGAAGGGACTGTAGGGTCTCTAGAAAGTGTGGTACGGTTGTCTGAGTTCTCTGCAATCTAGCTAGCTAAAACTCCACGGTTAAATATCCGTGGCAGGGGAGTGAATATCGTCGGTGAAGATATCGTCTTTCACTGACGAATCACGTGACCCCCTGGCCGGCGCAATCCTTCCTAGGAATAGGTGATAGAATCGACTCGGGTAATTTGGCAGAAACAAAATATGGTCCTTCTTCGATAAGTAATTTATTGTCACTAAGTTATAACGGCAGTAATGTTCCGCAACGCACTGCATACTGTAATTATCACGATCCAATCCGCCAGCTTTCGAGGCAAGCTCTCGTCCATGAGCGTGGGCTGGCAGTCCTGCATGGTAGAGCCGGTGGCCCACGAAAGATCTCCGAATGACTCTCATTATACGAACCGTTAGGGGTCTTTATTGATAAACTGATTGAATCGAATCTGTGAGCAGGAATCCTGTTCCATGTTGGCTGCTATCTCTATCGGTACTTGAAAACTACTAATATAGTGTAAGTTGCAATTTGCGTCAGGCCTTCCGAGCTAATATCTTCAGAGCTCCCCCGCCCTTATGAGGCGGCCCACTTCAGGAGCCCATGAAGCTGAGACTCCTTATTCTGCTGCAGACAGCATCAGGCACCAGGTTGGTAGAAGCTATCGTCCGGCTCCCATCCAGGGGCCCAAGTGCCACCTCCCCATGCAGAACTCCCCTCCCCTAGATCTTCCGCGCCCATACCAGCATAGGCAGCATCGGACGTAGAGGCCGACTGATATGCAAGGTCTCCATAGTACTGCTCTTGCATCTTTTCCGCCTCTAAGCTGTCGATCTCTGCCTTGAGGTCCTGATAGGCGGTTGTCAGGGTCTGGTTCAGCAGCTCTGCTTGCTGCACTTGAGACTCGAGCTCCCTCAGCCTCTGCTCTCGTCGCTCCCGGTATGCCCTCTGAGAGTTTCGGTTTTTGGCTCGTCGCCTCTAGATATCAAGTTAGATGATGCTACAGTGTCATATGGCCCGAAGTAGCAACTGGGACTCACCGAACTCTGCTCTTCCTCCTTGTTGCTCGAATCGCCCTTCTTCTTCTTTGGCTCTTTCAATTTCTTTGACATGGCCTCCGATGTAGTGTTCTTGAAGGGGTCGTCCCCACCTCCAGATCTGCTGCCGTACTTGCTCGTTGGCATCGTAATATAATTCGAATGTGTGACTTGACTCTAGAACCTCAGTCGAATCTATGGTGGTGGCTTGATGATCATGCTTTCGACAGATAATGACCTTGAGGAACACTTATATACAACTCAAGACACCGACTCGCCCTCCCTATGTCACTATGAGAAAGTTCAGTCCCGCAATTTACGAGATTATCCATCATCACCGGCCAAGGACGACAACACCCCCTATAAGCTCCACCTTGTTGACAAAGCAATATCTTTGTACAAGAGCGATGGATCTGGCCACAGAGCCGTGATGACGATGGCTTGGGCGCCAACGGGGGCTGCAAAGCCTCGTTCTGCTTCTAAGTCCCAAGGCTATGATTTCTCATCGTCCGGCCGGACCTTTTCTACGGCATTCGAACATCGGTTCAAGCTTGGAGGACAGCAGCTGAGCCTCCCATGTCATTGTGCATTTTGGCCTCAGTGGTGGCCGGCATTGGATGGCAGGACGGTCAATCACCCGACGGGATTACGGAATTCTTCTGCCTGGAGCCTAAGCTTATGCAGGCACAACTGTCTGAGGGTTCCCAGGATGTTACGCTAAAGATTCTTGAATATCATAATTTCCTCATCCAGCGATAGCCTACCAGGTCAGGCCTGTGGTCCGGAGAAAGTTCGAGCCTCAAGACGCGGGTGGTGGGGGCCACCCTGCGCCCTTGATACAGCCGCAGCCGCGTGTCATGGCGCCTTATTTTCCCCCGCGCACGTAGGCTTTGTAGACTGGATATGTAATACTTATCAAACTACAAGGTTTGGGGAATATGGGCGCTGGCACGGGTACACTCGACTACGCAGAAAGCGGGGTTAATGATTTGGTTCTCACGGACAAAAATCTTATAAAGCCACATGGCTGATACAGGATTTCTTTTGAAAGCCTTGAGTAAGATCTTACTGAGCCGTCCAAACAGACTACCGGTCAGAGCCGTGGTGGCACTGCATCTGACATGTAGAGCGCGCATGTCAGGCGTGGCCATGCGGTGTGGGTCCGCGGCCCTAATGCGGAATTAAAGATCACTCTATCCGCACTGCATGGTGCGGTGCATAGTATCTTCTTCTTTTCCCTCCCAGCTTATTCTTTTTATAACGAGGCTGAAGGATCTTGAGTGAGACCAGGGGTGATGGGTTAACCTTGTACATACCTGTTTGCCTATTTCCTTGGTCTGATCCTCGCCGGCATCTCGTATATGTCACGAGCAAGAACATATGTCGACGGCCCTGTTGACGACTTCTTAAGAGGTTCGGCCTCGGTTTTTTTTTTTTTTTTGCTTTTCTCCAGGACTGGTTTTATCGTGACTGTGTATAGGAATACAGTGCTTCAGAGATCAAGGTTTCCGAAGGGTGCAACAGACTCAGGAAAGCTTTAAACGTTCCTCATCTTGTGGGCGTGTGTAGGTTTTCGGAACTTTCCCGGGGTTGATCTGAGCTCAGCCAACAGGCCGTAGGAGGCAACAGGATCGTTCCCCTTATGCTTCTCTTGGTTTTAGCACAGCATCATTGCTTATACTATAGGAGGAGAGGCGGATCCGCGATTCGTAAACTTGATCCTGCTGGGCTTGATATCCCCGAGACTTTGGCCGTAGCTATCGATCGTTGTATATGAATAAGCCTGATTATTTTCATCACTTCACGCTATCGTTACCATATTTACAAAATAGTACAGTCGTATGATTTCATGCACCGCCCCGCTCGAAGTCGAGCCAGCCAAAGTCCGGTTCCCCTGCAAGAAGTGAACTCATCTCAGCCTCGAACATCTCGCTAGAGAAGGCTTCTGCATCGGGGTGGGATGCGTGAGCCCCTTCATTCACCTTCCAAAACGGCCCAGCGCTCGGTCCCGCACCTTGCGCCTTGTTCTGCGTAGAGGCAGTGAGCCTTGGGTCTATTACAGCTTCCCCCGATGCGTCTCGTAGACCGATCCCATCGGATGGGTCCACATACGCTGTCCTTGGTATTGAGTTATCGCCAGGTGTTGGCGGACAGTCACCCGAGCTGCTCACGCTCGGGCTCCCGGACTGTCCCGCCAGGGGGCCTGCGTATTGCTGCAGGCCCTGATTCCACCTCGTGCTTGTCGGCCAAGCCTTGTGCAGCTCGCCCAGCACCTGGAGGCACCTCAGCGACATCTCCTCGGCCCTGCCCGAGACGTGGGGGCACAGCTGCGGGTACCTCCACAGATACGCGGCCAGGGACCCGCAGATGTAGACACAGAAGACGAGGATCGCGGGGAAGCCCTCCTCTCGCGACCGGATGGCGAAGAAGGCGTCGATCTGCTCGAACAGCTCGAGGACGTTGGAGAAGAGTTCGTCAGACATGCCCGTCCAGAAGTCCTCCGGCGCGCTCTTTGTCTCCGGCGAGGCCGTGTCGTGCGGGTTGTTGACGCTGAAGAGTATCTCGTCCAGGTAGATGCGCCGCTCGACAATGTTGCTCACCCGCAGCACCATGACCATACTGAGGTACGCGAGGTGCATCTGCTCCTCTCTCCACCCGCGCAGGTTCCACAAGGACCACTGGTGCCGCTCGGGCAGGCCGGTCTCGAACGCCCGCAGCTGCTGTATCAGGACCTGGTACTCGCTCTCCGGCTCCCACGGCCCCGCACCGTTCGATTTCAGGTCTGACCGGCACGCGCGCCTGGCGACGTGGCCCCAGAGGTTGTGCGTCTGTATCAGGGTCGTAAAGAGGCACCGCTGCTGCGTGGCCGCCTCGGGAGCCCTCTGGGACGGGGAAGTACCGTGCAGGGCTGACCTCGCAGCAGGCGATACCCCGAAAGCGAAGGCGTGCTCGTCGCACGGGAGACGCGCGGTGATGTCTTCAGGTGGGAAGGGCATTGGTGAGCTGTAGCCAGCCTGGAGGTTCTCCTGGCTGTGGATCATCCAAAACGTCCTCCTCGCCGACTCGGCCCGTATGACCTGTTCTATTGGCGCACCGGGGGCCAAGGTATATGTCTCCTCTCGGTGCAGCTTCAGGATCGAAGCCATCCTGACCGCGACGCCCATATCCATGGAGCTCCGGTCCTTCTCGCCGTCGCCCCACTCCGAGATGGCAAGCAGGAAAAACGCCTGGGTACGGTCGAGGGTCGGCTTGTACATTTGCGTTGCGGCCATCGCCCTTGCGATCTGCAGGAAGTTCTGCGTTGCTTGGACGGAGCCGCCATATCGCCGAACCAGACAAGGTGTGAATCTTGCCGAGATGCTGAGGATGCAGCTCAGAAGGAAGGGGCTGACGGAGTTAAGATTGCGCGTGATGGACTCGATGAAGATGGCCTTTGGCAGGAAGCCGAGCTGGAAATAGGACGAAACAAACACGCGGCACCCAGCCACGATCTCTTGGTGTGGTGGGAAGGACGCCGCCCCGTCTGGTACAACCGACGGCGCTAGATGCCGGTTGCTAAGACTGACGTGAGCCGGGGGGTTGTACAGGTGTGCATTACTCATGGAGGATGAGTGATGGCTGCTGGCCGATCCGGACGACCCAGCCGTAGTCGGCAGCATCCCACGGACGGGGGCGTCGACAGGAACGGAGGCGCCCGTCGGTAGCCCATGGGCCTGCGAGGCCTGAGGGTTCAGGCCGGGCGTGCCTCGCGAGGACGACGAGGACGACACGCTCAGCCTGTGGGTTACCGGTCTCCTCCGGAAGTCTCTGTCGGTGTCCTTTTCCCCCCTCGTCGGAAACGAACAGTCCGCAGCAGCGTTAGGCCCAGAGGCCCGACAGGCCTCACAGGGTGATTGACAGTCAGGGCCGTGTACGCACTTGGTCCGCAGTCTCCGGCACCGCCGACAAGCAACCGTGCCGCGCCGCCGTGGGGGAGCAGGAGTCTTGTGATCGCCGGGTGTTTTTGGAGTGACGGGGGACTGTAGAGGGGACGGGAGGGAGTTCGCGACGAGAATACTCCCGCCAACCTCTGGGGAGGAACCCCTCTCTTGGAGTTCCAGCTTCGCCCTCATGGCTGACTCGTGGGTATACAACAGGAGTGGACTGGAGGAGGTCGACCGGTAAGGGCACGTCACGTAAGAAGGACGAGAGCACCAAGAGGCAGGTTCGTCAAGATAATCTTTACGGTATGAGTGAGCAAGGCTCGAGCCCGATGAGGTTTTCTCGAAAACGGGTTCATATTCTCAATAAAGGGTCCTAATGCCCCCTCCCCCCCCCTCCCCCGAGAGCGAAGCCGAACCGGACCGGGAGTGGGATTGCGGAGTGATACGCGGGTGGTGCAAGTCGTCGATGGTGGAGACCGTTATAGCGGAGCACCTCCGAGGTCTCGTCTACGTTACAACGATCCGGGGGCCATTTTTCCCCACAGAAGGCCCTGATATCGGGATCGACAGCTGATAATCCAAGGGAGCCTTATCTTTTTCGATAGGTGAGGGTTGCTCACGTAACCTCGAAGCCCGGCGACATGATTCGCAGGGGTGGTCACGATATGCCATGCACCGCGGAGGGCGCCGGGAATAGTGATTCCATGCCATGACCACAATCAATTGACCAATAGATTGGGATCCTGCCAGTAGGAAGAACTGCTTTTATCAGATTTATAGTAGCATCGAGTAACGAGTTGTTACATCTCCAACACGGCTAGCACTATAAGTGAGTCTCCGTGATCGCTTGATCGCTGTCCTGCTTCCGTACTCAGCATCCCGCGGGCGGCCCTGGGCGAATCTTATCGACTTTCTACATTCGTACTGGCACGGACCCCGTCGTGCCCGTGTACGGAGCAGAGGCATTTAATGTTCGTCATCGCCGAACCCAGCCCCAACGTCCCTTGTATCGCCGACCCAGCCTCTCGCAAGTGCGCAACAGCGGAGGAACGGTGGGTTGAAGGCTGTTATTATAACAAGAGCAAGGTTTGCATCAGGCCCCCCCGTGTCCCTCCCTGTCACCTCTCGCCCTCCACATTAGTGCTTTTATCTTGACCCTCTTGTTCCTGATTACAGACGAGCGACTGTGGAGAAACAGCGATTTTGCATGACTAGTCTGGCCAGGGATCCGCTACCAAGAATCACAGCCCTGCGAGCTAGGCTCAAGCCATTCCTTTCCCTTTTCAGCTGAACGACTCAGTGGGGGGACCCCAAAGCTGTTGACCGAGTGAACATACCAGGCAGAGGTCCGGAAGTTCAGATCCGAAATACGGCGCGAGCTCGGAAAGGACGACCTCTTGGTTACACAGTGCATGAGATTCTCGTCTCTTGAACAGATGCTACATGCGCGTGGTGAAGAGAATCCAAATAGATCACGGTTGAGGGATTGAGGTATGCGCAATAATTTGTAGTATGTACATCATACCAACTATGCACGGCGATGCGAAGCGAATCCCCCAACGTCCGAGATCCACTGATCTCTCTTCCACGTCCGCATACACCCGCCTAAAAGGTGTACTCGGGGATATCGATAGTACCGATGACCCAAGTCACGCCGCCGTCGCTGGTGGTCATTGAGCCGGTGGCCCCCAGGGCCAGGCCCAAGGTGTCGATATAGTCGGGGTCCGCGCCGCTAAGGACGATCTCAGCATTGATCCACTCTGGACGGACTGGTTAGCGCGATTCTGACACTTGGTCTCCTCCCCTTGGACATTTGTGAATGCGAAGATAACGACCACATGACTCACGGTGAGCTGGTACGGTGCCGCAGTTGTCGGCAGCACACTCCACTGCTGAGCCCCAGCCCTCCGCGTACCCGTCGCTGGTCGACAGCGTTGAGACGACATCGCCATCAAGGGAGAGGGTCTGCGTGTAGTTCCCAGTAGAGGAGTCATACTGGTCTAAAGTGGTCATGACGGTGAGTTTGTGTACACTTTGAGACTGGTCATAATCCGGGGAGTATCTACAGAGCATGGTCACTTCCTGTGCACTCGAAGCCGTGTGGGTCTGGCCTTCGATCACCTCCTGAGAATCGGCTATGCACCAGGTCAGTTCGGCACATCTGCAAAATCTGAGGGTCGGATGAGGCAAGCTTCTTTAGGGGGTGGTTACGAACAGCTGGTCTCCTTGAGCGTGTAGGTAAAGACGCTCCAGGTGGTGTCTGTGCATTCCTACGGACGGCGTCAGCACATCTTTGAGGAGTGAGTCTACCTCGAGGTCGCCCATCGCAGGGCGGATGAAGAGTATGCGGAGCTTGGAGAACGGATGGACAAACATAGCAATCCGCAATGCTCTGAATCAGATCGCCGTCGGAGCTACCACGTGTTAGGGATCTTCTGCAGAACTCGAAGTGCTTATTCTAAAATTACTGGAAATGGGCGAGATGGAGTTCGGCATGAGGAAGACTGGACCACTTACGTTCCCATGCCGACCCACAGAGAGAGGTCCCCTTCGTTGCCTGACGGAGCATCAGGCAGGGTAAGAGTAGCCGTGGCCGACGTGATGTATATGCCCGAGGCCGTGGGCCCAGTGCTGAAGTAAGGCCCGTCGGCAGCCTTGACCGCAGTCGCGGCAGCCGCAAGGACAGAAAGGATCTGGGCAGGAGAAGGCATGGTTTATATGATTCGCTTGCTGTGTACTTAGAAGGAGAGAGTAGTGATCATCGTGATACGGCAACACTCAAGGTGAAGAGGAGGGCTCAGGCAGGGTTGGACCTATATATTGATGATTATTCTTGTTCACCAATATATACCTATCGATGAAGTCTAACGCTCAGACTTTCTCTGTTATTAGGTGCTAAAGAAAAAACTTGTGGAATATTTCCGCTTCACGCTTGACCCGTTGCTTAATTGGCGGTAATTTCTTGCTTGATTCATACGCTCCTATGTCTACGGTCTCATCGTATATTAGGATCCCGGCGAAACGTCGCCCTGACTGCCTTAAAAAGGCTAGATACTCTGAGCTACGGAGTAGGATTTGAAGGAGGCACTCATAGCACAGAATTTTATGTCCCCTTGCTTCTCGTATGCATGCCTTCTGCAGATCCCCAGGTCGGCAGTTGGGCCTTTTCAGGACTTCTCCCCCAGATTTGCACGTATCACGCGAAGGCGACGTTACAACTGACCCTGGAGGCAGAGAGAAGTTGCAAATGGTTGAAGTGCTAATTTCCCTCCAATCGGAACACCGACCTCTTGGCCTAGTCTGGCTATACTCGGGAAATTATTACCTTGAAACACGGTCGAATGCTTGAAATTGGGTGTGGCTTTGGCAGGCTGGATCGGTCTGTGATGTGCACGCGAGAGGACTCTTGAGAGTATGTAACAAGGCTGGCCGTCAATCGATGGGACGCTGATTTTAGGGTCGGGTGCTCGTGGGAACGCTCGTCCTGCCCGTTGCCACTTGCCATCTCAGGCGTTGACGACCTCCCACACTTGGAACGGGTTTTATTTATAGGATGCGTATTGATAGGACGCGCTGCCACCTCAACCTTGGCCAATCTGAGCTTCACCTGATCCCACCGTTGGGTGAGAGAGGCGCTTCCTCGGAGTGTTCGGCACAGGGTTCTTGTGGCGTCCAACCATCCTATGAACGGCTGAGTTGTTTATAGAGCCAGGAGGCGAGGTCCATGAAGGATCATACCTGATGCTACTGTGGTATTTTTTTTTCTACCTTGGATAGCCTCATATACTAATATTTGGAACAGTTTAGGTCCTTTCGCAGGGCACCATGTCTCTACTGCACTAGGTTAGTATGCTCTGCCTCTCATCCTGCCCCATCTTCTCATAACTTCAATTAAGATGCTCACCAGGCTTTTAGACTTCATCTAGTCTTGTTGTCAATGCTTAGAGGCAACTTTGTCGTCCGCCTGTGATCATGCGCTTGATGCCAAGTAGACTCCTGATTCTGTCCACATAAATGTGCATACCAAAGAGCACCTCACGCCCGCGGCACAGATAAGGAGTGGCTTCTTGAGTCCAACTCGCTATCATTCCACCGCCCAACTGCATCATATCACCGACCTTTGATGGGTAACTAGCATCCTGTCTCGGTGCCGCATGAGGCGGCCTACTCGCCGGCCTCCCTCAATCCCTCCCGAGGTCCTATGAGTTTTTTTTTTTTTTCTTTCCCTTGCACAATGCTTCGAATATCCACCATATTTGCCCCCTCAGGCAGCCTCTTGTTCTTCTCACTCAACTCCTGCTGTGTTCTACAAAAGGCACACTAGATTAGGTGGCATGGGGGGTTGGCGGAGGGGTTGAGAGGGTTCGTCTGCAGGGCCCATCGGCAGTCGGCGAATACCATCGAAGGCTTATATCCGATGCGACCCCCAAATCAGCTTGCCGCCAGCGCTGTTGTGGTATCGCGTCATGAGCCGCCGCGGTTGCGTTACAAGCGGGCCAACTGGAGCTGATCCTGTCTCATAACTTTTATATGGGTGCTGACAAACTTGGGCATCGCACCTCCACTGAGAGCTCCTTGATTCCCGTTCACGACTCCTCTGTCCTCTTCACAACGCCCGACTCGCTCGTCAAACACCTGCTACGATGGTCCTAGTGCGATATGACAAGACGCTGCCCAACAAGACCCTCAAGGGTCACAAGCTCCTCACGATACTGGGAGACAGTTTCAAGCCTTCGGACGAAGAAGTGGATGCTCTCAAGAGGAAGTACCCCGACTTGGAGATTCAGGTAGGGGACAAGAAGAGCGACATCACGAAGGAGGAGTGGGAGGACGTGACGGTCCTGCTCACGGGTTACAGCCAAGAGGGGTTACCGGAGAAGGACGACGTGCCCAAGCTGCAATACGTGCAGCTCGCGTCTGCCGGTGCTAATCTGATTGTCACGGATCCGCTGTATACGGATACGGATGTGGCATTCTGCACTGCGAACGGGGTCCACGGGTGAGTGCTGTCTTGGATGATAGACATTGCTCTGAGAAGCCTCTCGTTGCTAACGGGACGTCCGCTACTGCTCAGCCCCCAAATATCGGAATGGATCATCGCGACTTTCCTGACCTTCCAACACCACAGTGAGTTGAGCTTCCGATTGCTTCCTGTCGTGAATTCTGCAGCTTGCTAACCAGAGTATAAAGTCCCCGCGTACCTGCATAAGCAGAAAGAAGGGAAGTGGATCAGGGGCACCGAGCCCACCGTGGATGCAGTCCAGCAGAGAGTGTGAGTCCGGCATAGCTGCATCAAGATATAGGATACCGCTGACCGCCAAAAAGAGGAATCTTGGGATATGGCAGCATTGGTCGCCAGACAGCACGTGTAGCCAGAGCCATGGGCATGGACGTATATGCATACACGCTGCACGAGCGCAAGACCCCGGAGTCAAAGAAGGACTATTCGTACAGCCCGCCGGGACTTGGCGACCCAGACGGCACTCTGCCTTCCAAGTGGTTCTTTGGCGAGAGCACGGAGGAGTTGCACGAGTTCCTCGGATCCGGCCTGGACCTGCTTGTTGTTGCGATGCCTCTGACCCCCAAGACCACCGGCCTCGTCGGCGCGCCTGAGTTCGAGGTGCTCTCGAAGAAGAAGACGTTCGTATCGAATATTGCTCGCGGGCCGATTATCAAGACGGACGATCTGATAGAGGCGCTGGACAAAGAGGTGATCCGTGGTGCTGCACTGGATGTAACCGACCCAGAGCCCTTACCGGACGGTCACCCCCTCTGGAGCGCCAAGAATGTCCTCGTCACTCCACATATCAGCGGCGCCTCAACCCATTACTTCGATCGAGTCTGGGGTATCGTGAAGTTGAATCTGCAGCGTTTGAGCGAGGGTAAGGAGCTCACGAACAAGGTAGACCGGAAGGAAGGGTATTAGACGAGACATCGATAGATATGAGTTTTGTACAAGACGAGCCTTTTTCCATAGCTTTAATTTCTTCTTATCCTTCTTTCTCGCGCGGATTCATGAAGAAGGCAGTGGACCTTGTTTGCGCTCGAAGCGCTGACGAGTGCGCAGTGTGAGACTGGGCGTTCGGCATCGATAGGAGACGTTAGATACCTTCCAAGCAGGAAGATATATACAGTTCACTCATGCCTAAAATGTCTCTAGGCACTGGATTTCGTAGTGCGTTCCAACTTTCATGGTAGTGTAGTTCCGTTGAGTCCGACTCTTCGGGTGTCGTCCCTTGGGATCTCCTCTGTCTGCCCAAAGTCCCGTTGCACATCAGCACCCAGAGCCTGCGCCCCAGTTCTAGGCGAGAGTCTGACGTATTGTTTGCAACTCGATGCTACACGGCTTCCCCGCCAGTTCCGGCTCTGCCGAGCAGCTTGGCCCAAAGCCATATGTATAAGGTTGCATTCCCCACTACTTCCCAGCCCACTAGGTGTGTCAAATCACCTAAAATTGGTCCGGTGGTGTAGTTGGTTATCAGATCAATGCAAAGGATATAATTTCTGAATGGTGTGCTGGTTGCATGTTGATTTGCGTCCCTTACTTACTGTGCAGCGCTGAATGTAAGAGCTTGAGGGCCTGGAATATCAGCCAGCGGGGCGCTCTAGTGGGCAACAAGCACAGCATTGCACTCTTCGACTTTTGCCTCTGCACTCGCTAGATAGATCTCATTGAAAAAAGGTCAAGTATTCATTTCATGCGCTCCTCTTGCTCTCTCAAGAGGAGCGGAATATTTATTAGATATTGCCTTCATAATTGTGAAGTTGTCTAAGATGCTTTGCTGATGCTTGGTGGATATTGCCAAAATCTTTCCAAATATCCAGACACTGTCTTCCGCTATACTATGTAGTATCCAAATAAAATATAGTCTTACATGAGCATTCCAGAGTTCCATATTCCTCATTGCACTACCACATGTTACCTTCGTGGAGTGTCAACAGATCGTGGCCATGCGGGCGCGGGCGCGCCATATAGAAAGTTTGATGCAATCGACTGGCGCGGAGAGGGTCAGCTGCAGGTGGTTGGGTACCCTCTATGGACGGAATGTCGAGTCGACGATGACGGAGAGTAGATCCTTGAGCGCGGCTGGCTCGTTGGGACAGGTCGGAGAGGGCGAGAGAGAATCGGTTCGCAGCACAGAGAAGGGACGGATCGGACAGTGGTTTGTGCAAGTGAGCGGTAGTGTTGGTGTCGAAGCTGCTGTTGTTGGTGTGTGTATTGCCCTTGATTCCTATTATCCACTGCAGATGCCGCCAAAGAGATGCTCCAGGGATCTCCAAGGGTCACTCACCTAGTCTGGTGATACTATGGTGCACTTGTAACTCTGGGTGGTCATGATGCCCGCTGTTGTCGGAGGCTGGGCTAGGAAAGGCAGATGTTTCTGCAGGGCCTCAGAGCCTGACGATCGATGGGGCAAAAAGCTCCAGCTGTGTATGTGTATGAACTGAGCGCCGATCAGACACACGAGGCTCGATTTTAGGTCGTGCGAACCAAGGACGAGATTCAGCGCCACTGCGCCTCCATTGCAATGCGGGAGCCAAGCTCCCGTTTGATGTCCCGTGTTGTTTTCCCGGGCCACCCCCTTTTGCGTGCTGTCGAAAGTTGATGTCTGAACTTGTGAATTATAGAGCTGGTTGAAGATCATTGTGTCAGCTCAGTCAGTGTCCTGTTCGTGACCGAGACTAGGGATAGACTCACCGAACTAGTTGACGTCTGCGCAAGCAAGCAAGTCCCGATCAGTCCAGGAGGCCTATCCACGGAACCCCAATGCGGCTATTCTTCACGCCACCACTTCCATCGCCGTTCCGTCGTGCTGAGGACGCTCGAATCTGATACCTTGGAATGCCCTTGTAAAACACTCTCGCCTGCACAAGCCAGGCATCCAGCCCATCATCCGACTAGCACTTCTGTCAGCCATCAACCACCCTGCACCAGTCGCAATCCTCTGGTCTCTTCTGACATCATTCCTGTTCCTCCCAATTCATCTTGGTCTTACTCCATCCTCCGACTGAGAAACCCACAGAAAAACTCCTATCGTCGGATAGGTCAACCACGTGCAACGGGTTTCCGAGTGAGATCATCCTCGCACACAGCAGGCGAGACTTTGTTCATCCTCCCAGTCGACATGGAACGCCATATCCCTCCCTCCTCTTCCTGCTTAACACTGTGCAAATTCAGCACTCCATCCATAGAATCTTTCCTCCGATGATCAGTAAGCCTCTTCAAACCACTCAGACTTCTCTGGTGCATTTTCTCTGTAAGACCTCGCCACGTGCATCAACTCGAAGAGTGCTGTCAACATCATTTCTCAGTGGGCAAAGATCCGCGTGTTCGGGGCTGACCGCTGCAGTAGTGTCGAGGATATGATGATTATTGGACAAAGTACTCATCAAGTGGTTCGGTGGTGTAGTTGGTTATCACGACAGTCTAACATCGAAACTTATGAATTAATCGTGAGGTTCATGGTACACTGTAGGTCCCCGGTTCAAACCCGGGCCGAATCATCGTTTTGCATTTTTGTCAGGCCCAATGAGTGTCAGTTCTGGCGCCGGTGATGTGGAAATTGATGTGTTGATGCATGCTGTGAATTGTAGAGTATTCGGTTGCTTTTTGGTGGACTGGAACAGGGTGAAATGTTCCTCCGCTATGTGATGTGTTGGGTTGTTCTTGATCGAACATGGGTGAGGTCACCAAGCTGGCTGACTGACTGTCAGGGGTCCCAAGGTTGTGCGCAGATGTGTGCTTGGTGGGCTGCGTCATTTGACTGATCTGAGGAGACGGTCGTTTTCCTGGCTAGGTCAGTGTAATTATCAGAAACAGTGGACTTCGAAGCCACCAAGACGCTTAACCTGTACTCACATAAATTTTGAGTATATCTGATCCCAAGTCCCTGGTGTTCCTGAGCTGTATGAGCCACATGCACTGAGAATGTTTCTAGCGAAAAGCTAAATACGGAAGAATGGGGGGTGGTGGTCCTCAACCGAGATTCCCGCAATGGCTCTGCTTTTGCTGGTACCTGGCCCGAGCATCATCGGCAGCAAGACTTCGATGAACTTTGGAGTTTGATGTGTCTGGGTCCGCGAGGTGTTGATGACTCGATTGGGATGGAGATGTCAACGGGCACCTCCTTGCCGGTGTGGAAGCTTCAGCTTAGAGTGGTTAAAGTTGAGACTCGTTGTTGCTATTGATGGGCTGCTTGACCATGAGCCGTGGCTACTCGACTCTCGTTCAGAGGTGCTGACAATTACCCGTACCCAAGAAGATCAGAACTGAGTGAAGTTCCCAAAAATGCGTGGAGCGAGGTGTCAAGAGGGACAACGCGCTGTGAGGCGAGGAAAACGGTCCTGACATGGACGCCAGGTAACTTGCAAGAAGGCGGCGGCTCTTGATTATATAGCGAGATCGCCACTTGTTGCCCCGATGCGCATGCTAGAGCTGACGGCCGCTCAATGCTGTGAAGCCAAGTCATTGGTCAATGAAAATTGAAAGGGCGATTAAGGCTGATAGCTCTGTGTCCGACCGAGCACTCGGCAAGTCTCAGGACATATTGATGACAGGTTGGCACGTCATCTGGCGAGAGCAAGAGATGACTGCTGCAAAGGAGTAAGAAAGAAGTAGTGAGGCTTCGACCGTGAGAGGAGGCCGTCACTGCCGAGAGTGTTGGGTTGTGAAGCGAGGCCGGCGGGGAAGGCGAGAGTTTTGGATTGTGAAGCGAGGCCGGTCAGGACGGCGAGAGTCCTGGATTGTGAAGCGAGGCTAAGCTCCCCTCCCCCCCCCCCCCTTGCGACGAGGACCTGTCAGCAGAGTATCTGACAGCGCTCTCAAACCAGCCGAAGCAAAGAGAGGCATCGCCACTCGAACCGACCGGAGCCAGTGAGCGGCGATGCGAAGGAATGCATGTTCGAGCCAACTGAAATCAGCCAGTCATGCCATGGGCACACAACAATGGTGTGAATTCCGACTGCTGTTCACGTTTCCGGAACGGCATCGTCATTGTCCCCATCATCATTCTGGAGAGCGGTCTCCTGTGACGTCTTGTTGCGGCCCTTTCGGGCCACAACACCGGGGGCAAGCTTTGCAGCACGACCAGTCAGCGACATGGGCTCACCAAATTGCCTCCTGGCATTCGCCTGCTGCCAGTAGCGATCGAGGTCCGTTGGGGTCTTCTCGCTGTCCGTGCCAAGCCAGTACGGGTAGTACTGGACCCATGGCATATTCAGGTTGGTGGGAACGTAGTAGTTCCCATTCTTGGCCCGACCCTCCGCTGGGTCTGCTTCGCAGACCTCACACTTGCCCCGGATGACGCCGTAGAATTGACGCCCGCCTCTAGTGGTAAAGTACGGTTGGATGTCGAGCCGGTTAAAGCCGCAAGCATCGCACTGTACCTCCACCGAGTCGCCCCTCTTGAGCACAAGCCCCAGCTTTTCTTTGCCGGTGCTCGTCCGCTTGATAGTTGCCAGGCGGGACTGGCCTCTCCTCTCGCTCGGGACATACTCGTCCAGCTCACGCTGAGACTGCGCCTCCTGGAAAGTCTCTTGTTCAGGCGTGCGGGCGATGCACGCCATCTGCGCAATGCGCGCCAACGACCTGTCGTAAGTCCGGCCGCGCACTGGGTTCCAGGCTGTATGCAGCCCGAAGATGGCGGCTTCGGCCTTCTTCGAGGGGTTCAAGTGCTTCCGCTCTTTGGCGGTGCCCTGCCCATATGCTGTGACGGCGACAGTAGGTGTCGAGCCACAGGGGGTTTCGATCGTCGAATCCAGAGCCGGCGAGCCGCCGGATGGATGAGCTCGACGTGTCGAACGTGATGCCGGCGGTGATATCGTCGACGGAGTAACTCGGATAGTGAAGCAGCAATGACATGGACCCCCCCATCGCCTCCGGTGACAGTAAGCATGCCGCTTTGGGATCGATCATCCCAAGATGCTGTTTTTGTGAGAGACGTCCAGTTGCTGCTTGGTGTACCATCTGCCTGACAATTCCTCTGGCTCACGTGGAGGTCATGAGGCAGGAGGGGGACGGTACGGTAGACCCCTTCTCTCGACCCCAGGCTCCGCTGCCCTTCGTTCTTTAGATTTTTATTTTTTATTTTTTATTTTTTATTCTTTACCCAAACTCACCTTCTGTACCAGAACTTTTCCTGGCATGCTTTTGGTAACATAACTTAAATTTCTTTCGTTATCATGAGAGATTGTTGTGTGGACACTGAAGGTCCCCGGTTTGAGCCCGGGCCAGATCATATGTTTTGCCATTTTACAGCATCCTTTTCATTTTCCACTAAGCTACTTGGTCTCTACTGCTTTGAATGCAATGCCCTGCCCGATTCAGCCATAATCGGTCTTGCGAATCTTTTTCCTTTGCGTCGTGGTGAAGGCGTCTTGTCTGTAACAATGTCCCTCTCTACCGTCGGCAGTGAAGCGAGTGTAGTACCTGCGTTGCTTTGCATTTGATATTAGAGGCTATGTCACTTGTATTTGATTATAGATTCTGATCTGTACTGAACAGGCCTGCATTTATTTGCGCAGCTTCGTTGATATCTGATCTATCATCACCTGGCTTGGGTAGGATATTAAGCTTACACGAGCACATTTCCCTCTTCTGGTCAACTGGTGTGACTGCTGCACACCATCTGAACTGCTCGGCTCCTGAATGATGCTGCAGCAGCACATACGACCACAAACTGAGGCTTCTCCAAGGTCCGTGGTTCGATTGTCTCGTGTAAGTCGCCGGATGACCCCGGGTTATAAATCTAGGACAACACCCCCCCCCCCTCCCCAGCCTCCACACCTTTTTTTCTAGCCTAGTCTCCGACCCTCCGTTCAGGTTCTGACAAGGTGGCGACTTGGCATTCGACTGCCGCCTCTAGTATGCAGTCCGTCCCTGCATTACTACCCCTCTGCTCAACCTCATGCGGCTGGCCTGCAGGCTGGCACTCGCAGACCGATCCGCGTCGTTTTTCCTAACCCCCGACCGACCCGCTCTGGGCCTCACCCACTTGGGTATCACGGTTGTCGGGGGCCGATAGAAGGGGGGGGGGGGCTATCTGTTGCCAACAACACTATTACTCCGTCCAGAACAGGACACTTACGCGGTGCGGTATTCGCGTCCTCCAGTCGATCATGTCCGGACCCGAAGAGCGGACGGCGGGATGGCCTCGGATCTGCTATCCCACCGTTAGCAGTAGGATGACCTGCATCTGGCATGGCCTCCGCGGGAGAAATCTGCATCTAGCTGGAGGTGATCAGTGGAACTAGCCGCCGCCGCCGCCTGCACATCCTGTGCAACAATCGGCAGGGGCAGGATTCCCGATGCAGGAACCTGTGCACGGCGACGGGATGTGCCATTCGATCCAGACCGTGCTGAAAGGTCCACCCAAGGACGCAAGCAAGATATGCGATCAGGAGACTCTTCATGCCAGGTGTCACACGGGTCAAAGTTTGTGGTGGCAGCTTCGAAGACCGGATCGGATGTTCTCACGGTCAAAGATGCACAATGGGGCCTTACAAATTTCGTCATGCGTGTTTGTTTCTATTCAGAGAAACTGGGTATCGCTAAATATGACAAGAGGCCGCCAGTGTATATACGCCGAACCAACGTGAGAACGCGCCTCCCAAATGCGCGGAGAACGCTGTCAAACGTCAAATTTGACCTCGTTCGAGACACTCCACTCCTGCTTCACAACAATATTGGCACCATCGACCGGCCTGATGTCCAAGTCCTCCGAGTTTGCCTTGCCCTTCGTGCTCTCGTCCGAATCATGCCCTCCAATGACCTGGGCCTGGTACTTGTAGTCGTTTAACGTTGTCGCCATCAGCTCCTGAACGTCTATCGGCATGTCCTCCTTGGAACATAAGCCCATCTCGTAATGGTACTGCAGCACTGTAGGTGGTACCGTGATGGCCGACGACCTCCCTCGCATCCGTCGGCTGCTCCTCCCGACAGTGGACTCGGTGGTATTGAAGCCCTGCGGAGACAGTGCGGCGACGTTCTCCCTGGTGCCGGTGGAGGAGTACCTGCTGGTGCCCTTCCCTAATAGTGGTCGTAATAGCGGCACGCAGGCGAGCGTTACCGCCAGAGACGGCTCGACGACGGACATGAGGATGAATGGAACCCCGCTGTACGTGATGTCCTCGTAGTCCATGGTGGTGAGAAAGGCGAGACGGACCACCGAGGCAACACAGGTTCTGCGAGAGGTCAGCGGCTGTCGGCCATGCGAAAAAACCGTTGCCCATCTAATCTCAGCGGGCGGGAGCGGCTTACAGAAACCCCACAGCAAAGGTCGCCACCAGCCCGGCCTTCCTGAGGGTCGGCAGCTTCAACCCGGCCAGGCTGGGGATGGGTAGCCCCAGGACCATCACATCCGTGACGAGGTTCAGGACGCCGTAGATGCCAAAGACAGCCTTCTGGCTGCCACAGTGCCCTGGTAGGTCCAGGTACCAGTTGTGCTGGATCGGCTCGCAGATCAACAGCGTACACAGGACCGCGGAGATGGCGAGGAGGCCGACGAAGGCGCAGGTGATCTTCGACGCGACCGTGAGGCGAGAAAGGGGGAAGACCTTGACGTAGAGGAGGAGAAGAGACATCTTTGAGACGCTAATGCTGAGGGTCCAGAAGATTTCGAGGGGCATGCTGATCTGAACAGGCAGTCCCGATTAGCGATCGAACCCTTGCATGGCTGTGTGAGAACACGGGCGCGACTGACGATATGATAATTGACGATGACCTGTTCGCCGTAGGTCGCTATGACGTCCAGTCGGTGCCATCCGAACCCGCCATATAACGTCTCTGCACAGTTGCGTGTGAGCCTCATTGATTCCAGACAGTCCAGCGCCTCGCTGCTCACCCAATATACATGTCGTGGCCAACCCGACAGTCATGAGCTAGGGGCGACGGTCAGCCGTCAGCGGGTCGGACCCAGATGAGCAGATGGTCGGTGCTTACCCAGGCAAAAACGATCAGGTAATCCGCCGCGTCCAGCTTTCGATTTGCGATCCGCCGGGCCAGCAGCCTCAAGAAGATGGCGATGGTCGGTATGGTGGCGAACACGATCGAACAAGCCAGGAGGGCTACCTGCCCTGGCCTGGCGAGTGGTATTCGCAACATCTTGGCCCTCTTTCCCCTCCGCAGCCGTGAGAGAGAGACAAGAGATTGCTTTTGGGCCTCCTCCAAGACACCTCACGATCCGGCAGATCCAGGGCCAAGGGTCCGTCGACGGGAGGGCCAAAGCTTCGAGAACGACAAGGAGCGAGCCCGGCCATGATTTTGTACATCTCGTGAACGGCGGCACACACTCCAGGGCGCGCGCGGGATGAGTAGGAGCCCCGAAGGGTAATGCAGGAGATACGTGGGTTGAGGCTGCTTGGGACGTCTGCAGGCGTTAATCGTGACAACCCCCCACGGGGGGACCACACACCCTCGGCCCAGCCCCGTTTTGGCAGGATGGGCAATGACTTGCATACGCGAAAGATGCTCACGCCTCTCGTGACGCAGGACCATGCCACGCTACCCCTCTTCACCAATGCCTCTGAACATCCTCTTTCGGTAGCCGAAACGCGCAGGATGGTTTGTTGGGCGCACTCAACCTTTTTGACGTGGGCTCATCGACCTGTGCACGTTGACTCCTGTTGGAGAAAGGAAAAGAAAAAAAAAAGACAACCAGAAAACCTTTTCGAGTCCCTGCTCCAGATATCTCGTTGCGCTGGGCAGGACTACAACTACGGGGCCAAGTCCCCAGGAGGGGGTTGTGGCTCGACCGCCAGTCTCCCTCTTCCGGACCGTGACTAGTCGATGATCTAGACAGCGCCTGGCCGGTATCTACTGTGCAGCACCACGAAAGGGGCAGGTAGGTCGGCTTCTTGATAAAGCAACGCCCGATATCAACTCAGGGCCTGGCCTACACACTCAGGTCCGCAACGCCACACACACACACAACACACACACACACACACTCTCTCTCTTCCCCCCTCTCTCTCCTGGACAACGGATTCTACCACTGCTACCCCCTGGACCTTCGGCATGCAAGGTCGATCGCGGGCCCGGGACTCGTCCAACGGTCACTGCATGGTCGATCATGCGGATACTAGTACACAGATGTGAGGTCAGAGACCCAGCGGCATCCAAAGCCACGACGCCATATCCAAGAGTTCATACTCGGCAGCTGGCTGGACCTGACGAGGGTGTCGAGCCCCGCCACACAAGGGCACCACACCGTTGCAACACGCAGACGCCCAGAAATGCAGCAGAACCTGATCAGTCGCCCCATGCTAGACCACGACCCGAAGACCCGAATGTTAGTAGTATCTGATGGAAGCACCGCAGACCATTCATTCGTGATGCAAAAGGGGAAATAACAGCAGACGATCCGGCACTCGCACACCTCCCTTGGGGGGAGCAGTCACTGACGGGGTAACCATCAAGGGTGGGATACCGCAAGTGGGCCTGCACAAAGTTTAGTCGTGAGTGGTGCTGTAGGACGGACAAGGACGGGGTATCGTGCCGCCGTCAATCTCCCCCCTGCAGATACGGGGCGCGCATAATTCTCGATGCAGCCTGTGGTCTCAATATCGATAGCGCCGACGGCCGCCGCTCGCAGTGGGCCCCAGCTTAAAGCTGGCTGGGGTCTCCAGTATCCCATCTTGATGATACTCTAGGCGGGGTGGCAAGACCTCTCTGGGCCCAGCCGGGCCTTGACAATCTGCCCATGTCGAATGCTCGTACAATACGCTCGGGATGCTCTGAAACTGAAAGGTCACGGGGCGAAATCGGAACCAGCTGGCCCTGCAAGCACCGGCCTCTAATCCACATTATGACCTCTGGTCCACGTAATGCGGAAGAGATCACCGTGAAGATTTACGCGCCTGCTGTTGTACGATTGGTGTGATGCAACCGTATTTTCTGCTCACACGACTCACAACAGCGGTCAGCGGCGTGGAAACATCTTCCGATCTTGACTTACATACCGCACAACGCCAACAAGTATGTAACTGTCCAACACGGGGGGGCAATGCAGTGGCGTGTCGGCATAGCTCCATAGGCTGGCTCGCAATCTAGAAATTCATGCTCTGCTGTGTGCCCGGCAAGGGGTATTGGGAAGAGTCGATCACAGTCGTTCTAGGTCTACGGAGCATTTGTCTGCTTCTTCTCTTTGGGCATATTTCCATTGCCATGAGCAACAATCACGTTCCTGGCAGCAGATACTACCTCTCTCTCAATTTAGCCCCAATTGGAGACTTCCTGGCACGTACTCGAGGATGAAGATCTGCGTTGATAGGTTTAAATGGGTAGCTACCGCATATTTTGCTCCGGACCTCTTACGACTGTCTAGCTCCAGGTCTGCTGGTCCATTCCATGCTGTTTGTTTGTGTCTCTGCTGGTCCGCGGACAAATTGTGCACGCCGTATGCTGACGCCGAGCTTCGTCGCCTAGCCGTCTGTACGATGGGCCTCTTCACGCCTGGCTTTCCTCTGCTAGCGCGGCAGTTCTAGTTCTACTTAGGTATGCACTTCAACCATTTGCTGTACTGAGATCCAAGTAAGCGGACTGCCACCATCGTGATTCTGGGATCTGTTGTACAGGACTGTCACCTGCAACAACCCGTTCTACACCATAAACCCTTCCGGCGCTCCGCCGTTCTCATTCCCGTACTGCGTTCCTGTGCCAAAACACAAAGAAAAGATAGCCCAGCACCCAGACGGCGATCAGGACCAGGGCCTGGGCCGGCGCGAACACGGCCCCTCGCACCAGCACGAAACCGCTCACGAGCGTGAAGACGACCGGGATAGGCAGCACCGGCTTGTAGGGACGGTGGAGAGCAGGTTCACGGAAGCGCAGGATGACGGCGCCCAGGACCGTGAGGAAGAAAAACGTGTACTCGCCCAGCCCGTTGAAGGTGACGAGCGACCGGAAGTTGCCGAGGAAGATGAAGAGCGCAGACAGGATGGTGTTGAGTATGATGGCGTTCATCGGGGCGTCCGAGCCCGAGCCCGACCTTGTCGGGCCCTGGTCCTCCTCCTGCTGCTGCGACCGGCCTGTGCCGACCCGTCCTACCGTGGCGAAGAACTTGGGCAGCCAGTCTGCGTTTGCGGCTGCGACTGCCATCCGGCCGGCAACGAAGGAGTTCCCCAGCAAGGACCCGGCCACGACCAGGCAAATCAGAACAGCGGCAACTATGCCGAATCCGCGGCCAAGGAGGCGAGCGATGGCCGTCTGCAGTGTGTCCATCAGCTTGTCGAGGGGGGCCATTCGTATATGAGGGTTCAGGACTTACCACGGCGACGCTGTCTGTGGTTGACACTACATCCCAGGGCAGCAGGATGTAATAAGCTGCATTGGTCGCAAGGAAGCACAGGATGATGGCCGGTATGGCGGTGTTGATGGCGAGGGGGAGCTGCCTGGCCGGGCTCGACAGCTCGGCGGAGACGTAGATGCCCTTCTCCCACCCAGAGTAGGCCCAGAGCGCCCCGTAGAGAGCCGCAGAGAAGTGACCGAGCAGTTCCCAGGTACTGACGTCTTGCCAGTGGACCAGTGTCCCCTCCGGCGTGATGGTGTCCCGGTCGTCGAACCAGCTCTTCCTCCGCCAGTCACCCCCGCCGGCACTGCTGCCCGGATGAGCGAGCTGGATGATCAGCACCACTATCCCGGCAAGAACGACTCCGAAGATGCTCAGAAACTTGGTCGCTACGAAGAAGTTGTTGAGCCGGGTGCTGGCTTTCGTGCTGATCGAGTTGGCAAGGTTCATGACGACCATGATCAGAACGGAGAGAACCTTATGTGAAGGGCTCGCGGCCTGGTCTGTCACTCCAGCGGCGGAGAAGATGCTCTCGATGAACACGATGCTCAGAATGGCAAGAGTTGCTGGCTGTGGTATCCGGAGGTCAGCGATCAAGGTGAGGCCCGAGGATGTTGAGTCTTCTGGATAGAGCACTGGGGCCTGCTCCCCGTGGAGTCCGTGTACGGGATACCAGTGCTCCATCGGAAGAGTGCAGATGTGGGACCCAACAGTTGCATACCATGATGGCGACGACCCAGGTCCACGCAGCCAAGTGCCCCCAAACGTCACCGTAGATATACTTCAGGTAGGGTTGCACGCCCCCTGCGAAAAGTCTTAGCACCGGATCACGTACTCAAAATCCATTCTAGTCGCCGTAAACGTAGGGCATACCCTCGCCTGGGATCGCCGTCCCGAGTTCTGCCATCGTGCTCGCCCCGGTCCACGCAAGTATCCCGCCCACGAGCCATATGAGCAACGCGATGCCGGGCGACGGCACGTTGGTGTCGATGGAACCTGGGGATGTGAAGATACCGCTGCCGATGACAATGGATATGATGATCGCAAATGCATCCAGCGCCCCCAGGTTCCGCGCGAACGTGCTCCGGTCGTTCGGCACTGCGCCGGCCACAGCCTCCGCGACCGCGACCGCGACCGCGACCGCGACAGGGGCTTCTGTGCCGTATGAGGCACTGCTGTCGGCGGCGTCCCTCACGTCAGCCAGAAGGGGTGTTGACGACGCGTCTGGATCTGAATTCGACGCCATATCGAGGGGCTCCGCGGGGTGGGGGGCGGGGCGGCTTGAAGGCTCTTCTTGTGTTGTGTCGAGCTGCATCCCACAGGTAAGCGGGCTGCGACATGGAACTCTGGCACGTCAGGCTCCACGGCCGCTACTGTTACGTCCCGGCCCGGCCACAGGCTCGGCCGTGGGTCCTTGTGGTCCCGGCGGAGCCTCACCCTGCGCGCGGGTCCCGAGCTTGCTGTGATGCCGCCCCACGCCATCTTTGCCCCCATTCATGATGAGTTCACATTAAACCTCTGAGACACAAAAGAGCAGTTCAAAGACTGCTTGGGTGCAGATGTGCGGAAAGATTGTGCAACGTATCATCGATCGTAATGCGGCGGTGGGGTGGAGGCTATCCTCCATCTTGTCTCCAGCTCCCTGTAAGACCTGCAGGCCAGTGTGCCAGGGGCTAGGCCTCAAATTTCTGTTCCTATAATAGCTACAGGAGACTGCATATAAAAAGCAAAAGCACTCCAGGCTTGGAAAGAGGAGTCCACTCTATCATCTCGGTACATCAAAATGATATTCATTGCACCAAGATCAATCTGCTTAGTTACGGATGCTGACGTTTCTGCCTAGTATGCCCCCAAACTAAATTTCTGCAACTCTTCGTATCATCGGAGGAGAACAGTCCTGAACGGCGCTGATCTTGGTCAGTGCCTTCTGGGTCCTAGATCCTAGTGCGGGTTTCCGCCTTTGGACGGACGGGGGGAGGAAAAGAACATCATGCTGATACCTCTAGAGTTCGAGCTCAACCTTCTTTCGGTCCTTGTCCTCCGCGGGCTCGCCAACGTAGTCAGCCAGCCTTTCCATGAGCTCTTCGACGCTGATCTCCTCGCCCATCTCCTCAGCACTGTTCCTCCCGTGCCTGTGAGGCGGGATGAGAACACGGCCAGGCACGTGGATGACACCATTCTTTGCAATGCCGTCCTGCACGGCCACCGGAATGTATCCGTTCAGCTTTACCCGGATGAAGCCGCCGAACCTGGCAACGTCAACGGCGATGTTCTTGTCGCCCAGCAACGTCGGGACGTCGAGGTGAAAGTGTCCGCGGCCAACGTCGTCACGGGCGTCCGCGTCCGAGCTCGAGTAGTAAGCGTCCGAGTAGACAACCTCGTTGGGGACGACATGGTATTTGAGCAGTGCCTTGAGGTATCCAAGGCCCCTCCCCGTGTTGAACAGGAAGGCGTTCGCAGCAGGACCGAGCTTTGCAAAGGCAGAGTTGTCGGGCGCGAAGACGGTCATGCCCGTCAGCTTGAGGTCATTGATGTAGCTCGTGAAGTTTGTCTTGTCGGAAGCCAGGAGCAGGGTCGAGAACTTCGACGGGAACAGTGAGAGCTCGCTGCCTACCAATGGCGGAGGGGCCAGAATGCTCTTGACTGCGTGGATGACACCATTCGTAGCTGGCTAATTTCCGTGTCAGCAATGCTCGTCTGTGATGGTTCGCTGCAGGAATACGTACAATGTCAACAGCGATGACCTTGCTGTAGAAGTTCACCCTGACACCAGACAGGATACCAACGCTCGTCCTCAGCCTCTGGGGCTTGTCTCCAAGCCAAGGCTCACTCAGGGCAGTCGGCAGGGTATGCGTGACGAGCACACGACCGGCAGGGTACAGGCCAAGCCCGATGTGGTACTTGAGCACCGCCTCAATGAAATCCTTCGAAGGCTTGTGGCCCTCGGGGATGTGCTCGAAAGCCTTGTCGACGGGGACGAAGAGCGTGTAGTTTGCCGAGGTGCCGTTCAGCAGCTTAACGATATCCTCGTGCTCGTCGATCAGCTCCTTGAACTTGGTCGTGTGCTTGCTCTTGCTAATGAGCTGATAGATGGTCTCGTTGGGCTTGTGCCTGTGGCCGTGGCCGTGGCCGTGGTGCGGCCAATCCATGGTGTCGACACCATAGTCTTCCTCCTCGTCGAAGAGAAACTCTAGCTCGGTCTCAAGCTTTCCCTTGATGTCGTGCACGGCATCCCTGATGCCAGTAGACAGCGTGTCTACCGCATCGTGAATCGAGGAGCCGATCGCATCAGCCGATGGCAGCCAGTCCGGCCAGGATACGTCGTCCTGAGGCCGCTCCTCGTGGACGGGGAGCTGGGCGAATACTTGAGCGTCAGGGATGACGAAGCCACTGGCCAGGGCGGCGAACGGTAACAACGTAGCAGTCTTCATCTCGGATTGCAGCGAAGACGAAGGCAGCGAAGAGGTCGCTCGAGTTTCCCTTCGTGGAGGCCAAATAAAGAGCTAATCGTATGTTGGACCGTGTTCTACCTCAACAGTCTGACGTGTGCAGGGTGACGTCAGGGACAATTGCAGCCGTCTGTTCCGGAGGATTAATATGATTAACCCGCCCGGTGAAGATGTTGAGAGCTCCTGTCGGTGTTTTCCCTCGATGTTTGAAGGATGATAGGATGTTCGGAAAGTAGAAACGTTGAGGAGGCGTCTAGGTCCTTTTACCATCAGGCCTCTTGTTGCATCAAAGCAGCCATGATCGCATCACTTCAGCCATCCGAGAGTCGTCATCCGTTTCAGCTGTCGAGCCACGCGATTAGGGTTCAGCATCCTGGGCTAAGAACCGCCACATCCTCTCGGGGTGATGAATAGCCCGGCTCCGAGTCTGGCCAACATCCTCTGATGCGTCTCTCACACTGGGTCGTTGGTTTAAAGCACTCAAGCTCTCAATATGGTAAGCTGTCAGCACTGCATCATCTTATCGCCTCATCCCTTGCCTCTCGCTGCCTCAGATTTGCGTGACCCCTAGTTGCCGTTTTCATATACTAGGCGGTTTCTTGCGCCATCACGACCTGATATAGCTCTTGAGGGTATGGGAAGCAAGATGCCACTTGTGTATGCCGATCATATCGCATGCACAAGTCGGCAGTTATCTTCCTGAAACTGTATGGCTGTTCCCGAAGCCAGTGTGCTGATGTCCGTAGACTTCACTCGGCCGTGTTTGCCCTATAGTAACTGCTGCTTCCCAATCCCTCACTTGATTCTCGACTAGTGAGAATCGGGAGACGAGGCTGCATCATCCGGGTGCTTGGAGCCTGTCCGACTGTGGCTCTAGCATAGTCAGGCATCCCTGCCTAGAATAATCCCTGGTTCTCGCTCTCCCACCAGCCCTGGAACACCCTTAGCCTCTCGGTACGCTCTTCCGCAAGCCTTCTTCCCGTGCCCGTCTTCATCATGTCCTGCAGGAGCTCGAGCTTCTCCCCAAAGTGCCCGATGGCCCCGTCCAGCCCGTCCTCTCTCCCCTTGGCTCCCGTGAAGGCGAAGCACCTCGCAATGCCCACGGCGCCGATGGCGTCCAGCCGGTCCGCGTCCTGTACTATGGCCAGCTCCGGGATTTCCCCGATCTTGTCGAGAACCCTCTGGGGTTCTTTCTTCTCGGTGGAGAAGGACACGTGCAGGACGAGGTCCTGAACCCGGCCCGCCAGTCCCGCCGGGGCCCCCATCCCCAGGAGCTCGTCGCGGACCAGGGTGGTAGGGTCCTGGCCGGGCTGCAGGTATTTCTTGTCGCCGACGTCGTGGAGAAGGGCGCCGAGGACGACAAGAGTCTCGTCGTATCGGACCGTGGGTGATGCCTGTGCTGGCTGGGCGGAGCTCTGCTGGGCGCTTTCTTCCTTTAGGATGAGCCTTGCTAGACCCAGGACCCTCTGGATGTGTTTATAATCATGTGACGCGTCGTAGTGAGACATGTATTCCTCGACGTACTCCTCGGCACGGGCAATCAGCTGTGTGCGAGCTGCATTGTCGCTGTGTGCCGGTTGTGGCTGACCCGAGGCCTGACTTGCACCGAACATTGTCCTTCGTAGTCCTCCCCGACGTCCGGTCCGGCCTCACAGACTGGGTCTTCTGATCGGGTCTCGTGATGCCGTGGCAGGCGTTTTTCTTTTCCTCTGGTGGGATGAGCTTTCTCAGATGCGTGAAAAAGCAAGAAGAGCCTTGACGCGCCGAGCTCGCGACAGATTGTGCCTAAGCCCCGGATGTCCCAGTCAATACCGTAACCCTGAACCAAACCCTGAACCAAACCCTGAACGCTCCCAACAGCCTTCCTCCGGCCTGTCAGTTCACACACATACCTCACTGGATAGTAGGAGGAAAAGCTGTATCTAATGCTTTCCAACCGAACTGAGTCTGGTCAGTTCTAACCTCTCTCTCTCTCTCTCTCTCTGAGATACACAGCACTTCCGTGTCTATGACTTTCCCTCCGCCCACCTGCGTTCTATACCTAATGCAGTCGTGATATGTCCTATGTTGGTTGAGTCTTCGTGCCGTCGAACATGACCATCGGCAGAAACACCACTTCTCCCTACGCCTTCGGCGTAGCTTCATGCTCGCCCACTGGAACTCGCATCCCGTGTCTGTCCTGGTACCTGGACACCTCGGCCGGCTTCCACCCCCCCCTCGTGAGCATCTCCTTGTCATCCAGCTGGAAGACCTCGACCTTCAGCGGCCGGCAGCACTTGGTCATTTCCTTCTCGCTGTCGCTTCCAAAACCCCACAGCGACAGGTCACCGCCGGGACAAGTGCCTTTTTTTTTTTTTTTGTGAGACGAGGTCAGCTTTTCCAAAGTCTCCGGTCGCAAGGGCGGCAGATGTACGTACTCAGCGCCATCAGAACATCCTGCTCCGCCAGAAACTCAATGTAATCCCCGGCCTGGGCAGGGCAAGGGCTCATGAAGTACCGCCCCTTCTCATCCAGCCCGGTGACCTGGAACAGGTTGAGCACGTCGTGGACGTCGGGCTCGGCCAGCCCGAAGGGCAGGACGGCCCGCGTCAGGTTCGAGTGGCAGTGGAAGTCGTACGACTGGCCGGACAGCACGGTGTTGATGTACGGGTCGCAGCGCGTGCCGAGCAGGTCGTGGACGCGGCCGCCGCGCTCGTCCACACCGTACCACGCGAGGCTGTCCGCGACGATGGTGACCAGCGGGCGCATGTACGGCAGGCACGACCAGAGCCTGTCGTGCGTCGTGACGTGGGACGCGTGGAGCTGCTTGGTGCGGCTGGCCCAGAAGCGCTCGCGGGGGTTGTGGGCGTTCCAGATGTTGAGGTCGCCTGTGCCCCTGGGTCAGTCTTCCTGCCAGTGACACTCAGGCGCCCCTATCATCAGGCGCGTATATGATAGGGAGGGAGAGGCCTGGGAGTGAAAGATCTCCTCCTCCTCCTCCTCCTCCTCCTCCTCCTCCTCCTCCTCCTCCTCCCTCCCTTCTTTTCTCTCCCAACACCATCCAGGGAGAGGCAGCTTATAGCACTCAAGTATTCAGTCTACTCACCCACTTGCGGACCTTCAGGGGTGCTGATTCTGACGATCGATCCGGCCGGAGCCTTCCACGCCCTGCCAGAGCGGATCGGCAGTGTGAACTCCTCAACGAGCCGCCGTGGTGCCTTTTGCACGCTGTTGTAGAGCTCGCGGTCCACCGCCAGAGGCGAACCTGCGGAGGGCTGATATGCCGGCACCGGCGTGGGGACCGGCTTCCTCGACCGGAGGCGCTCTGCGGCGTCTGTCGCTGTGCTGTTGTCCATGCCGAATGTCTTGCGGGAATTGAGAAATGCCACACAGGCCGTCTGGAGGAGATAGGAGAGGGGGAAATATCATAAAGTCGGCCAGGCCAGATGCACCGATGAGTGTAAAGAGAAGAAGCAAGATTCCCTCGCCCTTTGAGAACCGGCACGATCATCGGGCCGCTACGTTTCCTGCAGAAGCCCCCGGCCCAGGAATGGATCTCTTGACAAATCCTCATGACACCGACATCTAGCAGACGGCCCAAGAAGGTAGGATCGTCTTTGGCGCACTCATATCCCCTCTGCTGTTCTTCTTTCCACATCTGGAGCCTCGAGACATGGCGTACAGAGCAAAGCCCAGGTGAATCCGTCGCGGTGCTGCTAGGGTTAGGGCTCACATGAGGGTCCTCTTAATGGATTTCTCTGACTAGACGCCTGCAACGACCCGTCTATTGATGAGCCCATATGGAGGTAATGGAAAGGTAGCAATGGTATGAACTTATGCTTAAGCCATCGAGCCTGACGATCCCAGGCCTCAGATGGCTGCATCGCGTCTGGAACCGGGCTCACCTGGACGTTCACATAGTCCGGAACATCCACATCCAGATCTGCCACCCTATTACGTGCCCAGCTCTCTGGCGCCACAGACCCCGGATAGCTATCCGGAGTCTCATGTCACGGAGGCCCAAGAGGGCACGGAGAAGCACGTCGGCGGGAGGCTTCAGGACTAACCTGCACTGTTGGTCGAAGCACCATTTGCCGGATATCAGAATCGGGTAGCGCCTCGCGAGCGGACCCCCTACAGCACTTGGCCCTTCAGTACTTTGCCCTACAGTACATGTTCCCGGGTTGCTCAGGGGGCTGGACAGTTTTGATGCGTGGACTGCCTCGGCCTTTGAGCTTGCTACTCAGCTGTGCACCGCAGCGAATGAGAGACCAGAGCTTCCTGCAGAGGAAGAACCTCCTCCGGAGCCAGAACCTGGTCAGGCTTATCTGGACTATTAGCTCGCCGGAGGAGGCCCTGCCGGACCAGCACGAGAGCCGAACACCCATGCCGGCTGTACAAAGTTTAGACTACAAGAATTAACCTTTGCCGCTCCTCGATGCATCTATGGGCGTCAGGCGGCACTGGGAGGAAGGGCCAGATAGACGAGGGGGGGGGGCCCAAGATTGCGAGGGATCCCTAAACTCAAGAGATGGCGAGGCTGTCCAGGTGGGCCAGAGCTCTACGAGACACGCAACAAATCGCGGTTTCAGCCTGACTGACGGGTACCATCATCATCATCATCAGAAGAAGAACCCGCCGACGCTCGAGGCTTTTGTCCGACTGCACGGGGTCATCTGATGCTGCAGACCTGTGTACTGTAAATCTTTGCATCCCGCTGCTGGCCGCGGGTAGGCGTGTCTACACGCTGTAGGGCTGAGGTCGACTGCTATTCCCACCGGCTAATAGTGGAGGGCGCCCCCTACAGATGGCAACGTTATAGGTGCGCTTAGTGGGGGTGGTACCGCTACTGGCCTTTCCGAACGGCCCGGCGCAACATGGCGCAAGAGGCTCCTGGCAGGCCGGGGGGGGGGGGGGGCTTAATATTCTTGTGTGTCAGTCAGGGACCTTTAGGAATTTAGCTAAATGATTATCTGGACCTCGCCTCTCAAATGCGCCAGACCTCCTCACGAGCTCGGAGACTGTATAACAACAGCAACATCCTCCCGTGTGACTGACTGAGATCCTGGCAGGCCTCCTGGACACAGGTTCACCTCCTGGCGGCCGCCGCATCTTCTCTCCTGTCTGTTACCTGCGCGAGGAAAAGACATCATCATGGCAGCGCCCCCGCTCCGAGTGGGCTACGTGCCGGAGCACTTTTCTACCCCCATCTACTTCGCCAAGAAGCACTACGGGCTGGACGCCGAGCTCGTGCCGTTCCCCTCGGGGACGGGCCACATGATCACGTCCCTGAGGTCCGGCGAGATCGACGTCGGCATCGGCCTGACGGAAGGCTGGGTCGCCGGCCTGGGCGGGGAGGACGTCGAGGGCGACGGCGGCTACAGGCTCGTCGGCACATTTGTCGAGACACCACTCTGTAGGCCCCCACCCCCCGGAGGCCGAGACCATGCTCCCACACCAGTTCACCCTGCCCCAAACCCCGTCCGGGGAACCACACGCTGACACTGCCACATTAGGCTGGGCCATATCCACCGGGGCCCAGAGGGCCGAGATGACCGGCGTCGCCGCCCTGAAGGGTGGCAAGATCGGCGTCTCGCGGCTGGGCTCCGGGTCCTACGTGATGGGCTTCGTCCTCGCGGACCAGCAGGGCTGGCTGTCCCCCCCCGCGGCGGCGGCCGGCCCGTACTCGGAGACCGTCGTCCTCAACACGTTCGAGAAGCTGCGCGGGGCGGTCAACTCGGGCGAGGCGGACTTCTTCATGTGGGAGCACTTCACGTCCAAGCGCTACTACGACTCCGGGGAGATCCGGAAGGTGGGCGAGATCTACACGCCCTGGAGCAGCTGGAAGATCGTGGCGAGCACGGCGCTCGTGGCGGCGGGCGACGACGGGAGGGTGGGCACCCTCTTCCGGAAGCTGGACAGGGGGATCAGGCACTTCAACGAGAACAGGGAGGAGGCGGTCCGGTACATCAGCACGGGGCTGGACTACTCCGAGGAGGACGCGCGGGAGTGGATGAAGACGGTCAGGTTCCCCACCAGCACCGAGGGCGTCGATGTGGGGGTCGTCGAGAGCACGGTCGGGGTGCTGCGGAAGGCCGGCGTGCTCTTCGAGGGCAGGGGCATGGAACCCGGCCCGATGGTTGCAAGGCAGCGGTAGGACAGGGCCCGGTTTTCTCCCTCCCTCCCCTGGCCATGCGAAGCCCCACGACATCGCGGCGGGGCAGGACACATGCGAAGAACAAGGAGGCGCGAGCCATGTTCAGTGACGTTTGAGACAGTGACAACACCCTCTCGCTGCGGCGGCCCGAGGCCGGCTGCTGCGAGTGTGGTATCGGTCCTTAAGTATCAATTTTTTTTTTTTTTTTCCCAGCGTGAGATTGTCAACCTCAGAAGCGCACCTAGCTCGGCATGTCTCGTGGTCAATGCGAGAGGAGGGACACTGACGCGCCTCATCTGCCACTAGTCCCCCAGTCCTCTTGGGCGGCCAGGAATATCTCTATTCTCCCACCTTTGTGATCATGAAAGCTCAGGCGACATGGCCATACCAACAGCCTGAGCCTCCTCAAGAGGGCCCCACTAGCCAGAGGCTGAACCAGTCAACCATCGCCCTGAGGCTCTGCTCCTTGCACCACCCTACGACCACGCCATCAGTACTCCTTACGGCCTCGGGCTACCGCGGTGTCGGGATACTCACTCTGGTAGGGGTCCTCAGGGTCGCCCTTGACAGCAAAGCCATGACCGACGCCGTAGAATAGCTGCACGTGGTATCGCTTCCCGTCCCTATGGAGGATGTCGAGCGCCTTCCTCCTCGACTCCGTGTTGAACGCGTGGTCATTCTCAGCGCACGACAACAAAAGCGGCTCTGCACACACGGTCAGCATGAATCCTATATGCCCAACCCCCCTTCCCCGGAAGCCCGGTAGGGGGGGGGGGAGAAAGTGCCGCGGGGCCGTGAGTTCGTACGCTTAAGACCCGTAAAGTGCTCCTCCTTCAGCGCCGTGGGGTGCGCAAACGCCCCGGCCGAGACGCTGTCGCCGGCCATCACGTCACACACGAACGGCGCGCCGAAGCAGTAGCCCGTGCAGGCGTACTTGGTCCCCTCGCCGCCGTACCTGGCCTTGACCGCCTCGACCCACCTGGGGACGTTCTCGGCCGCGAAGCTGAAGTGCTTCGAGCGCCAGGCGGCGTGGTCGAAGCCCTCGGGCAGGGGGTCGGTCTTGTTCTGGCGGTACTTGGAGATTGGGTCCTGTAGGGGGGGGGGGAGGTGAGCCCTCTGCCCAGACATATGACTTACTCCTCCCACCCGTAGTAGGGCAAGAGGAACGGGGGATGTATAATTACGCCTCTGAAGTAGTCCATCCCCAGCGTCAGGAACCCGGCGTCGGCGAACCCGTCCATGAGCAGCTGGGCGTTGCTCGACATGCCCCAGACGTCCGGGAAGTACAGCACCACATGGCCGTTGGCAGCCTCCTTGCTGGGCGTCGCGACGTAGGTCGGCGTCTCGAGGATGGTCTCCATCCTCCCGCGCGGCGCGCCCTTGTGGATCGTGCCTAGCCAGCAGCACGGCCCGGGGGGCTTGGCCAGGTAGCCCCCGTCGCCGCCCTTGGCGCCTGATGCAGTAGCAGCCATGAGGGAGATGATCAATCTCTCAGGACCGTTGAGGCTGAGGCTGGGGGTGTGAGCGGATATTTTTGTGCGGCTTTTAGCTGTCGACGGTGCAAGTGATTGGGCGAAGCTGGTGATGGGTTTGGGATTGTCTGGTTCGATGCGGGGTTTGAGGCCCTCCGCTTCCAAGGTTTCCATGGTTTCCAAGGCTTGATTTCCAAGGCTTCCAAGGTTGCCATTTCCGAGGTTGGCTGGTTGCCGTCATTCCGGCCGTCGAGCACGATAGGGCTCGGAGCAGTGCCGCGTGTTCTGAAAAGGCGCCGAACACAGATGGATATCCAGTATTGTCATCCTCTTGTATAGTCAGATGAAGCGATACGCCCTGACACCGGCAGGGGCTGGCAGTATATGTTCTACAATCTTAGCACGCAGATGCTTCAACATCCCGCCAGGTTGCCGGAGTAAGACTGATGCACCAGATGCAAAACGCCGAGGTGAAGACGTTCCAGCTGGAGACGGAAAACCCGGTGACGTTCCGGTGAACTCCGTCTGAGGGAATTGCTCTTGTTCTGCGGTTGGAAGGGTTGTTAGTCAGTCCTGGAAGGGAATAATTCGAAGGATAGGGTATCTATTTACGTTCTTCCGATAGTCGAGACCCGGGCCGGGGTTTAGCGATCGTCTCCTTCTCATGCAAGTATCACGAAGAGAAGAGCCTGTTGGTTACACACAAGTCTCCTGACAAGGTCCCAAGGTTACAAAGGATGTCTAAGTCGTTGTCTATTAACCTTTCGTGGGGTCAAAGCTCGCGCCCAGCAGTCTTGATTCATAGATAGTCCGTAGATTCCCCTCAAAAATGAGACTTGTTTATAGCAAAGAGTTACTCCCAGCAACCTCTATGGAGAGAATACCCTTTTCGCGTCCACTCGGATATAGGTACTGTAGGTTCTTCGTCGAGACTTGCGGAGGCCGTCAGACTATTGAACTCGGGCCTTGGGGGTCTCCACCGGCTTGGGATCCTGGTAGACCAGACCGGTTTTACCGGTTTGTACTTACTATTCTTCCAAGTATCATAGAGATACCGAGGTGCCTAGCAGGCCCTTATCTTATTCCCTGGCCAGAAATAATAATAAGAAGAGTAATAATAAAAAACTAGGGCAGCTCCAAGGTGTCCAGTCCCAGCCCGGGGGGGGGGGGGGATCGAGAGCCTGAGCCCCTAACCCTGCTGCTGACATGCATCCATGTAAATATACATCCGCCGCCACCGCCTGCGTTGGTCCTGGGCAACTCGGGCGATGGGTTGACATCAACCCACCACGCCACGACTATGTGCTCCTCTCGCTGAGAAACATGGCCGACCCGGACAATGCCGGCTATCGTATGCTCTCGTTCGAGTACAGTCCTGTCAAGACTGGGAAGGAAGAAAAGGAGCCCCGGACCGAGGTCGAAAATAGTACGAGCGAGGGCGCGACTCCTCCGGCGCCGACCCAGGAGCTAGAGCTGCCCTCTCTCTCCTCGCTCATGACATCTCTGCAGGAGATCGAGAACCCTACCGATGAAGGCCTCAAGGACGGGGGTAAAAATACCACAGGGCCCACCGATGCTGCTGAGAGTCCAGCCGGCTCGAGCACCTCGGCGATGTCGTCACCACCACTAACCGAGTTCCACCTGTTCGGCGACCTGCCCACCGAGCTGAGGCTCAAGATCTGGAACCTCACCTTCCTCCCGAGGGTCGTCGAGCTGCGTCCCACCCGGCCCAACTACTCACAGAGCCACGACGACGGGCGCCGGCCACAGGTAAGAAGAAGAAGAAGGACATGTCGCCTCCGGGCCTGTCCGCTGCCCCTTTGTCCGTGTGATACCCTCTCATCCGAACCCCCCCTTCCCCGGGAGGCCGTGCCCCCCGGCCCTTTATACACCGGCAGACCTGATGCTGACCCCGCGCGCATATATATAAGTGGCAGTCCGGCTGCTCCAACCCGGCCGCGCTGTCCGTGTCCGTCGAGGCGCGCGACTCGGCCCTCGAGCACTTCCGCGCCGCCTTCCCGCTCGCCTGCATCACCTCGGTCCAGGAGGTGCGGAACCCCTACGCGCGGTGGTCCGCCGGCGGCGACACGGGCCTCTACAACTTCAGCGGCCCCAGTGCGGACGGCCGGGCCAGGCTGCTCCGGCGCACCCTGTACGTCTCGCCCGAGGAGGACACCGTGTGCCTCCTGGGCCAGGACTCGGACTTCGCGCGGCTGTCGCACGTCATGCGCTCCTTCAGGGAGGCCGACCCCAAGGGGCTCGGCATCAGCCGCCTGGGCCTGAGCGTGAGGGGCTGGGGCTACGGGGGGTCGGCCGTCATGATGAAGGGGCTGGGCAGGACGATCCTGAGGGACCTGGAGCAGCTTGTCCTGTTCATGTACGGCGAGCACCGGCCCCCGCTGGAGTGGAGGGTCAGGGGCGCCGCCATGGGCGGGGAGGAGTTGGATGCATTCAGGAGGACGGGGAACAGCTGTGAGCTGGTCCCGTGCGAGGGGAGCAGCGCATGGCTGGCGTACAAGATCTGGTCCGGCGGCAAGGGCAGGCAGTTTTGGGACGACGACGGCAACATTTTGAGGGTTGGGAGGAACGAGATCAGGATCATGGATCTGGAGTTCAAGGAGGGATGGTAATTCAAACTTTACTTGTTTTTTATTTTTTTTGTTCCCCCGGCATCCAAGTCCAGTGTTTTATAGATATCCCATAGTTAGATAGTCTACTCCATAGCATCGGGGAACCGGTCGCTTCATGCTTCGATCATGAGCACCTCTTCGGAAAAAAAGTTGAAATTCCCGGCCTCAAGCCCCGTGCGTCCTCTCGGGGGGGGGAGGGGGAGGGGGGCTGAGTGGGACGGTCGTCTTTCACGAGTGATACAGAAGCTGCGGCCAGCGCCATCGAGACAACACGTACTGTATTGTATTGGGGTTTGTGGTATTTTCCGCTATATTTATGACCCGCGGGCGGCTCATCGGTACAGTATCGTACGTATCTCAGCTCGATTTCTGAGACATCCTTCCCAGGACCTTTTCACGAGCAACTTTGCTTGCGACCTCACCACCGTGTTGCAGTGAGACGGCCCCGACAATGGCGAATAAGGTTGTCGAGAGAACGACGTCAATCCCAGACGATTTCAGATTTGCAGGCTGAGGGGCACGGCAGGTTAGCAGAGCTCTCGGGGGGGGGGGGGGCATACCGGAGGGCCTAAAAAACGGGGAAGATGAACTGACGATTCTGGGTTTCCACCGCATGACCTGGTCCAGATGTGTCTTGATGCCCACTCTTGCCAGGTCTTCCATAGACATGAAGTCCATCGGCCGGTTCGTGCTGAGCTTATCGACGTTCTGCAGGGCGGGGGACTCGAAGTGGTCCCGCCTCCAGGGATCGTCGAGGTGTTTCTCCACCGTGCCCGGCCGGGTCATGATGGCGTTCATCGTTTCGACAACCATTATTTGTCGGCCTGTGTCAGAGGCTCACGGTCAGCACACGTACGCCCGGGCCGTTCCCACCGGTCCGCTACCGCATGTAGGCCTACCGAAGAATGCTAATCTCGTGTTGAACCCTCTCCGACCGTAGTCAAAGCTCTTATGTGTGACCGCCAACCACCTCAACTCCTCCGGCAACATCCTCGACCCGTTCCTGCCCAGGAAGCGCTCGTAGAAGTCGTCCAGCTTGGCCGGGTCCTCGTTCACGTGCCATATCGCCCTGCGTGGATCCCTGATCGGGTTGAGGGAGAAGCCGTGTCGGCCGATCAGCTTCTCGGGTGTGTAGGACCATCTTGGCCTCGCCTCCTCTATGTCTGCTTCTGATACCGGCTCGTTGAGGGGATCATCTCGCTCTCGTAGTGCCGTGGGTGCCCGCGCGAGGTCGTGGCTCGCTCGGCACGCTGGTCGGTTTACCGCGACCCGGAGGGGCCTGAGGCATTGCCTGGATGCCGACCAGGCTGATCTTGGGGAGCTGAGCGCCATGGGGACTGTGGGCTGGTGCAGGAGAGACGTTGGCGCATCCTCTCCTGGTCGGCGTGGGATGGAAGCGGGAGCAGTGACATCTTGGGACGAAACTGCTCGACGACGACGACGAGATGCGCCCACAAGTAACTTTTTCAGGCGGGTCCCCACCAGCTCGGCTAGCCCCAGGGACAGGGGTTTCCCCTATGGTGCTGCAGCACGGGAGCACGGGCCAATCAGCCCTGCAGCCAGGGCCCGCACAGCCACAGCGGCTTCTTACCTTTCTCGTCGCGATGCGATGCGATGCGATGCGACGCGCCTGCGCCTGCGCCTACGCCTGCGCCTGCGCCTTTCTCACCTCACGCGCGTCGCAGAGGTCAATCCCTCTCCTCCTCGAATTTCCCCTCAGCAACCCAGCCCCAGTCCTTGATGGACCCGAGTGGCCTTCCCATAGTGCACCCACCATGATGCCCTCGTAGCATCCCATTCCTTGAAACATATTCTTCTTCTGTTCCTCTTACTCGAATCATGGCTCCTTCCGCAGCCCTTCCTAGCCCACCACAGGTGAAACAGCAGTGCAGCGCTGCGCTTCTCGACAAGCTCGCCGACGTGCTCCCAAAGGGCCACAAGTTCACCATACACCACCTCTCGACCCCTCCTACCAGGACCGATGCTCTCTGCTCAGCACCACCCGGCGCTCGCCCTGACCGCACGTATCGCGAGTCGCATCTCCTAGCCGTTAGCATCGACGCCGTAGCGAGACCCCGAGACCGGTCGACGCCCTCAAGCCTCCCCTCCTCCCCACTGACACCTGGCCCCTCCAACGACGGCCTGAGGCAGGTTCTTGTCTTTGCCCTCGAAGTTTTCATATTCACGACCGCCTTGTCCAGCACCTTCTTCGTCTCCAAGGCCGACTCCACCGGCTACCTGCACCTTCTCAATCTTCCCAAGGGGACTCCCTCTCCGATTCGCGAACTCAGCTCCGCGTTCATCTCGTACCTTGTTGAGGAACGCCGGCGCGGCAATGCCCAGACCGTCGTCAGCCTGTTCGCCCGCGCGCAAGACCAATACTTGTTCCCTGGAAGCGTGGAGAACAAGGGAAAACACGTCCTGGACGACCGCGGTCTGGTAAGATGGTGGTGTCGCGTGCTGAATTCGGTGATGGAAGGCCAGGCTACGCATGAGGACGCCCTCTTTCATCCCTCGAACAGGAAGGGGGACTGGGAAGACAAGAAGGCCTACCTGGTCGTCCCCGGCCTGGACAACTACGAGGCGCGTGCCTTCATCCCTCGAACACCAAGCGCTCTGTCCAACTGGTCTCTCACACATCCTCTGGAGCGCATATCACACTTTGCTAGGGAGTATGACTGGGTACCGCCCAGGTGTCTGGTACCCAAGTTCCCTGATGATCCCAAGTCGCGATACTGCGATGAGCTGGACCTCGAGGCCTCCAAGTCGGCCCAGTACGAGGAGAAGGGCTTGTGGCGGAGTGTGACGACCATGGATCGATTCTGGGAGATGATGGCATTCCGTCAGGAGTGCTCCGGTGGGCACATGACCGGTTTCCTTTGGCTTGTGCTAGAGCCGTACGGGTGGGGCACAGCAAACGAGGTCACCTCCCCTGTCGAGTCCTTGATGACCCCGAGAACATCGTTTGATGGCTCGGCACAACCACCGGTCACACCACCCAGGAGGCGGGATGGGCTCTCGGCCTCGACACCTAGATCGAGCCCATTGAAGATGACACTCACGCCAAGATCGACGCAGCGGAGTCCCAGCAAGCAGAGTTCACCGCAACGTGGCTCGTCTGCGAAGCCCGTGAAGAGGAACCTCAGAGGGTCAATTCGATCCCGTCTGCCCCGCGTGAAGAAGCACGCGCGCAACTACGTACCAGACATACCGGTGTCGACGACTTACTACTACTGGCCTCCAGAGGGTAGAGGCACCCGCATTGTTGCCGAAGCCGATTATAAGAGATCGGTGGACTTGCTCACAAAGCTGGACTTCAAAAATCTGGAGATTGCTGTCAGGAGCTCCAAGAGGTGGATAAGCGAGGTTGGTGGCGGTCAGAAGTGGGCACTGGACGTCGTAGGGCGGCGGCCGCTACTACCCGCCTCCAATGCACTGGGAAGCACCGTCAACAATATGGCCGGTCTTGTGCGTAAGAAAGTGAAGTCAGACGACTCTGGCATCGCAGTCGGGGCCATCAATGCTGATGGTGGGGACGCTTCGGGGTCGCCCACCAGAGTTGCGGCTGTCACCCTGCTCGCCGCTAGGAAGAAGCAAGAGAACGACGTTGGCGGCGCTGCACTAAGCCTTACTCCTCCTCGAACAGGTAGTGCGGCCGTGGAGTCTGACGCCCCGGCAGTCAATGTTCTCGTACCACGCAAGAAACGCAAAGAGTCCATCCCGGACGAGCCCGAGCTGGCTACCGCTGGCGATGCCACCAGTACAGCGGCCCCGAATCATGAGGTCCCAGCTGTGAACGTCTTGTGTGGTGGCTTGGTGCGGAAGAAGCCCAAGGCTACGTGAAGAAGTATCTGATACGGGCGACTTTTCATAGACCGTGAGTAGAGGGCTTGGATTCTAATTGGAGCGGTAGATACCCCAAAGACTGGCATAAATGGGAGTTGTGTAGGACGGCGTTTTCAACTACCAGGAATTTTTTTATTTTTTTGAGGGGGGGGGAGGGGGGTAATGGTCTCGTTCGGTCTCAATCAACATATTTTTCACGCGCTGCACAATCCTAACTCGATCTTGATGAACCGATTCTGAGATTCTATGTATGCTTTCTGTCCTCAATGGGTATCTTGACACGCGGTGAACATAATATGCGAGGGCAGTCGCTCATATCCTACGCCGTTTGGCGCTCCGCCCATCACCATCTCTTGCCGCCTCGGCGAGCTCGGCCAGCCTGGCCCTCACCGCATCACTCGCCTGTTTCAGCAGCACCTTCTCGCCTATCCTGACATCCAGCGCCATCACCTTGCGGTCCGTGATGCCCTCGGCGCCGCCCTTGCTCTTCTCGTATAGCTCCAGGTCCTGCTCGAGGGTTGTACCGTACTGACGCCTCCTCTCGTCCAGCGCCCTCGCGAGGGCGGAGTAGACAGCCCGGTCCCTCGCAACCTTGTCGGGCACCGCCCCCGGCTTGACCTTCTTGACGGTCTTCATGACCTCCTTCAGCTGCTCGAGCAGCTCGTCCGGCACGCCCGCCTTCTTCTCCACCTCTCCGACCCGCCCCTCGGAGTCGGGGTCCGCAGCGCCGCGCTCGATCACAAAGGCCTCCTCGAGCTCCTCCACATCCAGCTGGCCCAGCACCCCGTCCCACTCCCTCTCGTCGAGCGCGAGCTGGGCCCTCAGCGCCGCGAGGACGGGGTCCCACGCCAGGTCGACCAGGTTCCACCTCCGGTGCGCGCGCGTGACGTAGCCATACCGCCGCAGGAGCTCGCCGTTGCTCAGGGGGCCGTAGTAGTTGAGGATCTCCTCGCCCTTGGCGATGGGCCGCAGCGAGGTGGCGGCGAGGGCGTCCTCGCCGTGCTCGATGTGCGCGTTGAAGGCGGCGTCCGCGTTCAGGATGTCCGCCATGGGGACCATCCCCAGCAGGGTCCGGCCCTCGCGGTCCTCGACCCACCCGTCGTCCCCTTCCCTATCGTCACCCACGTCGTCCTCGTCGTCATCCTCGTCCTTCGCCAGGTCGAAGGCGTACGCCATGATCACGCTCCCCATCCTGAACCCGAGCCGGACCAGCTCGTCGTCGCCGGGCCTCTCGGCCCCGGGGGGGAAGAAGACGTCCTCGTGGGCCCGGATCACGGGGACGATCCTGGTCCGGATCATCGCCTCCGCCTCCTCCCGCCCCACCCTGCCCGCCACCGGGCTCGCCTGCAGGGCCGCGAGCTCCTCGGCCGACCAGAACATGGGCGTGCTGAAGCCCGAGGGCCCGGCGGGCAGGACGTCCAGGTAGGGCCCCCACCTCGAGCCGCCGCCGCCGCCGCCGCCGCCGCCGCCGCCGAGGAGGAGGTGCTCGTAGATGAGGATCAGGATGAGGGTCGTCCACGAGTCCTGCTCCGATGCCCCGTCGTCTTCATCTCCGCCGTCGTCCTCGGAGTTGTTGTCCATGTCGTGGTCCTCATCATCATCATCGCGGCGCGGGCCCCCGGGCGGGCCAAATACCTCGGGCAGTCTGCCGACCAGTGAGGAGGTCTCCCTGCTGATGATCGATGAGCGGGGGATGGTGAAGAGGGTTGTGTCTGCGGGGATGTCGGCCGTCGCGACTGTGACGGTTGTTAGCGGGACGGGGCCTCGTATAATATGTAACTTGAAACTGATCTAAGGAAAAGAGTAAAAAAAAAATTAAAAAAAAAGGGGGGGGGGGGTCACTTGCTTATGCCCCGGCCTGCGCCTCGGCTCCTCAGATCCTGGATCTCGATGTCGTCGTGGAAGGTCGTGCCCGGCTGGCTCTTGAACCAGGCCAGGAAGTCGGACGTCTTCTTTTCGAAAGATCCGTCCGCCATCCTTGCGGATCCGTGGCGAAATCTGGAGTCTCGGTTGGGGTGGCACTCTATGGAGGAGGGTTGATCGCCAAGGGGACACCTCTGAAATATCGTGATGGGTGAGTGAGTGAGTGAGTGAGTGAGTGAGTGGGTAAGTGGGTGAGTGACATGATTGAGAGTTTTTGGTTGGTGCTGGCCCGTGCATCTTTGACAGGGATGGCGATGGCAGATGGCGGCCCTGGCTATTTATACCTACATCTCTCTCCCGCAGCCACGATCAAGGAGCACGGATTTCCTCATGCCGGCCGTGGCTGCTGATGACGAGATTCTTATGGCTAGAAGGTGAAACATATTTAGGTACATTAATCTCTGACACTGCTTTCATATCAATGGGGATCCTTCACCGTGATAATATCCCCCGTCCCCGTGAGCTCTCCACCACAGGCGGCCTCTGCCCTAGAGACCTTTCCAGGCTCGTCACGACTCACTCATCCTCAACCTTCAGATTGTCCATGTGGTGGGCAAGGTCGCTCACGCTCATCTCTCCATAACTCATGCCGACGTCTCCGTCGCCGTCGCCCCCATCTTTCTCGGCCCTATTCTCATTCTGACCTTTGGCCTCGTGCGCTCGCTGGGCATCGTTCTTGGCAGCCTCGGAGTATTCCTGTATCAGGCGGAAGTATATGGCTGAAACATCTTCATCGTCCCCGGGGATGGGCTCGGTGCCCTCTAACATTTTTATCTGTTCAGTCTCCTCGTTCTCCAGCTGATGGGTCCACAGCTCGAGGCCATAGATATCCAGGAATTCATCGAGCTTGACTGCCAGGGCACAAGGCTCGCCGCTGATCTTCTCCAGCTTCGTTCCAAGCTCTTCATCGCGTCGAACCCTGGCCCGCGCTTCCACCATCGTCTCGAACAGGGCCACGAAGGGAACCTCGATTCCGTGGGCCCACCAGGTGCGTGTGCAGACCCGAAGGGCGAACCTCGTGAGTGAAGGCGTACCGTACATGCTGCGGCGGTACTTGGCCATGTGGATGCCCCACTCCACTACCTCGATGAGCAGTTTCTCGATGTGCTTCTTGTCCAACCTGCCGTCGCGGCCGCGTAAGATGTTTGCAATATTTTTGTCGTGCTTGGGGCGGCCGCTGACATGAGACTTTGCAGGCCAGTAAAGGCCGCTCTTCGGAAGCTTTAGCTTTAGGGTGACATGAGGTAGAGGAGCTCGAGGTCGCTCGCGATGACCGTGGCGCTTGTTTGGTGCCGTGTCATTCTTGGCAATGCCCTTCTTGACGGGGGCCATAGTCGAGCTGTTTCTGTGCTGCCTTGTAAGGTATCAGTCAAACTCGGAGGAGGCGATAGAAGGCTAGACGTCCCCCCCCCTTTTTGTCTTTTGTCAAACCCACTGAAGGCTTGTCTGAATGTGAACAATGGTTGGTTGGTGAGCAGAGAAATTCGACCTGCTCGTTATTGGGTTGCACGCGTGGACGAAAGTGATGTTTGGATCTGGGTTCTTGAGGCGAGAGACGAATTGACTGGGTCGGGGTTCGTAAACTCGATGCTATACCTCTTGGGACCAGCTGTAGTTAGCTGGCAGATCGATTCATGACGAGGATCATGAGTATGTGGGTGTGTTGTCAATGACAGGTCGGTTGCTAATTGAAGGAGGTTACTATTGAAAGGCCATAACATAACGTCCGAAGTTTCTACCGTCAATAGGTTGGGCCGTTCATAATTGGGACATTTTAGAACCGCCCTTTTCCAACTAGGAACTCATAACCGCAACTGACCTAGGGTTTTACAAAACCTACGAGGCCTTTGTGGTCTAGCGGTCAAGTGCATCAACAGGTGGAATCTGTGGGCTGGAAGCCTTCACCAAAGCCCACCGGGGGCTCTGGTTCGACTCACGGCTGTTGCAAAAATTGATCTGCCTTTTCAGGTTCTAGGAACCTGTAGAGTCAAGTGCGCATTCTACTGTCTCGATTCATCCTCGGTCTCTCGAAGCTGGGGAAGTTACTCGTCTGAAGGGTACAGTCGAGTACACGCCTGGCGTCTTGATTGTGCAGGGTCCGTTTCTTTTTTTCTGCTTTTTCCTGACTTTTCCCTACCAACAACTTCTTCTCCTTCTGGGTACCGGTACACTTTGAGCCATAAATGTGGTGTCCAAACTTGCTGGCGTTTTCCAACTCGACAAAATACTGCCATAAGCTGCAGCAGATGTACTGACTTCACCCTCTCCTCGCATCAAAGCACCCTCCGCCGTCCTTATGGAGTTATAGTCTTTGCTTGATGGGCTCACATGGTAACCCCACTTGTGCGCTTGTGCCCGCTCACGATAATTTTTAAGTTTATTTAGTATCCCGTGCAATATAACTCCCTTTCTGCCCTGCTGTCTGGATACTTTGTAGTCATAGCGTGTTCGAGTGCCAGTCTGTTCAGAATTGTAACTTACCTTGTGGGGGGGGGGGGGGGCAACATGCATACGGTCTCATCGTTCTCAACACTTGGCCTCATTTCCACTCCCGAGAGGCATGTATCGAACCGAATTGTCAATAACGTAACCCTGTTGGATCAGACTGTGTGGGTTTAGAGACATAACTGCATGATTTTCAGTTCAAGTTCTTCTTATGTACTTGGATTCCCCTTGTCACGTATCCAGACACCATTTTGCTCCGTTACGCGCGCTCTCATGGCTTCAGTACACAATCAGATCTAGCCGTTCTGTGGCGAGCCTGTCGGTCCACAGCCTGTCGGTGCCTCTTCTGTGGTTCAACATGAATACTTAATTTATAGTGCTGTTGTTCAAAGCCTCTCTTCAATGGCTATAGCTCTCTAGGACCCAAGTTATCTGCAAATCTGGCACCATGCCGTTATTGTGAACGGGCAGATGCGGCTCGCCACCACCCTGATTGGCACCTTGATGTGGTATGACCGGGGCATCGTGATCCGGGTTTGTAGCCACATATACATGGCCGTTCGGTCCCAAGACGTCTGACATCGATCGATTTTGTCACGGAAAGAAGACAGTCAAATTTTCAAAGTTGCAGAGGGGATCTTCGCCCTGACGGATTATGTGACCTCGGTACTAGAAGATGGGTTCGTCTGTCCTGGTATACCGTAGTAGCGCCCTGACGGGATTTGGTCCTGGAGGCGAATCTGGGGCGTGGCCGAAGTCGAAATCCGGGGAATAATGGGTGCATTTGAAGATGACCCTTGGTCGAAAGTGGAGCAGGGCGTCAACGGGAGACCCAGGAAGCCTTAGCTGGATTGCGTTGGCAACAGGGGAAGATTTTGGCGAGGAGGAATCGCGAGAACAGGCTATTAGTAAGAGACAGTAAGTGATCCAAGGCTTATTATCAGCGGCACTGAGTGCATAGACTACCGTCATGAACCATACTAATGTCCTCTATAGAGACCTAATGTTATACTACTTTCTTGGCAAATCGCAGGAATACGGCATACCTTCGAAATGCTTTGGGCTGGCAAGAAGAGGGCTAGGCTTGCGGAGCTGCACCTGTAATATCTGTGTCGGTATCGAGGATGCCGATTTCTGAGTGGTGGGATTGGGTACGTGCATAGATCCACCCCGTCCAATCACGGCCCTCCTCAGGGGGCCGGCGTTGTTCCTCGGCCTGAGAATTCACGTACCTGCTGCTGCTTAACCCACGATGTCAACTATTCTTAATAGATACACCACGCCCTCATGCTCGACCGCCCTCCACGCTTTCCCTTCATTTCCTCCCGGTCCTCCTACATCTAATTCTAGCCAATAGCAAAAATGCCGCACGCCAGGTTGGACACGCAATGCGCCATGGGTAGGTGTGTTGGTTGGGCGATTATCACCTAACAGGAAAGGGAGCCCTTTCCATCCATTCTCTAGAACCTTGTCTAATGCCGTCGAGTGGCGCATATATTTTCATGCAGCTTAGAAAGGTCTGCTTAGCCAACAGAAGTATCTCTGACCAGTGAGCGTGTCTGTTGTCTAGATCAGGGGTAAGCCTAGAACCTGTATTAAACTAGGAATTAGATTATCTATGCTAAACAATAAGCGTCTTAAGATTTGTAAAGCAGGCGTAAACCTGTAGGGGCGTTAATAATGAACGTACCCTAGGCCTTTGTATGAATTTTCGGTAGGAAGCGGTATACTTATGCCTAGGTGGTAGAACAGCGAAAGGAATGTTGAGCATCTAAGGTATGCTCAACTAGGTTTAAGAACTAATTTATAGCCGGAGTACAATAGCTTATTCTCTATAGGCAGGAAGAGGAGGCAAGCGCTAGGCGTAGGAGGAAGGCAACTTTTATTATAACAAGGTAGCTGTCTAGATGGGCAACAGGCCAGCCTCTATAAGGCTATAGGCGCACTGAATAGTACTTATAAATCCCGCTTATCGGGACTTTAGCATCTACTATAACAGTATTCCTAATCTTCTATTTCTAATTTGAAAGCATAGGCAATACTAGATAACACGCTTGCTAAGCCTGTGAACGATGTAGTACGACAGCAGGTTAAGGAAAATACAGGTCTATTTATAGAGAAGATGCTATAAGGGACTAAGCGGTAAAAGTTTCGACTCTTTCTCCTTAAAGTTCTACGTAGATGTAGGCCCCTCTCTATTGCATTGTGCATTATTAGCCTTTAAGCAAGCTCGTGTTACTGCTATGAATTAATATAATTATTTGAATCTTCTGATTATACTTGAAGAGAGGGGAAGGCATTCTCTAGTTAGCAAGTTAACAGGCTTAATCCCTTTATAATTAATAGTATATATTATCTTACTATACTTGGTTTTAAAGGGATTTACTTTTTAAGCAATATGCTATATATTTTGTCTGCGGCCTAAGGAAAAAACCGGACTATTCCATATGCACAAGTTTATAATAATAGATTCAGCTATTTAATCAACTTACCTAGCTCAATATCTCCTTTAATTTATAAACAACAGTCCCCTCTAAGTTTAAGAATTAAAGAGAGCAATTCATCCAGTATATTATAGGCAGTTGAAAAAAAGATATTGTAGCCCTGTATAAGGATGCATTATTTTATTGTTAAGCAAGTATCTAGTTTTAGTTTGCAGGATCTGCGTCGGTAAGCATGCAGTAAAAGCAATTATGACTCTAGGGTAGACAGATAAGAAGGGACATGATCACAAGGTTGAGTGGCATTGGCGCTCTTATCCCTAGTTTATCTGGGTTGACTAAGACGCCTTGCCCGTAGACAAGGAGGCCAACTGAGCTGAGATCATGCCAGAATTAGGTGGAATCAATTAGTCTAGGTTCCAAGTCAAGGTAGCAAAGGGCTCAGTCAGCCCTAGCGTGCCTGTGTAGAAAAGAAAAACGCAACCAAGACCCGAAGGCCTGGAAAATGGGCACGACGATAGTGCCTACGGTCTGAACAGATTATTGAGAAGAGAAGAGAAGAGAAGTTGATTTCTAAATCTCGGTTTGAAAATGAGGTGTGGAGGGCATCCCTCTTTATACCGGGGGGTATCCCTTGACAACCCACGGACCATAGCACCACCCACCACAATAACACGTACTTCAACCTCTTGACTTAGCAGTCTTTTCGTTGTTGAAACGAACCTACCAGAAAAGGGTTAGTCTTTTAAGCCAGTGGGGCGACTAAACACTTGCTGGAAAACGAATTTTTCTTGAAAACTATCGTCTGGCTTGTCGCGATGGACTTTCTCCCTAGAATATTCGGTCTGGGTGGAAAGCTTCAAGTCTTTAGCCAGTTTCCCTTGCCAAGCCACTCCTTAGCCGTCTTCTTCTCGAGAACACTTTAACAACGTACCCAGGACAGATCAAAGTTAAGCCCAGGGCTATCGACGACACTCAACTTTACATCAGAACACTCTTTAGACTAATTAAGTGTCTTTTCAACGCCAAGAAGGCTAGGGACCTTGTCAGGGCAATGTGCTAGGGCTGGCCAAGCCAGCCTGGGCAGGCTGATTAAGCTATAGAGAGGCTATATAGCAGTTACCCCGCGCCGGCCAAGGCCCGGCTAGGACTTAGACCTGTAGGCTTCAACTGTGGTTTGCCGTCATGCCCCCCCCCCCCAAAGCTTAAGACCTCGTCACTCTGCCTGTGCTTTTTCCACCTGACAGACCTGAGGGACTAGTTGAACCGTTACAGGGACTTAGTTCATTTGTCGTTAGAACAACGATTTCTCTTCAGAGAATTTACCAAGGGCTTTAACGAGAAAGGCCTACTATTGGCTAATTCCCTTAAGAGAATTCAAGCCCTTGAGACCCAGGTGGAGGCTACCAAGCCCAAAAAGAGAAAGAAGGTTGAGTTGAGTCCGAATTCTAGATTTGCTGATATTAAGGCTATACACAGGGCCCAGGAAGAGACCAATGGGGATGCAGATAGTTCCACCAAAGAGAGCCACATCGAATTAACTAGGTCTGAAGAGGATTGTATTATAGTTGCAGGTGGGGATGAAGAATAAAGAAATTCAATATATATATAAGTTTTTCATGTGGCCGGCCAGGGTGGCCGGAAACAGGGGGTGGCCGGAAACCCTGTCCTTTGACTTACACCTAAACCTAGCTAAGCTTGGCTTTAGAAAGGACCTCCAGGATGAGTTTGACAAGATCCCTAGGCTATTCAAGCCCTAACAAGCTTCTATATTTTAGCTATTACTTTTTTACCCCTCTCTCTACTCCTCTGCGCTGGGTGGCTTTATCAACCCTCCTATACCGTGTCCTGGGCAAATGTCGTCGTTACCTTACTTGCGACTCCTGATTTTAGTCTTCGGCTGCATGCGTACGTACGACGGCCCGAGGGCCACTCCAACGCCGTCAGCGACAGAACTTTCCTGAGCTGCAAAACAACCACAGAAGGAGGAACGACTCAAGCTTTTCAGGGGCTTTTCAGGAGCGAGGGCCAAGAGCATCGTCATCTTTTCAGAAACGCATGGCATCCTCACGCTCGCTCTAAGCACGGTCAGGGTAGATAGAAGTAAGAGGTCAGAGACTCCCATCTCGGGCGCGAACCTACTCCTCGACCGTCCCTCGCTGACCTCCGCTTTCACTTATCAGGTACTGCTCTCGAGACTGCCAAATCCAGGACCGGCGCTCTCATCAGAAGTCATGCGCTCTCATCAGAAGTTATGCGCCTTCATCAAAAGTCATGTGGGGTTGGGCTCGATGAGGACGGCCTCGTTATCCGTGACGGGTTTGTAGACGGTGGAGATGTAGAAGCCGGCAGAGAGGGTGAGGGCGAGGGGCCATCGTCCTCGTCCTCGTCCCCGGCAAGCTTGCTCTCGGCCTCGGCAGCCTCGGCGGCAGCCTTCTCGCAGGGAGCCATATCACAGGCTCCAAAACCAGCACCACCGCCATTGACAACAGCTGCAGGGCCGGCTTTCCCGAGGGCGCGGGAGATAGTGCGGAAGACAGGGCCGAGGGGGTTGCGGACGCAGCTGCGGATGCCCGCCCGGCCCTACCAGGCGCTGCTAGACGGGTCTGGGGAGTAAGGGCCTACAAATAAATGAGTATCTGGCAAAACCTACGGTTTCTTAACCGGGCTCTTCCTCCTCTTGGCAGGTGCCGGCTTCGAGAATGAAGTGTCCGGAGTTGCCTTCGGGTCAAACTTGGCTAGCTGGTCGTCCTTATCCACAAATAGCGACTCGGAATCGGCCTCCGACAATGCCACTTGACTTCCAAGGTCCTGGGATAAGCCGGTCGACTCAGAAAGCGCTTGGACGGCAAAGTTCAGCTCCGATGGCAGCTGATCGATGGCAGAGCAAATCCGCTTGAAGTGAGCTGGCATCCAAGTGTCGTGAGTATTCTTGGTGAACTGATACGTAGTCCACTGTGAAGTCGAACGTATGGATAGGATGGCAGTAGTATTTTGTGTCTTTCCCATCGATCACCGGGTAGTAGCCGTAGGTCCGCACAGCCCTGTGGTCGTGTGAGACGGAGAAAGAAAGGATCTGCCGGTGGACCTCGTTCTCCCGTTTACAAGACGGAAGAGCTCGACGATGCCTCGCGCCGCGAGAGTCATGCTGTGGGCGTTCTGGCGGTCCGCAATGTCCAGTGCTGCAGCCCCGCACTTCACCTCGCAGGCGAGGAAGGGAAAGTACATGTAGTACGTAGCCATAAAGTGGGATGAGTCGTCGGCGATGAAGTCATCGATAAATGGCGACAATTTGTCAAGCTGTTCCTCGCACGATGATGATCCTGGTAGCATGGCTTGATATTTATTCCTTCCGAGCCAATCATAGTGACCAGAGCCGAGCCTCAATTACTGCACAAACCACGCAGCATAGTTTAAAACCCTCGGTGCCTCCATAGGGCGCCTTGGTTTGCATCACTTATGGGCTGTAGAGCTGCCCTTAATCAGTACAAATATCCGTTCTCTTGATCCGCGACCACCAGTCTCGGACATTCAATACTAACATTCATTTATCAATAATAAGCTTGCGAGAACCAGACACTAGGAGCATGATCATCTATCGAAAAAGCTTGCAAAAGAAAGACCGTTCAAAAGAAAACCTGCCGTGATCCTGTAGTCGGTAAATATCTGATTCTCACCCCCAAAGTAAACATACTGCTCAGCTGCTCATGCGATATGGGATGCCGGAAACCACCTAGTTTGCTCATCCACTTGCTGTGCCCGAGCCAGATCATGAACCAGGTCACCGCTCTGGTTCCCACACCGTTAGACTGCCATCGCATCTCAGATCCGAAAGGACCGGATCTGAGTGGGAAGACATCAAGCTCCTCGATTATATGTCCGCCCATATGTCCGTTCCTTCGGTTTATTGAGTTCCCGGCTTCAGTCCAGACAGACTCAGACGCAATGTGGTTGAAGTCTCCTTCCTCACTAAGCAATCCGATGTCTTGATCGACTGCCGCCGAAGCGTTGTCGGGTGCTTCGCCGAGGGCACAGTCTCACAGCGGTCAGGAGCATTGGAAGCCTCTTCATCCTCTGAATCCGATCTCGAAATCATACGAAACATGGAGTGCTGTGCGGCCCTTCCTGCCTATGGCGGGTGCGTTGACGGCGGCGCATTCCTTGAGTAGTAGCAAGACGACTTCCTCGTTGCCTTTAGTCGCCGCAGCCTGCAAAGGGCTAAGAAACCCGAAGAAAAAACGTCGAGAAAGGTGGCAGTCTATATCGGCACCTGCATCCACCAGCTCTCGAACAAGTTCCATCCCACCACCTGAACAGATCCAGGCCGCAAGTGTAGCACTCGGTCGAATATGCGCGCCCTTCCTATAGAGGTACTCGAAGATCGCACGTCTTTCCTCCTGGTTGCCCCATTCATAGCAATGCTCCAACATTGATGCTGACAGTATGAGAGGGCCTTGACGCTCAAGTGTCTGTTCGACCACGTAGCGGATTTTCAGCAATGATTGTTGCCCATGGTCGAGTAGATATTTCAGCAGATCGCATAGACGTGGTTTCTTCTTGGAGAGTCGAAAGATCGCTCCTCGTTCGACCACAAAACGAACCATCTCCCTTATCTCCTTTTCTGAATCACAGTACTCAAGGATATGAGCCAAGATACTTACCCTGGAATCAGGCATTTCCTTCACTTCTGAATTAATATCCACTCCAGCATCCAAAAGCAGTTGAACAACTTCGATCTTGTTAAGAGCCGCCGCTTCTGCAAGAGCATAAGGGCCTTGCTTGGCGAGGTTGTCCACGTAGGGTATTAGGAATAATTCAGAAGATCGGTCCCTTGCGATCGGACAGCGTCTTGCAGAGCACGGCTCGTCACAATAGCTCCCATGATTAATGAGCAGCTGCAGTGCCTCGATCTCGTCCTGCAAACAATCCTGTGGCTGGTCCTGGTTTTGTTTTACCAGTATATCCAGTGCAAATGAGTCCTGATTACCTCTCTCTAGAGGTTCACCCGCTCAGTGTATCTCTTTAGGATGTGGCAATGCTGCTGAGGGAAAGTCGATGCCAAAATCCAGCAATGCATTCACAACCTTCAGATCTGTCCGTCTGGGAGTGCCTCTAGAGTCAGTGATGATGGACTGCTCTACCAAGATCGCCTGTAGAAAACCGTTAATGTTATTTGAATCCACCTGATTGGATTCCCGCGCCTTTGAAAGATAGCTTTCAAGGTCGCGCCTCTCCAAAGCTAGAAGAACTCCTGCTCTAGTGACCTTGGAGGTGAAAGCTTGACTTCGGTGGGCGAATTGGTCAAACGCTGGTCGGTCGGAGTAGAATAGATAATCCAGTATGGATGGCCACCATCTTGATTCACGAGGAATAATTTCGCGCAAAAATCTTGTGCGATAGTGGTACCATGGTATTGCCTCATCCAGATTCGCGCCTGCTTCTACAAACATCTGCAAACAACGGAGCCAAATATCTTTGCTCCGATCTTTCACAGATGATTTGTGCTTCCAGATAAAAATTTGGAAAGTTGTCAGACCGTAATCCCCAGGGGCCCCTTCGAGCGGGCGATTGATATCGCAATATTTGAGTAGAAGGTGCGCGCGTTCAAAATTGCAGTTTGCCAGGGCATCCACAATAGCGGAATCTTTGCGATTCGAAATAATCTGAATCGCCCATTGATCAGGACGGCGTCCTTTCAACAACAGTCTCTGTATAACTTCGGTAAGACCCATTGAGGCGGCGAGCCACAGGTATGTATGCCCCATCCCTGATACAGCAAACCAGTCATTGGCGAAGCCGACCTCGACGATTATTTTGAAGAAACGGGCCTGCTTGCACACGCCTGCAACGACGAGGAGCTTCTCCCGTGCAGCCCTGATGCTCGATAACGTACTCTGGAGTAGTTCTTGAAGGTGTTCTTGAGGAATAAGCGCAAAGACGACGTCCAACATAGCAAATAGATTGGCGTGATGCTGGGCTAGATTGTCTGCCTCGACAAGATTGTTGGATAATTGATAGATCGCCCCCATCAAGAAGACGTAAGCTTGCACATGGTTAACAGGCATTGCGAGTGCAACGCCCAGTGGCTGCTTTAACATCGCTGATAGGAACAATTTATAGCAGTCGAATCATGGAAATATTAACGAGACATCGCCGTCGGATGCGTCGAAGGTGGGCAGCGATCGGGGCGAAAAACAGAGTAGCCTCTGGTCAGACCCAGGCCCCAACAACGCAATCATTTGCCTCCGAGAGACATTCGTAATCTCTGTAAGATGGTCAGTCATCCTCTGCTCATAAGGGCGTATGACTGCGTATTGGTCTTGCAGAAGTAGGAGAAATGACGAGGGGGAAAAAAGATACAAGGGGGCAATATACACGTAGAGGAAAGGTGAGGGACAACGATAATGAAAAGAGTAGAATTTGGAATCAAATTTTCGCGCCTACCAGAGTTGCCCTCTGACATCCTGTTGGAACAATGGAAATCTGCAACCATACCTTGCAATTTCCGGATCATACTGAATGAAGGAAGGGTGCCCAGCATCATTTCGGACACTCGGTTTGCAAGCCGACTCATATCTTGGTCTGCCGATACGTGCTGTGGGCAGATGAGGCCTTCAGAGAGAGACTTCAGCTGTTGTTGCCGCCTCGGGATGTTGGCACCCATTTGGTTTGGCGTGACTGAGTTGAGTGTTGCAGAGACATGAGACGGTAATGACGGTGGCATTTGAATGATGATATCAGGAGGAAGTGGACTGATGTGACCTAGTTCAATCTTGGGTCAGCATAAAGCGTAATCCGGCTTCGCGAGGAGTACCTGGCCGACCTTGACATGGCTGACCGACAGCACCTGCACTCTTCATGTTCTTCCAGGCTTGGTCCCAGTTGTACAGTCTGCCATGCGCGGATATGGCGATGATGACCTTCGTCCCCTTGAGTTTGAGGTCTCCTCTAGGCCGAGTTGGATCCTCGAGATAGCGCTGAACGTGCTGCCATACCATGTGCCATTCCTCTCTGGTGACAATTTTTCGAATGCTGAGGTCGCCTAGCTTCTCGTGCCATGTCTTTATGCTGTATCAGAAGCTTTGTGAGCCTAAATTCAAAAGTTAATACGGAACAATTGTGTTGAAGCAGGTTAGTCCCATCGTTGGAGGTTGGTTCCATGGATGCTAAAGGCGAATGGTTTGTCACTTGTATTCTTTAGGGAAGCTTGTCTTGTCTTCCATGAAAGCTTTCACCTCCGTCATCGGTTTCGCCATATAGAGTCGTCTGATTTCGGCCTCATGCTCCTGCCATGGATCCTCGAGATCAGGCATTCGACGTCGTTTAGACACTGGCATGATGAATATACAGGTAGGTAGTCAGTTCTCCACGCGAGAGTGTTTAGAAAACGTGATGAGGAGGGTCTTTACCAAGTTGTCTACTAGGGATACACGTATTGACTAATGGCGGACACTTGTGAGGAAGAACCAGGCTATAAAGAGCATTCCGAAGTGGAAGAATCAGGTATAATCTCAGAAGAAATAAAGACGAATAGGACGTCTACACATGTCAGGCGCCCAAGGTTGCCCAATCTCATCATCCATGGAAGTCGACCAGACTTCGGTCAAATGAGGCGCAGCTACTAATGCAGGCAGATGCAATACATTGCTCACTTGGAGGTCTGGTGTGTTGCATCACTTGCATGATGAGTCAGTACAGGCGTAGTTGAGGCTGAGGTGAAAATCTTTTGTCCTGAGTCCCTTACCCAGGTTGCATCGTACCTAGACGTCCAGACCCCAGCTTTAGTAGGGTATCAGTTATTGCGTCCCTGGTAACTCCTCAGAGGGGGATGGGCGACTGCACCCGGTCATTTGGCAAATGCACCCGGTCCATGTATCGCATGCCTCAGCTGGTGAGGCGGAGGCAATGCCTGAGGCTTGGAATGGCCTTCAGGTTCATGAAGCCTTGACCGGCCTCCTGCTCGAGCGTTGCTCGATGAGGATTAATTACGAGGCTGTTGACAGGTGGCAAAGAGCTGAGCCTTGCGAATATGCCGGTGGGCTCTCGCCCTGAAACCCTGCAGCAGTCCTATACTCTGGTACTATACCTGCCATGCCTATGTACAGCTTCCACAAAGGGCGTAGCAGGTGGCAGAGTGCATCGCCAGGTGCACAGGGGGTGTGACAGGGGTCCCACCCGACAATGGGGAAAGGCCCCACTGAGGTCCCTGAGGGTTATCACGAACTCGTAGATCCTACGAGCATCGATCTATCCCTCCGCCGTAGTAGCAGTTTGCATATAGAGGAGTAGAATCAACCACGCTGGGTGGGATTACCACACCACCCGCCTAGAGCCCATGTCCCTGAGAGCAGCCTTGACATGGGATTAAGGCTGACATCCTAGAAGCCTGGACAAGGGCCGCGATTAGGTTCCTCGTCGCCGCAGAGGTGCCGCGCGGGAGGCCGAAGCCCCCCAGCCCCCCTTGCCCAGTCGGATTGATCAATAGTGGCCTGATTGCGGTGGCCGACATTAACTTGATAACTCGGGTATTCCTGGGTAGAGTGCCCACAGGGAACCGTTCCTGGACCGCATCAAGAGAAGCGTAGATAGCCCCCTAGGTAGTAGTTTGCCCTGATATTATAAAAGAATATTAGCCAGTCTTCATCAACCATGTAGAGCTGTTAGTATTGTCCATGCTATGCCACCTACTTCCCTGATTTAGTCTAGTAATAGTAGCTGCTGTAGAATCATGTGATAAAGATATGATGATTAATCCGAAAACAATGTTGATTAATGAGTTGAATACCTAGAAATCGTTGTAAACAGTCTTATTAATTGTAGTGTTGGTGTTATTGTTGTAAAGAAACACTAGCATTGTTAGAAATGGAGAGGGCAGTATTGACACTTGATTGCCCTGCACCTACAACCTAGCTTAGTAGGGGGTACACCCATATATTATGCACTTAACACAGTGTGGTAATAGGTACATATAATTATAGTGCACCCTTGATATAGTGTAGTAACAGGTGTACATAATAACAGTGCACCCTTAATGCAGTATAGTAATAGGTGCATTTGAGTTTAGTGCGCTCTTAACATTGCAAGGGAGTAACATTATAAGGGAATGGTATACGGGATAGAGGAAAGCATAGTGTATTCTATTGTCTAGCTGCTTTAAAACCTCTATATATCTAGTCTAATCGTAGAGGTTCTCCAGCCTCTACTACGTATTCTCGATCTCCTGGCCAGCCTGATGCTAAGACTATTGAGGCTGAGAGGCCCGACCAGGTGAAAGAATCTGTCCTGGGTCTTTTCATCTCTGATAGTCCCCAGCATGACGAGCCTTGTCCACGATATGCGTTAAGTCGTTCTCGTGGGTAAAGAGAGGCTTCGCCATCACGGGTGGCAGCTGGTAGAAATCGCCGATAAGAACGATGTGACGACCGCCAAAGACATGATCGCACTCGAAGATCTGGCGGAGGCGGTGATCGATCCACGCTAGAAGCTTGCACGAAATCATCGACTTCTCGTCAATGATAAGGTATTCGACATACTCGAGCCTGTTGCGAATATTCGTGGCCTCGCTGATAGTGAGATTGTTGGGTTCCAACATGTTGGTCACGGGAATCCGGCATAGAGAGTGAATAGTCTGGCCGTTGATGGCGTTGGCAGCCACCCCCGTGGGAGCAGCCTTTACGACAACATCGTGAGGATATGTATATTGATTCGAAGCTCGTCGTATAGCCGCCGTGATGACCTTCAAGGTATACAACTTGCCCGTGCCCCCTCGCCCATCAACCTATAGGAGAAGCTGCTGGTTTGGGTCCCAAAGCACCTGACTGCTATAATAACCACCACTAAGGCATCATTCCTAGTGATCTATAATGGTGTTATACAGCAGACGCTGCTGAAGGTTTAGGCTTATGTACGCAAACTCCGAGTTTGACAGGTCTGCCGAAGCAGCGACCCTCAAGGTTGTTCGAATATCCTTCCAGAACTCCTTATACATGCCGTAGAGCTCGAGATACTAACCAACATGAGGACTCCAGTCGTAGTCCAGATCAATTGGGCGGCTCCCAAGGAGCTCAATGTCGTCTGTTTCGACTGCGCGGTTCGGAAGCTCCCCAGCTAGCACATTCCAGTCGGCCGCCTCCATATTGCCTAGATTCGCATCAGGATCCTCCTCAAAACCTTCGTCTGCTGCTGTTGTCTCCGGCACCCCATAGTAATCGCCAGGGTGCTTGTGGGTGGCAAGATAGTGTTTAAAAGCCTCTCTAAGCGTCTGGAAGCCCACACCATTAACCTCGTTCAAGCGGTAATAGTCTCTAAAGGGGTAGCTAAGCATAAGCTTCATCCGAGAGAACTCCTCAAAGTCTGGCGAGGTACTCCTCGGAGAGTAATGTGGAAAGTAATTTAGAACCCTAGGCTCCGCGCGTGGTCCGAACCACCTCCATGGCGTACGGCCGTGATCGATCTTGGAGAGGAAATCAAAGTATGTTAGATCCTCCCACGCCTAGTCACGCTCACAGTATTTCTGATAGAGGAGCTTGAAGTCACGGACCTGATTATCAGCATTAAGGACCGCAAGGCTGCCTTCGTGCCGATCAGGCCGACGGCAGTCCACATTAACAAACTGGTGAGTATAGTGGACGAGCGGGAGGCTGAGTAAGTGGTGGGCAACCTCTATAGCCGGCCAGTCCCGCTCCGAGAGAAGCTTGTTTATCATCTTGGCGACTAGCGACACCATAGGCTTGGCGTGGTTAACCTTCGTGATCAATGCTGCCATCATCTCCTTGTACGGCTGAGTCTTCACCTTAGCCTTTAAGTAGTACTTTGAGATATAGTTGATAATAGCGTGTAAGGAGGTACACGGCGCCGTGTCCATGTTAGCCAGCCAGGCCAGTGTAATGCCTTGTATGTAGTTGTTTATACGGCTATCGTTCTAAATCCTATTAAAGACCTCCTAGGGCGGGTTCTTCTTCTTGTTGATCTCTTTAGTCACAGCAGCGATCTCATGGAGAATACGTTTATAATAGAACTGGCAGAGCTTGTCGTCCGCCCACTTACCGTCAGGAAGTTTGTATCAGCAGAGGCAGTAGCCTTCAGAGCACTAGTGTCGTTGTACGCAGTTAATAACGCGAGAAAGCATGCCGAATGTAACGTTGACGCTAGGCTTATATACTAAGGGGTTGTTTTCTTGAGGAGACGGCTGTCGAGCAGGTTCTGGGTAATAGGCAGTTACGTGAAAGCCCTAAGCTCTCGCGAACTCCTTCTTCTGCATCTTGTCTAGGAAGCCCTTATCAGGGGCTTGTAGCATGCCCTCAATCTAGTAGAGGCTGTGAATATAGGTGCTGCCTCGGCCCTGCCACTCGTATTATCGCTAATATGCCTTGATCTTTAACTTCTTGGATAAGTACTTATTAAAGAAGACCTGGAAATACGTGTGAAAGTGATATGTAATAATATAAGGGTTTTCCTTCAGATTCCGGCGTATAATGCCTATCTTTCCCTTATCGTCTGCTCAAAGCCACTCTTTATACCGCGGTATTACTCGAGCAAGCGATTCCTAGTGCAGGTTAGCTGCAGAAGCAGTGATAAAGATGTAAGGGCACTTGAGGGCATAGCAAAGGGACTATAACTTGTTCCTAGCCTAGTTCTAAAAAGGGCAAGTTCCTTTCAGCTTATCAGCTAAGCGGATGATAAGAGTTCAGGATAACACAAGACTCAGGCCTGTCTGCACTAAGGGCCTCCTTGAAGGCATCAACAGTAGCAAAGGTCGGCAGGGCGCGATCAGGACGGTTCATGAAGAAATTGCTCTTCTTATTGACATTTGCCCTTATTAGCATGTTAAAGACTATAAAGTTAAATCGAGGATGTTATGCAAAGCACCTATCCTTATGAAGGATTATATAAAGAGCCTACTACTTGAAGACGCACTCTTGCATATAAGGCTTCGTGAACTCTCCCTTAGCCTCTGGAAAGAGGGTCGGCACTACTAGGCTGAAGAGAGCAACACGGTGGTTCAAGTCGCTTAGAGGGGTGGACCGGATGCCGGGCATCTCAATGAAGTTCTGGACCGGCGGGTGCTCTAGATGGATCTCTTAACCAGAAAGCTGTTAATGAAGTCGATGAAGATCGGAATGAACAGCAATCAGGTTAGGGGCGGCAGCAGCCTCCTCGAAAGCCTCCTCTTCATCATCATCATCGTGGAACTGCTGCTGAACAGCTACCTCCTTGTCGTTAACCTCGATAATAGTGCACTAGTCGACAACATTAGTGTCCTCAGGAAGCTGGGCAAGCCTCTCGTAGTCGAGCTGAAGATCACGATAACCGTCGCGATTCGCAATAAGGAAACACAGCCAGGCCTCTACGACCTTGCGGCGGACCCTTATCTCCTTCTTATATGCCTGGATAACATAAGACCTCTCCTGGGCATTCCGAGGCTGAAGAATCAAGAGATTAGCCTCCTTTGGGAGACGAGGGAGCTGTTGGAAAAGATGCGCAATATCTCGTAGAAAGCTGATACAATACTTGCTGTATTTGTACTGTTGGCCGCGGATTAGACGGTAGTCAATAAACACATGGACTCGGGCAAAGAGCTGCTCCTTAACCTGCGTAGCTTTAAGCAGATTAGCAGGGACCATGCCAAAGCGAAGATTATTCTCGTGAGAGAAGAAATTCGGCAGGTCAGCGTCCTTACAATCGTTAAGCCGATGACAAGCCTTGCAGACGCCATCGCCTTGAATGTCAAGGTGAAACCAACGGTGGTCACATTGACTGCGCCACTGTGATCGAGGAAGCTCTCAGGGCAGCAATCCGCGGGTTCCCACTCGAACCCGTCACACCCGACTGTGCCAAAGCCCTTCTCGACTCCCTGGATAAGACAGCTGCAGAAAAGCAACATCTATGCACTCGTGCCGTCGCCAAGGAAGTGCCATATTCTGTTGAGATGCTCAACTACCTGCTCGACCAGGGTGTCGACCCGAACCAGCGAAGTAGCAGTAACAACGGGACCGAGACGCTCCTCCACTGTGCTGCGAGGCTTGGCAACTGTGACAGCGTAAGGGCCCTCCTTCGGCGCGGCGTGGACGTTAACCTCGCCTCTGCCGGTCTCAATGGCACTGCGCTGCACGCGGCTGTTCGCTCAGGGTCGAGACCGACGGTCGAGCTCCTTCTGGAAGCTGGCGCAGACCCGGACAGCCGCAATAAGGACAACGACACGCCGCTTATCGCTAGCGTATCGACCATAGGGTCGCTTCCCTGCGGAATGTTTGGAAGATACTGTGGGAAACGTTGTGCAGAATGCTGCGCCAGAGAGCTATTGAATTACGGGGCGGACATGGAAGCCGTGGGAGGCGCCGGCACAGCACTCGCAGCAGCAGCTCGACGGAGGGAGTTAGGGATTGTCAAGATGCTACTAAGGCGTGGCGCGGACTTGAATACGGGAGTTTCGAGTACAGAAGAATACGAATATGCGCTGAAGGCTCTGAGTGGATTAAATAAAAAGAATTGGTAGAAAGCATACTAGGAGCACTATAAATAGTAGGAGAAAAGTCAATATATTCTTATTTTACAATGCTACTTTGATCAGCTTTAGACTTTTCAATATGAAATTAATGCTATTATGATCTATTTACTGCAAAACAAGTTATGAAAATAGAATAAGCACTGCAGTAATCTGTAATTAGTGGACAGGGAGGTGGATGGCGGAGATGAGCTGGGCGAAGCCACGAAAATGCAATTCTCCTGAGCCTTCGTCTCGATGGAGTCGCCATACAACTGGTAGTATAATGAACTTGATTCACTAATTAGACGGCTAAATTGCTTGGTCCAATTTCGCGGGATATAGACCTGCAATAGCGCCCCTAGAGGCCAGCCAATTAGTCCAAAAGTCTTCCCGCGTGCTCTGGCGAAGAGACGGGACTACTGTATGTCCCATAATTCTGACTTTCCAAGTGATGAGGGGTCACATCTACGTTGGCCGCTCTCCAACAGATCAGTCAATTGCTTGCAATACCGAGTTAGGGCCGGTCCGTTCAAATGCCGAGGTCCCCATGTTGGAGACATACTCGGTGTAATTATCAGCTGTACGCCGTGACATCACAGCTAATCCAATTCTTTCCTTGCAGCTTCAGTTCGATCTCCGCGAGGCACAAATTGTATAGAGCGGTGGTGACCACTCTAGGCCAGAAATTCCGCGCGGGAAGGGTGTCTTGAGCATCATGGACTTCAAACTCCCTGGAAAATACGGCGCTACATCAAGCAGCTCGCCTGGAGACCCAGCAGAACACGTCCCGCAGTCTTTAGGGTCGCAACGCGACACGAGGATGGAGACCACACGGTTCAGATGGAAGGCTCGTGGCAAGAGAGCAGTCAGGATTGCTAATTGCTCCGGGGCGCGCGGTAGGCCTTACCCGGATGACACTGGAATGATGAGAACGGGTACTGATCAAATGAATAGGAGACCCAGGCTATCAGGTGCGCCGTCAAATCGAGATTGGCGATGTGGACTTTGTAACTGGCGACTACCTCGCTAGTTAGACAATCTTTCTCGGGACTCGGAGTGGCATGAGAGGTCCCAGAGCTGATAAGTGATGCGAAACAAGAGATGAACATGGCAGAGAAATGCAAAGGCATACCGCCAGGGAAGACATCCAGGATACGAGCCGTTTGCGCTTGCAGGTCTGAAGGCGAGCCTTGTTTTGATCGCGCAAAAAGGAGTGAAGGTTGGTACAAATGGTGGTTCGCTGAACCCACGTGGCCTTGCAGCAGAGTGCCTGAAACTGGTGAGATGATTCATCTGATCCACCCGGGAGGTCTACGTACGCTGAAGATGTCAAGGCACAAGAGTGGAGGCTTGATCTCAAGATCGCCGTCGTCTCAGGCGACGAGCTTTACGAGCGGGTCAAAGCAGACATCGACACCAGCGGCACCGTCCCGAATCACCTGGCCTCGGAAAACTCCGGCATGACGATTGACCCCATGGTAAAGTCGTTTGCGAAGAATCCATCTACAGAGTCTATAGTCTCAGCCAATGCTTACCTCGGGGCCAGAGCTATTGTGAAGGGACTGGAGCATGGAGCAGAAGTCATTATCTGTGGTTGAGTCCCCGACGCTTCGCCAGTCATAGGGGCCTACTAGCATTCATGGAGAGAAACAGACTACGACAGACTGGCCCAGGCGTTAGTGGCAGGGCATCTTATTGAATGCTCCGCATATGCAACCGGCGCCAACTATGCAGCATTTTACGAGGTTGATATGGACAAGTTCATCGATCTCCCTGTCCCAATCGTCGAGATTGACGTGAATGGAGCAGCTGTCGTGTGCAAACACGAAAAAAACGAGGGGATTGATGACAGTGGACACGATCAAGTGTCAGTTTCTATACGAGTTGCAGGGTGATCGCTACCTCAAAAGCGATGTTACCGCAATCTTGGACGATGTGTGCTATGTCTCTGAATATCACACCGGTCCTTTCAGAGTTCGGATTACTGGCGTTCGAGGCCAGCCTCCACCGTCGACGATCAAGCTCGCAATCTTCTTCAAGGGTGGCTCTTAATCGCAAGTGCTCTTTAACGCGACAGGTTATGCGACTGCTGAGAAATGGACATTGTACGAGACACAAATCAGATACCGGTTGCAGAAGCTAGGTTCTGTGGATGGTTTTGAGGCGTTGGAATTTCAGGTCTTCGGGGTCAACGAGGCAAACCTGACAAGTCAGCTCAGAAGCACAACCTACTGTCGTGTTTTCGCTCAGGCCGTCTCGGAAGAGCCCACTCATGCACTGTTGAAGGTTATTGGCGAGTTCGGGATGCAGCACTTCTCAGGTAGGCGAATGCCCTGATTCGCGTTCCGCAAACTCGATTCCGCAGAGAGCAACAGTGCTCACATCATCCACTATCCAGGTTACCATCTCTCTTTAGACCTGAGAACCTCCCCTCCGTTGCTCTTCCACACGTTCTATTTGCGATCGTCCCTCAAGACGAGCTCCAAGAATTCATCCACCTCCTTTCTGCAGATGGACAAATCGAGCGGACAATCTACGCCAGCCATCCATCACAGTACCAAGCACTTGAGCCAAGACATAGCTACGAAACGCAAGCGCCTGTGGACTTGAGCGGCTTCGGTCCGGTAGCAGCGACCAGGTTGGGCGACCTCATCCTTGGTCGCTCGGGAGATAAGGGGGCAAACCTGAACGTTGGGCTTTTCGTTCGCAGCGCGAACGCCTGGCCGTGGCTGCGTACGTACATGACGCGCGACCGCTTGAAGACCCTGATGGCTGATGATTGGCATGATTCCTGATTCCACCGGGAGAGGATCGGGTTTCCAAACCTATACGCGGTGCACTCGTCATGTACGGAATTCTGGGTCGGGGAGTGAGCAGCTCGAGTCGGCCAGACTTCTTGGGCAGAGACACTGCGAGTTTTCCTTCACGATACATTTGTTGACGTCCCATTGCAGTTCCTGGATCAAACCAGAGAATCTGAAACACCGGAGGAGGGCAACATGCAAGACGTCAAGCTTCCCACTCCCAGGATCTAGCATAGTATCAGTGAGGAAGTAAGTAATAAGTCAGACCACCCCCCTTTGGATCACCCCCCCTTTGGATCACCCTGGTCAGCTATATTCAATATATATACATATATTGATTTTATCTACTTTTCTGTCTTATTCACCTACTATAATATAATCCTCCTTATTAGTAACTAATTCGATACTGCTCTCTTCAGCCTGACTATCCTTGTCTTGATTAACTACATTTTAAGCCCTCTGTATAGCTTTAATCCCTGCAAACCTCGAATTCGGGCTTGTCTCGACCCTTCGTCTTTTCCTAGGCCTTAAGCCCTCAACCTATGCTTTTAAAGCCTTGTTTTCCTCTAAAGCCTTAGCTAAGGCTAGATCCCTCTCATCCTAAGCCTTTTTTATTTTTCTGAAAAGTAGACATTGTGCTGGCACAGAGGAAAGCTGATGCTGATTTTATTAAAGTTGATAGTATAGATCTTTAGCCTTCCTAGGGGTCGAATAGATATCTAGCTGGCTTGAGGAGGCTTTTAGGGTAAATCTTGCCTCTGTTGATAGCTTTAAGCTTGAATCAGGCTTAGCTTAAAGATGTTATTAACTATTCTCGATAAGAAGAGGGCTGAAGAGTAGTTAGAAAGAATCAAGCTTCATCCACTCGTTTAAATTCAACAAGATCTGATATTCTAGCTAGAAAGGCCTTCTATCCAAGCCAGATGATAGTTCTTAAAGAATAATTGCTTGCCTAGGATAGTTAAGTCCTTTTATTAACTCAAAGCACTAACTTTCCTCCTATAAGCCCTTTTAAAAGATGAAAAGACCCCTAGATTAAAAAGTTGAAGAATATAAGAAGTAAGTCGAAGGACCCACTTCCGGCGCACTCCCGATCCGGCGCACCCTGGCCAGCCATACCGCTTTTTACACCACCCCTCTTTGCTTTATCTTTTCTCCTTCAGCTTTTATCCAAACAACTTTTATTTTTCACAGAATATCAACAAGCACACGATGAAGCCCTATACAGAAGAAGACGTCTCTAAGGCACTCAGAGCTATTCGTTTTAGCATATCTATTCGAAAGGCCTCGGCTGAATAGAGGGTCCTAGCCACTACACTTCGAAGACATATTGCCGGCGCATCAACACATTCTATATCTGCTCAACCTCAGCAAAGACTCTCGCCTAGCTAAGAAGCTAAACTAGCCCAATAGGTCCTTACTCAAGCCGACCTAGGGCTTCCACTAACGCACGCAGAGCTGAGGATCTTTGCGTCGAGGATCCTTGCTGTAAAAGGAGACCCCCAGCCCCTAGGAAAGAAATAGTTTCAAGCTTTTTTACATCGTCACGTACATATTGCAACCTTACGCACTCGTCGGATAAATTCTAAATATATTAATAGAGCAACAACAGAGGTAATTCGATCTTAGTTCCGTCTGCTAGCTATACCTAAGATTAAAGCTATTAAACTAGCTAATTGATAGAATATAAACAAAGCTAGAATAATTAAAGGCTAAGGCGAGAATAGCCTAGTCCTAGGATAGCAGAATTCACGTGTAATCTATCGAAAAGACTCTGGTATACAGACCTGGACGTCGTTTATCGAGTGCATATCAGCTTCCGGCGCCTACCTCCCCCCTCTAGTGATTTTCAAAGGAAAATCTGTACAACAGCAATAGTTTCCGACAGATCTAGAGTCTTTCGACGACTAGCAATTCACTACGATAATAAACAGATAGATAAACAACGACGTAGGACTTGAATAGTTAAGAAAGATATTTATCCTAGCAAGCTAACCTGATAATCTTAATAACGCCTGCCTATTAATCCTCGACAGCTATAGAAGCTATATAACGACTGAATTTATATAAGAATGCTTCTAGAATAATATTCTATTGCTTTATTTACCTCTATATATATTATATATACTTTAACCTCTCGACTTAGGTGTCTTCTCGTCGTTAAAACAGGCCTATCGGAAAAGCATTAGTCTTCTAAACTAGTATAGCGACTTAATAGTTTCGAATAAACGAATTTTCCTTAAGAACTATCGTCTAGCTTGTCTCGACGGACTTTCTCGCCAGAATATTCTATCTGGGTGGAAAGCTTCAGGTCTTTAGCTAGTCTCCCTTATCAAGCCACTCCTCAGCCCTCTTCTCCTTAAGAGCGTTCAACAACGTACCCAGGACGAGTCAGATACTAGCTTAGAGCTATCGACAGCACTAAACTTTACGTCTAAACACTCTTTAGACTAATTGAATATCTTTTCAACGCCTAGGAAGGCTAAGGACCTACAGGACTAGCTGCGCCGATACAAGGACCTACTTTATCTGTCGCCAGGGCAACGTATTCTTTTTAGAAAGATTACTAAGGGCTTCGATGAGAAAGACCTGTAGTTAGCTAATACCCTTGAGAGGGTTAAAGCTCTTGAAAGACAGGTGGAGGCTACTAAGCTAAAAAAGAAGAAAAAGGTCAAGTTAAGCCCAAATTCTAAGTTTGCTGATATCAAGGCTGTGTAGAGGACTCAGGAAAAGGCTAATAAGGATGCTGATAGTTCGAGTGAAGAGAGCGATGTCGAATTGCCTAGGGCTGAAGAGGATTGTATTATAGTTGCAGATGAGGGTGAATAATAAAGAAATTCAATATATGTATAGATTTTTCGTGTGGCTGGCCACGGTGCGCCGGATCGGGAGTGCGCCGGAAGTAGGTCCTTCGACTTATAAGGAGGTAAATAAAGTAAGAAAATATTATTTTAAAAGCATTCTTATATAAACTCATCAGTTATATAGCTGCTATAGCTATTTAAGATTAATAGCTTAGCCTTTAAAGAGTCTTCTAGCTAGCTATTAGGAATGAAGATCTTTTTTAGCTATTTAAGTGCTATTATATTATCTGTCTATCTATTTTGCATAGCAGCAAATTGCTAGCCCTGAAAAGAGTCTAGAAGAGAAGGAAACTATTATTATTATATAGTTTTCCTTTTAAAAATAACCAAAGGAAGGAGATAGTTACCAGTAGCTGAGATGCACTTAAGGAAAGAGGTCTAGGCTCTAGACCTATAGTCTTTTTTCTGGATTAAACGTGAAGAGAAGCCTCCGAGGACTAATCCATTCTCTCCCTGGCCTTCTATTATCCCAGCCTCGTCTATATTCCATCTATTAGCTGGCTTGATAGCTTGGATCTGAGGGAGATCAAGCAGATGGAACCAAGTCGAATTACCCCTGTTGTTGCTCTATTAGTTCGAACAGAAGCAATCCGCCGAGCTTTCTGGACCCTGATCTCTGGATTTCTCTTCAGAAAAGACGCAGTCCATCTCTTTCCTAGAGGTTGAAGATCTCCATAGACCTTGAGGATCCTCTGGGCGAAAAGCCTCAGCTCTGAGTGGCTAGGAGGGAGTCCTAGGCTTTCCTGAATAAGAATCCATTTAACTAGTTTCCTTTCCTGGCTAATAGAGAGCCTTTGCAAAGAATCAGCGGCGAGCTGACGAGGTTGCGTGCTTGTTAAACGATTGCGAATAGTTGTATAAGGAACTCCCTATTCAATCGAGACCTTTCGAATAGATAGGCCTGCCTTGACAGCCTGAATAGCCTGATCGATCTCAGATTCGGTATAGGGACTCATCGTATAATAATTGATATATAGTAAAAATATGAAGCTATTTAGAAAAGAATTGATAGAGAAAAGTGAGGATATATAAGGTGGGTTGAAATAGCGGTGTGGCTGACCAGGGTGATCCAAAGGGGGGTGGTCTGACTTACTACCTGTACAAATATCGGCACTACCCAGGTGGTGCAAGCATTGCAGCCCGTGCGGATCACCCCTCCCTGGCCCTGCGTCTTAACCTCTTTGTACTTAAATCACTGTCACCTTTCTCGCGCTGAACTCAACTTTCGCCGGGTCTTTGGGCTCATTGGAAGCCTAGTCTTTTATGCTCTGTGTTGTGCTCTATGTACTTTTGAGACATTGGAGCCCCTGCCCTTACCCGCGAAATATCGTGGCCCGTTCCTCCCTGTTCAAATATAATGGGGCTTCGATAGGAACAGAGGTGATGTCGAGATAATAGTTAGGACGTAGTATTATCCTCGCACTCTATTTAACCTTGTGTCAGACCTTTTAAAAATTATTACAATACAGCATCAGATGTAAGCTTTTATTCTATCAAAGTGCGCTAGTCAATAGAAGCAATGAAGGATATAGCCATGCCGGCGTTGTTTGGATGAGTTGCGTAGAACGTATCTCGAACGTGAGCTGAGAATAAGCTTTCCTGCTGCAACGTCTGGGCGCTGCGCCAAGGATGACGTGCATTCTCAAAATCGGAGATAAACCAGTGTCAGCCACACAAAGTACAAAGGACAACAGTAATGGCATTATGCGCCAAGAAAACAGAAAAGTATTTTCTGTGCGAGTATTGTACCCACGAGCTGCGAAGGCTGCAGGACTCGAGCCACCAGAACTTAAACCCTCCAGAAGACGAGTCAGCTGCTGGATAAACGCGAAGACTGGTTGAGAATGGACTTGAGCGAGACCTGAGGGCCACAAACAAGACATGCAATACTACTGCCATTGCATATAATGTGCTTATGCAGGCCACGTCACATGCAGCCGCCGACGTTCATAGGCATGATCAAAAAGGAGATCGGCCTCGCACAGGCTTCGTCTCATGCTCAGTCACCAATGCCGTCGACCTTCGGCTGCCCGAAGTTCAGATGAGCTGATTTCAACATCCGGCCAGCCAATTGTTAATTTCAGTTTCAATAACAGCTTACACACGGGGTTCAATAGAGTGGAGCTGAAGTTGCGTTAGCCACGGGAGCTTAGAGACTATCTGAGTATGTTATCCAACGTTCAGACTCAATTGAGACTGTCATTTCTGGTCTCTCAGTGAGATGAGATACTCGTTTGTCCCGACACCCGAGAGGATGTTCACTCCCACAGCCAGTCCTCGTAGAGACACCGAGGGTCTTTGCAGGTCCACCAAATTCATCATCCTCTTGTTGAACCGAAGTCCCGGTGTGAATCCAGAGATCGCGTTGTTTGTGTGCCGTCAGCAAGTGTAGCTGTCGAATGGCCATTCGGATAATCACCATCTCTCAGGGATGAATTTTCCCACTTCGCCACCAAAGCTGTTCATATCAGTTTCCAGAGAGCCGTGGTAGCGAAGAGGGAAGATTAATACCTCAAGAGCTGTACTTTCTAGGGATTTCAACAGCATATCAAGAAGCCTTCCCCCCTTCCTCCCCTGCAAATTGCACCCCGCAAACGACAACAGGTTGAGTAGAGCACGAGTCCGCACTCTTGCATCTTTTGGCCGGTGCCGCAGCTGCCAGTGGAGCGCCTTGCAGGTGGTATTGATATGTGAATGGGCCGCGGGAGATCTTCATCGCTTTCGGCAGGATATAAATAATCACTTCCATACCATTTGCGTTCGTAGCAACACGTCACGGGCAGCCGTCGGCGCTAACACCTCTCAACAACTAACCAACCGCATGATCCCAATTGGCCAATTCCCAGCCTATGCGACAGATAGAACGCGTCCCCCGTCCTACCGCAGGCGTCACAGCGGGACTGGAATTGGCCTTCTCGGAATTCACTCGGACAGTACGGCAAAAGCGGCACCAGTGGACTGGGGATAATATGCACAAGATCCCGAAGAGACGGGACGGTGTAGGTAGATGAGCCGTTGGCCGCGCCTCAGACCAAATGCAGATATTAGGGGGATGAAGTGGATTTGTTCTCGGAACCAATGGCTTGTATAATCCTTCAGCCGATGATATCCCGCCTGGTCTCAGGTGGAAAGCAAAGGAAATGACAAGAGCTCTTGGCCTCTTCACTGACGTGGCGTCCAAATTAATGGGAAAAATCCTCTCCATGGAGGGCATCTGCCAGTGCCATCAGTGTGGTCGCACTCATGACACCCGAGCGTAACAGTATATTGATGGGTATATCCCTGAATAGTCTAGGTCCTCAGGCTGAGCACAGACTATACCCTCGGACGACGGGGATGCCCACCGCCTTGACTTCTCCAGCCGCTGGGGACTGGCCTCTGCCGGAAATATCGTCCCTTCATCCTCTGCATTAGTGCCTATCCGTCCTGGGCAACCAGAGGCTCGATCTCAGGCACGGCCTATCGCAAAATACCGGCACTTGTTACCGCGTTGAGCTTCAGAACGTGGAGCCGGACAGGAGACGAGGTCTCTCTATAAATGAACAAGCAATACGGCAACCACCTGACCCGAAACGACACAAATTGCTACCTATATAGAAGGAGTCGAGCCTCAACGCCGAGATAATTGCGACACTATTCCGAGGGCTGCAGGACTCTGGATGCCCCGTCACCATTGTCTCCACGAGTACAGCAGATTATCCCTTGCAATTATCCTTCGGCCTGATATAAAATGACATCATGCTGGGTCTCCGCTTCCAATGCTTTTCCACATGTGCGGCTGTGCACACTGCGGAGCTGCTACACAGGAGATCTGTGGCCGTGGCCAGATTCGCACGGACATGCTTCGCAATCTTGTCGTCCAATATCAGACAGGGGTCCTCCATACTTACTCGATGAGGAGTCTGTGATACCCTTGTCCCGCGCCACATCTTGGGCGTCATGGCCTCTCCCCAGTGTACACCGCGCCTGGCTGTGTAGAGGCGGGTCATGTGCCATTTTCCAGGTCCCGCTGCGACTGGAGTCACCGGACCTTGTCTGCCGGGATGAGCGGCTGCTGCGTCGTAGTGCCGACAACCAGAGCAAGTTTGGTTGACTGGGCGGGTTGGGAGGCGTTGACAGCATGGATCCTGAGGTTCTTATAAGGACGGCCTCCTCCCCGAGTGCTGTCACACTTGCTAGGTGCCGCCGCCATCTTGCCACAGGCCGGCACGTGGAGACCTGAGTAGATCACAACCCACCACAGCCCCCTGACCAACCCCCCTCGTTACCATGTACGCACAGGACGCCCTCCTCCTCGCGCTGGGCCTGCTCCAGACAGTGCCCTTCACCTCGGCCGCACCTGCCCCTCAGTAAGTCTTGGCCCCCGCCTGGTGTGGTGAGGGTTTGCCCACCTCGACACCGACTGGTCGCTGACCTGCTCCCCAAGGATGAGGGACTATGGCGAGGGCTCCGGGTCGGTTGGCGGGGTTGACCCGCCCACCCTGACCGTGACCGCCGCGTCGGGATCACTGTATGGCAGTGAGGACCTGCTGGGCGGCCTCGCCCCGGAGCCGGACACGAGCTCGTCCTCGGAGTCCGCGGTGGTGGACAACCCAGAGTACGTCGACGGGCAGGGCGCGGACAGCAAGCTCGGCCTGTACCTGGACTTCAACAGCGTGGACGCGCCGCAGCCCGTCCGGGGCGGCTACGGCGGCACGGACCCGGGCCCGAGGACGTACTACTACGAGCGCATCAACCCGGACGTGTACGCCATCCCGGGCACCGACAACGGGGACGTCGCCCAGGCGATGTGGCCGCTCGGCCTGTCGCACAACCGGCAGGGCTCCGACGCCGGCGCGGGCTGGGCGCGCCAGCAGAACGAGGAGGTGCTCCCCAGCGCCACGGCCATGGCCGGCGTCGACATGCGCCTGGGCCCCCACGCGTACCGCGAGCTGCACTGGCACACGGCCAACGAGTGGTCGCTCGTCCTCAACGGGTGCGTGCGGGTGTCGTCCGTCGACACCACCGGCCGGACCTTTGTCGACGACGTGTGCGCCGGGGACGTCTGGTTCTTCCCGTCCGGGGTGCCGCACAGCATCCAGGCGTTCGAGGAGGGCGTCGAGTTCCTGCTGGTCTTCGACGACGGGGCCTTCAGCGAGGACGAGACCTTCCTGGTGTCGGAGATGTTCCTGCGGACGCCCATCAGCGTCCTGTCCAAGAACTTCGAGGCGGACCCGAGCGCCTTCAACAACATCCCGCAGGACGAGCTATACGTGAGTCCAGAGGCGCACGCCCGCCCTGCCCCTATTGCCACCCGGCAGACCTGACCGCTGACCGTACCTGTGTGTGTGTGTGTGCGCCTGTCCAGATCTTCAACGGGACGCCCCAGCCGAAGGCGATCGACGACGCCCAGAACCCGACGTCCTCCGCCGGGTCGGCGGACGGCACCAACGCGTCGCAGACGTACCACTGGTCCCAGCAGGCACCGTACGAGGTACCCGGGGGCTCGGTCAAGGTCCTGGACGCGACGACGTTCCCGGTGGCGGTGAACTTCGCGGCGGCGCTCGTGACGGTGCAGCCGGGGGCGATGCGCGAGATCCACTGGCACACGACGTCGCCGGAGTGGAACTACTTCCTGCAGGGGTCGGCGCGCATCACGGTGTTCCAGGCGCCCGAGGCGGCGCGGACGTTCGACTTCACGGCGGGCAGCGTGGGGTACATCCCGCAGGCGGCGTCGCACTACGTGGAGAACACGGGCGACGAGGACGTCGTCTTCCTCGAGGTGCTGCAGGCCGCCCGGTTCAGCGACATCAGCGCCGCGCAGTGGCTCGCCCTGACGCCCAAGCAGGTGGTGCAGGACCACCTGCACCTGGCGGACGGCGTGTGGGACAGCCTGCCCAAGGAGAAGCAGTATATCAAGCAGGGCCCGACCAACATGACGGCGCTGGCGGCGGCCGTGGTCGGGGACTCCAGCAGCAGCACGGCGGCGACCGCGCAGGCCGGGGCCAGGTCTCTCGGGGACGGCGTGGTGGAGGAGACGAGGAGGAAGGTTACCTTCTTTGCCTGATCGGCCCTAAAGCGGCACAACAATCAGCAATAATCAGTCGGCTGCCGGGTGCGGTGAATCTTTAGAGATTATTAACCCGTTGCGTCCCTATATAACACCTCTGTTCTCCCTCACGGTGCAGCTATCATGCTTCGGGCGGCGAGACCTGCTTGGCACCGTGGTGCGTGAATCATACTGTAAGCCGATCGACGCCCCCCCCCCCCCCGACGATCGATCGATAACCGCCGCGAGGAGTTTTTTGCCATCGGTCTCGGTGGGTAATTATCCTCTCCAACGGGCTTGGCCAAGAGGACAAGATCCTGCATGACACCATTTAAACTTCAGGGCCGGGGTCAAAAAGACCCACGTCCTCTCCCCCTCCTCTCCTCTCCTGCCTGATCCAGGGTACTTCCTGTAACAAACCCGGCCGAGCCCAGCCTTTGATGTTTTGCGTATCTATAGGCCCAGGCGCTTATGTTTCTAAATCTGTGATAGCCACCCATCCCTTCTGGTCTGTGATCTGTTGGCACGTGTGTAAGCACTGTAAGTTGCTGACACACAACCAAGGGCCACGTATGTATGTATGTATGTATGTATGTATGTATATGCAAGCCTGCCTGCAGAGAGACGAGGATGCACGGCGCAGCAAGAGACAAAGGCTATCTGTCCGCCCTGGCCTCTTCCGTATCAGCATATCTCGCGCCAATCGCCAGCGCCTCGAGACTCGGTTTTCCTTCCTCTTCCTCTTCCTCCTCCTCTCCCTCTCCCTCTCCCTCTCCCTCTCCTTCTCGAAACCGCGCACCAGCGGGACACCTTGCGAAGATGGGTCCGAGACGATCAGCGTCACCAGGCCAGCCACAGTGACGCCGCTGACCCACGGGTGCTGGCGCTAGAGGCCCTAAGAGCCTTTTTTTTAATTTTTTTTAAACTTTTTTATTTTTTTTTGGTTTTAAAGGGACGAGGGCGATTTAAGATCGTCCCCTCTCCCGACACTGGTCACGATCACGACCACAGGGAGCAGCCCCGTTCAGGCCCTTTCGCCGCCAACTGCCATGATAAGAGGACGTCTCTGCTCTCGGCTCAATCACCTCTCGCGACCCACCACAGCCCTCATCAGGTCCAGCCTTGATATCGCTTCCCGCCCCCGCCTACCCAGCGGCACCAGCACCAGCTCACACCCGAACTCAACCTCAACCTCAACCTCAACCTCAACCTCAACCTCAACCTCAACCTCACGCTCACACTCGCGCTCACACTCACGCTCACACTCACGCTGCCACCACCCGCCAGCACCTAACCCCCCCGGTAGCAACACCACCCTCACCAGACGCCCACCCAGTACCATGAGCGAAGAAGAGATGTCGCAGTACCTTAAGGAGACGCACGACCGCGTCTTCGAGCACAACACGCGCTGGGCCGCCGAGAAGCGCGCGGCGGACCCGGACTTCTTCACGCGCCTCACCGCGGGCCAGAGCCCGGACTACCTCTGGATCGGGTGCAGCGACTCGCGCATCCCCGCCGAGCAGATCACGGGCCTCGAGCCCGGCGAGGCCTTCGTGCACCGCAACATCGCCAACCTGGTCTGCAACGTCGACCTCAACGCCATGGCCGTCCTCAACTACGCCGTCGAGCACCTGGGCGTCAAGCACATCGTCGTCTGCGGCCACTACGGCTGCGGCGGCGTCAAGGCCGCCATGACCCCCAAGGACCTGGGCCTGCTCAACCCCTGGCTGCGCAACATCCGCGACGTCTACCGCCTGCACGAGCGCGAGCTCGACGCCATCGCCGGCGAGGGCGCCCGCTACGACCGCCTCGTCGAGCTCAACGTCATCGAGCAGTGCAGGAACGTCATGAAGACCGCCGCCGTGCAGAAGAGCTACGGCGAGAAGCAGTTCCCCGTCGTGCACGGCTGGGTCTTCGGCTTCAAGGACGGCCTGCTGAAGGACCTTAAGTTCGACTTCGCCTCCACCCTGAGGGACATCCAGAAGATCTACAACCTGACGGACTAGGCGTCACCGGACGGGGCAGATCGGTGGTTCGGGGGCTGGTGGGGCGGCAGGGAGAACCGTAAGCTGACGGACGGGGGCGGCGGCGGACATGTGGGGTGACCAGGGGAGGATGAGGAGGAGGAGGAGGAGGAGGAGGAGGAGGGGGAGGCACCGCGGCCGCCGCGCAACATCGCCGCCGTGGAGCGCCACGCCTCGGCGGCGCGGATCCAGGGGCAACGCATTGCAGGTTGACAGACCAATCTAGCGGTTCAGCTGACGGCTCCTATGGATGCGTACTTCTTATGTGATATGTGCCATGTTCGCCTGACATTCATGTTGCCCACCCCCAACAGCACACCATACCATCACCATGGGGTGATATCGGTCTTCCCTGCCAGTATAGCCTTAAGCCCCGCGCCTGACCTGGACTCGCTCTTGTGCGTCTTTCATCTCCATGGGTGCCTCGTAGGCTGGCCGGGGAGCCGCCCCCCCCCCCCCTCCCCCCAAACATCCTTTTCAAGATGAGTAGAGTGGGCGCGTTTATCCAACAACGGGAGCGGTGTAGGCCTGACACTCCCTAGCGCTCTCTATGGTGGCGGGCTGAAGCTATAACGGGCTGTCTGTCACGGCACCATAGGCAGACCTGTTGATATGTACGACGAGGTCTGGGGAAACAACCTGGAGGCCCACAGACCGGACAGGCCAGAGCAGACTGCAGCCAGCTGACGAGATGCTCATGGTGGGCTCCAGCCCCCAAGCGATCTGGCTTGAGATCCACAGACGGGGTCCGAATGGGGGTCACCCCAGGATCCAGGGTAATATTAATCACCGGTTTCAAAGCAGGGGTCTCGGATCTTATTTATTTTAACCTTACTTTGTTCCTACGGCCTCTCCACTTTTCCTGCCTCCTCCTCCTCTCGCGACTGAAATATGCGGCGACACCAATGAGAGAGAATAATTCGACGGAACCCGGTCATTGTAGTGCACACCGGCTGCCCACCTCAGTCTGGATACACAGGACATGCAACACTCGCCCCCGGGGTAGACAACAGCCTTGTCGTGGACAATGGTGGCCCTTGCACAAGCCACAAGAGCCAAGCTCGAGCCTACACATCGGAACAATAGCATGGGGCCTATTTTCCAGACCGGAGTAATACTTCCACAGTCCCACGTCAGAAACCAAGTTCCGGGTACCCAACGCTGGTGCGCTGTCAGACCTGGGATAACCTGAAAATGTGTCACTCACTGACAGCGACAGACATGCCACCGTGCAAGGGAGGGACATGGCGGGAGACAGGGGAGATTCATGAGACCTTCATGCAACTTTCCTCCTCCTCGGAACGCCCGGCCCACGAGCCGTCCACCAGTGTGTATAGTTTGGCCACGAGCAACCAGTAAGAACCTGGGGCCTTGCAGAGGCCGAGTGCTGGGGACACTTCAGCGGCATCCTTCGGAGGGATGAGTCCGGCCAGTTGAGGCTGCTGTCCCTGTCGGAATTCATCCCTGAGGGGTGCTGTTTGAGATGCGCACCCAGACACACGACGCAAGGCTGCATCGGCGCTATCACGTCTTTGTCGCGCATGGCCTGCAGGGCGAACGGGACCGCCTTGCCCAGAAAGGAGCAGGCCTACCGACAGCTCATCCGGGCTTGCGAGCAGGCGTGGTGATGCGCTTCCATTCCCGGTCCGACCCGGAGGCGGCAAGCGACCACAAGCCTTGGATGCCGTGACCCCGTGGCCGAGCAGTACCACGCCCCCTGACCGATACCTTTCCCCGCGGGGCGTCAGCGGCTCGGCCGGACCGTAGTCTCCTCCCCCGAAGGACGCCGGATCCTTTGGGCAGAACGTCTCCAAGATCAGCCGCCTCCAAGGGGCGTTGCATGAGCGGCTGGGGATCCCCGTTCTCGCACCGTCACCTCCCGGGGGATGCGGCTCCGGGGGGGAGGGGGGGGACAGGCAGTGTCCGAGCCAGCGTGAGAAGGTCTACGGAGCCCCGGTGGGGCTGACCTTTATCGACGAAGCGCATCTGCCCGGAATGTGTGACCAAGGGCGCATTCCCGTGATATTGGCAATGTAAGTATCCCAAGTCAGGGGATGCCCTGCCACAACAATGGAAGGTTGGGGGAGGACGAAGCTCAGATGCCCTGTATTGAATCCTCAGTCGTCGAATCAACCCCCCCACCCCCCCCCCAAAAACCCCCTTCCCTCATGTAGGAAATGTTGATGATTGTGTTTTCTAACAGGGCTCACAAACAGATCCTCGATGCCGACCCTTTGGCTTGTGACTGGGACCCTGTTTGGGTCGAAAGGGTTATCCTCGGAAGCGTGACTGGCAGACTAGACGATCAGCCTATGTCGTCCTCCCATACTAATCTCTGGCCAAGTTCAGCTGCTACGCTGTGAACGACCGTCATACTGACGCAGGTAAGGAGCGCCGCACGCGCAACACTGTACCGACCCGACCGACTCTGGGAATCGTAACTAGGTAGGAGCGGCTCATCTTTACCGCGTCAAGCAGTGGCTGATCTCGTTCGTGTATGGCATTCCGACGTTACTGGGGGACTAGGGAGGGAAGACAGGACGTGGGGCAATATCCTCGCTGGGGGGGGGGGGGGTAGCATCCATAGGACTTCACAGGTCTCCCCTAGGTAGCACTTCCGCCCTCCGTCGTGCCCCAGTTCACTCATCATGGTATCATCTGCTACGGGACACGACGAGGGCCTGGAATGACTTAAAAGCAGACTGATCAATATATATATATATATATATGTATTTTATGAATCGAATATTAGGCAGTCCCCCTGCATCGCGCCGGGGCCAAGTATTTATTATCAAGATCAGTAGACGGGCATGAGGAAAGAGTCCAGGTCGTGGTCCCAGCTGTCGATGCTCGCCTGGTCGTACACGCACTCCATGGCGGTGCCGTTGTTGGCCCAGAGGGGCCGGAGCGGGAACAGGCAGATCTGCTGGTTCTGGCCGAGGTTGCTGCCCTGCAGGACGGTCGCGTTGAGCGTGTCGGGCGCGTTGCCGTTCTCGACCCAGTCGATGAGGACCGCGAGGTTGGTCTGCGGCCAGGGCCCGTTGGGCTCGTAGGTGTTCACGGCGCAGTGCGAGCCCCCCGGGACCAGGAACAGCCTGTAGAAGTCCTGGGTCGCGGCCACGCTGTCGTTGTACGAGGCGCCCGGGTTCATGACCTCGCGGACCGAGTTCCAGTACCGCACGGAGGACTCGGTCGGGATGCTGAAGTCGGACTCCCCGTGGAAGTGGATGACCTTGGTGCCGGCGTCCTTGGTGGGGGACAGGTCCGGCCAGTTGGTCATGAGGCTGTCCTGGTACTCGTTCCAGCCCTGGTAGATCCAGTTGCGCAGCGTGGAGTACGTGACGTTGTCGAGGCTGGGCAGGTTGTCGCCGTCGAGCAGCTCCAGCAGGACCTCGACGAACGAGCCGCCCAGGGAGGTGACGTCGAGCTCCCACTCGCCCTTCTCCGAGTTGTAGGTGGTCTGGGCGTCGGTCCAGGTCGACGACGGCGTGTAGGAGAAGTACACGCGCTTGCCCTCGTCGTCGTGGAGGCCGTCCAGGATCTTCTGCGCGACCGCGATACCCTGGGCGCTCACCGTGCCGTTCTGGGCCGGGGTCGAGCCCCCGCCGAACTGGCGCTTCCCGTAGCCGCCGCCGCTGGAGGCGGCACAGTAGTAGGGGAGACCCAGGGTGGAGCTGATGTTGTACGATGCGGTGCACAGTTCGGTCCGAGAGACGACGCCGTCGAGCCTGCCGTCCAGACCGTCGCAGCTCGCGATGGTCTCGTTCATGATCTTCTCCAGCTCGCAGGGCGGCGGGTAGTAGCCCAGCGTCTGCTCCACAACGTTCGAGTACAGATGCTGCACCTGTTGGAAGGCGTAGCGGAAGGCCGGCGCGCCGATGGTCGCGCCGTCGTAGGCGTCACCGAACCGCTGAGCCTGGCTCCAGCCCTCACGACCACCCTCAGAGCAGCCCTGCGGGGGGATGTTTGTGAGCCTCCACGTAAGTGATGCAGATGAGGATGACAGAGGGAATCAACGGCGCCCCCACGCCGGGAGAAGGGGGGGAGAAGGTTTCCTTACCTGGTAGTACGTGTAGAGCTTTGTCCCGTTCGTCTCGAAGAAGTTCTGCGTGAACTCGCGGCCGAGCAGGCTGAGCTCCCTGATGGCCTGGTAGCCGAACATGTAGACGTTCTGCCAGTCGACGGTGCCGTTCTCGACGAGGAACGTGGAGATGGCGTTTTCCTGGTATACGCCGAAGCCGCCGTCCGTCTGGCCGGATGCGGCACCGTACATGACACCTCCGGGGAGGGATTCTGTCTCGGAGTTGATGGCGTAGCCGCCACCGCCGGTCGACAGCCAGCGGTTCTGGAAGTTGTCAGGCGACGGCAGCCACAGCGTGAGGAGCACCTCGTCGTCCCGGCCATCGTGGGTGTACGTGAAGGTCACGTTGCAGTAGTCGAAGTTGGCCGCCGGGTAGAAGACCGAGTCCGTCGGCCCGACCGTATAGTTGGTGACCGGGTTGGCGGTGACGCTGTCGGCGTTGATGGTCAGGCCGACGTGGTCGTAGTAGCCGCTGGCCGGGAGGTGTGCCGCGGCGTATGTAGGAGTGCAGACATCGTCGAGGCTTGCGGCCCGGACGGTAGCCGTCAGGGCGGCGGCGGCGGCAGCGACGGCCAGGGCCGCGCGCGACGACCGTTGGCTCATGGTTGCGGCCTGTCTGCGCAAGGCCAGCCGGCTCAACAAAAAGTGCTCGAGTGGCGCGGATCGGGGTGGAGACGCGCAGGGACGACGTTGGCTTTGGGGAGCACGCGTGGACGCCGTTGCGGACTTGAGGCGAGGACCTCCCCCCCCCCCCTTCCGAGATAGATTACTGGCAAGAAGGATCGTCGTTTATATATCTGATCGGCGTCTGTACCAAGGGCCACCGCCGCCCTCCTCCTCGTCGGCGGCCCGCCCCCCCCCCCCCCTCCTCGGGGGTAAACGCTCTCCAGCCCTCCCAGCTCGGCCGAGCGATGGGGTGGTGCACGGAGGCCACGGGATGGGGTCGCCGTCGTAGCTGCGCGTCACCCATGTCCACCAAAAAGCCTCCAGGAGAAACCCTGACGCAGCGATGCCGGGCCTAGAACCGCTTTTGGTGTCTGCCAAAGAAGCAGCTTGGCAAACCGCGCGCCGGCGGACTCCAGATCTATTTCCTGGGTCTGCCAGTCTCCCCCTGCGGCAAACATACATGCCCTCCCCCGTGGGGAAGACGGGAAAACGGCATGGCCCACCGAGGAGCAGAGGGCATGAACAAAGGGCCTGAACAAGGGGCCTCCTCCCCAACTTCCAGGTTTGGGGCGTTGCCGAGTGGTGGCGCCTTTTGTGTCCTCATCCCTCCCGTAGGCAAGCTGGGTATGCATGAAGGGCCGAGATCAGCGGCGTCGTCTTCCAGATCCAATCCCTCACGCCTGGCACGTGCGGCATGCATTCGAGACCCGTCCGTCCGTCCATCCGTACCGTTCCTGCGCGGTTCGCAGATGGCCCTGGCAGCTCGCCGGGACCCATCCGGTTGCGCTGGGCAAGGGTGAAGGGTGAATGGTAGCTCATAATTTCCGCACGACTCAGATGTAGGAGCCGAATCGCCGAATCGCGGGCGGGCGCGGAATGGCGGGGAGAAGGCTCGAGTGGTTATAGTTATCTAGGTATAGTGTAAAAGTAGCCTCGGGGATATGAGACAAACGTGTACGGCGCTGCCCCGGCGGAATTTTCTTCGGGGTGGGAGCGAGCGAGCGAGCGCTGTCATGGAGCCATGCATATGCATTGGGGGAAGATATTGAGGAGCGGATGCAGAGGAGGCTGAACCTGATCTGATTGCTTGGCCTGCAGACTGCATTTCCCCAAACCTGCTCGCCTCAATATTCGGTGCGGGTCGACATAGAGTTGGGTGACATTGCAGGGAGCACAACACGCCAGGCAAAGAGCTTATACCAGAGCTTCTATGCGCGAACCCCCCCAAGGAAGGGTTCGTTAGATTGGACGAAGTGGCACTGTGGGTAATTTTTCTTCACGAGAAAAACCCCCTTTTAAAGCTGGACGACCTCCTTGCTGCAGGCTGGCCTTGCGTCGGTGTCGAACGATGTCGAACGATGTCGAACGACATCGAGGGACAGCAGCGAGGCTCGTGGTCTTGTAAGGCTTGAAGCTTAACGCGCCTGACTATGCTCTTGACATTTCCGCCTGTTTCCCCAGTAAGGCCGACATTGAGATCTCCGGGCTTATGCTTATCAGAGGAGCAAGTTTCATTTGTGTCCACAGGCGCAGGTGTGGATGCCCTCTCGGCCCCTGTCATCTGCGCCCGCCATGCGAGCATGCCGCGTACGCGGTGATGACCCCCCTTCGTCTGCTCGTCTACCGTAGCAGTCTAGGCGGGTGCGGGCCTCGGTCGGTTGGCATGCCGCAGCTGAGCTCTGTTGCGTCCCTGCCTTCGTCACACGAGGTCGAAGCCGGAGAGCATGATTAATTTCAAAAGGCTGCCCTGCGCTCACTGGAGATCCCAGGCCTCGGCAGACATGCGTATGCACATCCGGCGATCATGTTCCACGGATATGAAAAGCAACCAGGGACGGGGCCAGGGCCTAAAGCCTGGCATCATGCCGTCCAGCCGGGCATCTCCTGCCTGCTACCATACATAGTACGTTTAGTACATAGTATGTACCCTCCACCAGGAAAGAAGCAGATCTGAATTAGTCCCTAAACTGCAAGTCGATCAAGGCCATCAACCTGGGTCAATTTCAGCGAGTATGAAGCAGAGAGCCATCGCTCAATGGCACGCGTGGTCGCCGGGCGCCGTGCAGTTCTGTCCTGCCGGATCTGGTCTCTAGGGTTCCAATATCATACATACCTGCTGTATAGTCTGATCCCTGGCGAGGCCCCAAATGTACCATAGTATAGCCGCAGACAGGCAGGCAGGTGGGAGACCAAGGCCGACCCTCAGCTTCGACGACTGGCTGCCCGCGAGGAGGGTGCTGGAGCGAGGTGATGTTAACCGTCTTGCCCTCGCAACCCCGACGGCAGAAGGTTGCGACATACCAGGGCGATCCGGGTCGCTGACGGCGGTAGTGAGAATAGATGCCGTGATAGGGGGTTTCATACGCGCTGCGGACTCCATGGCCGGCTTTGATAGTATCCAGCTGAGATGGCATCTGCACGCCCCATTCAGTAGGTCCACACTCGGAGGCCCAGGAGTACGACCTTCTCCGCATTCGTGAACCAACCGCGGCCTCTGCGAATCCCGATTATCTAAGCGCTGAAACGAACTCCCATGAGTTATATCTGGTGGTCCGGTCCTAGAGTTCTTGGTTGTCCCCCGCGCCGTAAATCATATCCTGAACCCTCTGCTCCAACACCATGTCGTCGAGTGCGGACCCTCAGGCCTGGCAGGCCCGGGCGGCTGAGAAACGGAGGCAGCGTGACGGTCTGATTCCTGAAGCGTGGAGGCTGCCCTCGGCCGTGGTCCGGGACCTCAGGCAGCCGGTGGAGACGTCGAGGAACAACCTGATCGAGCTCGACATCGTCCGCCGGTCGGGCGTCCTGACGACGAAAGAGCTCCGCATAACGGAGGAATACGGCGTGTCCCAGCTCCTGGAGGCACTGGGGTCGGGGGGGCTCACGTCCCTCGAGGTGACGACCGCATATTGCAAGAGGGCGGCGGTCGCCCAGCAGCTGGTCTGTCACACATCGCGCCTGGCCTTCTCCGGGCCCTTCCTGGCTGACAGGGTGCAGACGTCATGCCTTACCGAGACGTTCTTCCAGCAGGCCCAGGACAGAGCTCGCCACCTGGATGCCCTCCGGGGGAGGGGACAGCTTGCGGGCCCGTTCCATGGGCTGCCCATCAGCATCAAGGATTCCTTCCAGGTCCGCGGCGTCGACGCGACCCTCGGCTTCGTCGCGTACCTCGACCACGGGCCCTCCCAGGAGAACTCGTGCCTGGTAGACGTGCTGCTTGCGCAGGGGGCGGTCCTGTACTGCAAGACAAACATACCCCAGACGCTCATGGTAATCTAGCGCCCGATGTTGCCCCAGTCCCTGCCCCCCTTGCGTCCCGCCGAGACTGAACCGTCTCCACCAGACTGCCGACTCCCAGAACAACGTCTTCGGGCGGGTCCTCAACCCGTGGAACACCAGTCTGACCGCGGGAGGGTCGAGCGGCGGAGAAGGTGCCCTGGTAGCCCTCCGGGGCTCGCCGATCGGTGTGGGAACGGACGTTGCCGGTAAGGAGGGCTCTCCGTGATCGCGGGACCCAAGCCGGGCTTACCTCCTCCTGGCTGACACGCGCCCAGGCTCCATACGGATCCCCTCCGTGTGCTGCGGCCTGTACGGGTTCAAACCCACCGCCTCGCGCGTGCCCTACGGGAAACAGGCGCCCCTGGGGGACCCGGGGCTCCACACCGTCCCGGCCTCCGCAGGACCCCTGACGAATGACTTCGACGCCCTGGGGATCTTCATGAAGGCCGTCCTCGACGCCAGGCCGGCGCAGCTCGACGCGACCGCCATCGACGTGCCCTGGAGGCCTGTCGGCGAGGCCCCGTCGAGGCTGCGCATCGGCGTCCTCGCCGAGGACCCCCTGTTCCCGCTCCACCCGACGGTCAGGAACGCGCTCGCCGAGGCCGTGGGCCTGCTCAGGGAGGCGGGGCACGAGGCCGTCGCCCTCACGCCGCGGGACGGCCTCGTCGGTGCCAGCTACGACGCCGCCTTCCAGATGTTCGGCCTCGACAGGACCGCCATGGAGACCGTCGCCAGGGGCGGCGAGCCCCTCGTGGCCTCCGTCGTGGCGGGCAGGGGCGCGATGCGGGAGATCAGGTGGGACCGCGGCCTCGTGCCGGACACGAGGGCCATCGGCGACCGGCTGGCGCGCCTCTCCGCCCTCAACGTCAAGCGCGGCGAGATACAGGAGGCCTGGCGGGCGGTCTGGGCGCGGGACCGGCTCGACGCCGTGGTCGGGCCCGGCGCCCAGAGCACGGCTGTCGAGCATGACCAGTACGGGCCGGCCCCGTACACGTGCATCTGGAACTTCCTGGATGTGAGTTGGGATCCCCCGTCCCGGCCTCGTCCGGCCTGGCCTGTTCCTCTTTTCTCCCACGCGTTTTGGGAAGGAAAAACCTGCTGACTCGGTGCCTCCCTGGCCAGTACCCGGCGTGCGTGTTGCCGTTTGGCAGGGCGACCAACGCTCATCTGTCGGGCACGTTTGAAAAGAGCGCCGGGTCCACAGCCCCCATGTGTAAGCCGCAATGGATACCCTCTATTCATATCTCACCCCTCTTGTCCCCTTGGGCCTTCCTCCGTCCTTCAGCCAGTCACAATGTTGACAACGGTGCCAGACAACCCCGAGAACCTCGAAGAGGCGCCGCTCTCCATCCAGGTCTCCACGACCCGCATGCGGGACGAGGAGTGTCTGGCGATTGCGAAGGTGGTCGACAGGTGTCTGAATGCTAGAGGCCAGGGAGAGACCGGGACGGCCAGGATGTAATGCCCTCACGTGTTCTCACGCTTGGGGGCACCTCCTGGGAGAACCCTGGTGCCGCCTCTGCATAGCTGGAGTGGGATCGTGAGCGGGACGACACCGAGACGGATTGTCCTCTGAGGGGCTCAAGATGGCCAATGGATCCTTTCGGACCAAACAAGGCCAGCCGAAGACATCACTAAGCTGGCTGCTCGCATGCGAGTATCACGAGGGCATGCTCATTATGGCCGGCGAGACGCATGCGGCAAGCATTAAGTGCTGCAGACGATTGGCCGTCGAGGCTGGAGTTGGACTTATCGAGCTTTTCGTACGGCTGGAGTGATGCATTTCGTCTTTCAGAATCTGGACCGGAGGCAATCATCAATGCCAATCTGGTGTGGCCTTGGAATATACATTTGAAGCAGAGTGGTATCTAACTTAATCTGTGATCTGGCCAGGCCAGTGCAGGAGCAACATCCTCCTCGACACAATGCACAACAACGCTCAAAGCTCTATGCTCGGTAGCCCAGGAAGAGCCCTCCAACCCCCCCTACTTCTCAACAGCCGCCGACTCCTGAGCGGCCCCTGTCGTCTTCATAGCCTGCTCTATGAACTCGACCATCCCCTTGGCACCATCCTCGCCCAAGATCTTCTGGTTGTGCCGGACCGACTCCACCGCCTCCTCGTGCGCCCGCGCGTGCATGACCTCCTCGCACTCCCGCATCAGCGGGCTCAGCGCCGCCAGGAAGCCCTGCCCCCCCGCGGCGGCCGACCGCTCCCACGCCTGGGCGATCGCCCGGGACACGTCCAGGGCGTCCCGCATGGCCAGGTTCACGCCCTCGCCGGAGGGGAGCATGACGTGCGCGGCGTCGCCGATGAGGGTGACGTTGGCCCGGTGCTCCCAGCGGTGGTCCGCGGGCAGGGCCACCAGCGGCGTGAGCTGGAGCCTGGCGTCGCCGCCCCTGGCCGCGATCTCCTCGTCGAACGCGAGGCCGATGAACTCCTTGATCTTGTCGCCGAAGCCGCCAAACCAGCCCTCCTCGTTGAGGAGCTGCTCCTTCGCCTCCCTCATGGGTACGACACGCAGCCTGGCGGCGGCTTCCTCGCCCGCCGTGGCGGCGTTGACCATGAAGGCCAAGTATGCGCAGTCGCGCACGCCGCGCATGGAGCACACCACGTGCCTGTTCCCGAGACATAGGAACATGCCCCGGCCGACGTACTCTGACCACTGTGGGAAGCGGCTGGTGAGGGAGGGGATGACGAGCGGGAACCAATCGACCCCGCTGAGCTCGGGCTTGGCCTGGCTCAGCAGCGACCGGACCCTGGACCACGCCCCGTCGGCGCCGACGACGAGGTCGTAGCGCTCGGTGGTCTCCTCCACCTCCCCGCCCCCGCCGTCCGCGCGCCGGCTCTGGACGCTCAGCAGGACCTCACCCGCGGGCCCCTCCGGGCTCTCGGCCCGCGTGACCTTGCTCCCCCACCGCACGCAGCCCTCGGGGAGCGCGCCCAGCATCAGCCGCGTGATGTTGTTCCTCGCGATCTCGGGCCTCCACCTCTCCTCGTCCCCCGCGTGGCCCTGGTCCGAGTGTAAGACCGCGCCCGTCCCGTCCGCCAGGATTATGCTGTCCTCGCAGTCCGTGGTGAAGGGCAGGAACTTGTCCCATAGGCCGCAGGCGCGGACCGCCGCCAGCCCGGACTCGTTGTGCAGGTCGAGCAAGCCCGAGGGCTCGTCGAGCTGGGCGTCCGTGGGGCGCGGGCGCAGCTCGTAGATGGTGAAGGGGATGCCGCGCTGGTGGAGCAGGACGCCGAGGGTGAGCGCCCCGGGGCCGCCGCCCGCGATTGCGATCCTGGGGTGGGTGGTGGTGTTTGTGGTGTTGTGAGCCATCTCGATGGTGTTGTTTGAGTTATGTTATGTATGACCTGGAAGGTTTGGTGTGGAGTGATATTTCTGTGAGACTGAAACTCTGCAGGCTGATGAACCGTGCGGATGTGCTTGAGTGTGTCGGGTGGTGAAGGACTGATGTTGTTCAGTGTGATGATCTGTGGACGTCCAGGTCAGGACGGGACAGGACGGCGGGCGGCATCTTTATATCCCCCAAGCTGGGCCACGAATACGCGGCCGACGAGCTGACTTGATGATGGTGAATATACCAGACAGCTTTGCTTGTATTCTCAGGTTCCGGTAGCTGGTGCGAAGGACCCGAATGCAGCGTGTCAGCCTTGCGTTTCGGAGCATTCGGAAGATTCGGGCGTCTCGGCCACGCACGCACGCCTCCCGGGGCCCACATGGACCGAGCTGTCATAAGAGTAAGAGGAGGAGAGATCGGGAGGCGGAATTTAACGGGGCCCTCGGGGGCCTTTGCGCCCTGACTATGATTGACTCTTCTTTATCAGCGGGGTTCGGCAGAGCCTTTGCTTCAAAATCCCGTACTTGGCCGTTCTCGCTAGATCATCAACCTGACGAAGGAACCTGGGCAACAACACCAACCAAACAAACAGGACCATCACCAGCCTCATCATCGTTCCGATTGGCCTGTCTCAAGTCTTCTCCCCCCGAGTCATGCCAGATATAACTTGACTTGTCGAGAGTGCTACAACGAGTAACACAACGACGCACTCGCAGTACTTGATATCACACAGCCCGGCATAACGTTGGGCCGGTCTCATTGTGTGTAAAATGTGAACCTCGCAAGGCGGCTCGAAGTCCGTTGGCCCCTCTTGGATACGCGTAGGCTTTTGACTGACAAGGGCTTGTCATGACACACCCGCTGAGCTCGACATGACGACCTGGCTCGGTCAGATCCGCAGGGTATGGCAGGGCGTGTGCAAAGATCGCAGAGATTGCACACCCAAGAGCGTTTCGCCCTTCTAAAAGATATGCCATGGTGGAAGAAGATGCGTGCTCTGTCTTCACCTACTCCGGACCCGTGCGGAGCACCGAGTTGCACCGTCTTGAACGTTGTCGGACCATGGCAGTCACACTTCTACCTGTAAGCTTTAAACCCGGGTTTGGGCCAACTCGGCAAAAAAAATAAAAAATAAAAAATAAAAACAGCCTCCGAGCGCTGACGTCGCTGTAATTTAAGCCCACCCCCCCCCCCCCCGCCTCCTCAAGAACCCGTATATGTTACCCATCGCAGAGATAATCGGACCTGGTCGCTGCTAGGTGGCTGGACCGAGCCATCGCAGCTGACCGAGAGTGCTTTTTCGTGAACTATAGTATGCCTTTCTGAAGATGCCCCAACAGCTCTGCAAGGCGTGTTGTGATCGAGTCGACGCGATTGTGCAGCAAGGCTACTTCCGCCGTGGCGACTTCGTCCTTGGCTCCCATCTCTCTGACCGCGCGTTTCAGGATATCGAGCTCACCCTTGGGGTGTTGGAGCTGTTCGGCGGTATCTAGCCTCCTGGACAGGCTCGCAACCTTGTCCCCTAGTGCACTGATCGAGCCACCATGCTCTGTCAGGCTGGCCGTTGTCTCCTTCAGAAGCATGTTGAGCTCCTTGATCTGGGCCTTTGCCGCCTCTAGTTCACTAACGGCACCGTCGAGACGCGCGTCCGTGACTCTCTGGTACTTCTGAAATATATCCCCGACGTTCTGCTCGATCTGGGAGACCTTCTCCGATATGGAGGCCGTTGTGGGGAGGCTCTTGATCTTCTTCTGCATTTCCTCCATATTGCGCTGGATCGTGGCGTCCTGGGACGGAGACGGGCTCTTGGGTGTTTCGGGCGCCTCGAACATCTTCATGAGCTTCGGCCCCTGGGTCTCGAGAGTGGTGATGCGGTCCCTCATCTCCTTCGCGGCAGCGTCTCTCTCGGCCGTGGACGGGCCCACCCTGCTCTCAAGCAGGGCGAGACGGTCACCAAACAGTCCGGTGGCTTCTTTGGTCTCCTTGCCGGGATCTACGGCCAGGCTGACTTCGAGGGAGGCAACTCTAGCCTGCAGCTTTTGCACAGCCCCCTCGCCCGCTGCCGTGGAAAGCTTCGCCTCCAGGGATGCGATCATAGCCTGTGCGAGCTCGGCATCCTCCGCCTGCTGGACTTCTACCTCGGCCAGTCTCTTCTCGAACAGGGCAAACATCTTCGTCATCTCCGCACTGGGGCCATCGGCCTCCTGCACAGTCCCGAGTGCTTTGGCTCCTTGTTGCGCGTCGAGTTTCTGCTGCATGGCAATCTTCTCCCTCTCGAGTCGATCCACCTTTGCCTGAAGCTCTTCTAATATCTGATTCCGGGGCCTCTGCTGTAGGGCGGTCTCAGGATCCCCAGCAGGTGGCGCGTGAGGCTTGTCCTGGCTGGCAGAGCCACGGGCCGCATGGGTCGCCTCTGCAGAAGCCCTCGGCGAGGGAGGTCTATCCTGCACCGTGGCGCCGTGGGCACTTGCCGGTATCGAACGCGCCTGCCTGTCCCGTCCGGGGTCGCCAAGCCCGGCCCTTGACGGCGGATGTGATACGGCATCGGGGCCGCCAGCACCAGCAGCCGACCACGGCCGGTAGAAGTCGCGGGAGCTGGGCATCCGCTTCGCGCTTGGTGGCTCCTCGTCCCGGCTGCCAGAGCGAGATCGGGACCTCTTGCGTGAATGCCACGATGTGGGCTGGGCGGGCGCGGCGAGCATGCAGGCACTATCGACCTGCAGGAACCTGGGCGTCTTGGCATCCTCGAAGTATCTACATGCCTTTCGGAATATCAAGTCGTCGTCCGCGGAACCTCTGTTTGGCCGCTGCGAGACACCTCGGCCGTCGAGGAACTGCATCCAGAAGTCAGCGGCCTTGGTGGCGCCCGACCGGAAGGCACGGCCGTGACGTCTTGTGTAGGCGCTGCGGGCACGGACAAAGATGTCGACCATCCTCTTGGCGGACTCGGCCGACTTCGAGAAGCCGCTGGCGACAGCAATCCAGAAGTTGGCGGAGTCGTAGTAGTCGCTCAGCCAGTAACAGACCCTGAAGAGCAGTGTGATGTTGTTCCCATAGCGGGCCTCCCGGAGCTGCGTCTCGCGGGACCGTGGACAGTCTCCAGCGAGCCGACTGATGGTGACCTCATTTGTGTATATCTTCCTGAGCCAGGCAGCCCCGAACGACACGGACCTAAAGTCTATCTCGAGCTGCTCCCGGCTGGCGAAACCTGGGATGATGAAGGGGTCACGGGTTGTTGCAGACCCCTGGGGCGGCTCTGCTGCTATTGATGCCATGCCGGTAGCCGTTGGCCCAACAGGTGCCGATGCTGGGGGTCCAGCAGCAGGTCCTGATCGGATCAGAGCCTATCTATATCATGAGATGGACGCGTAGGGGCTGGGCTGTAGCTTATATAGCTCGTACGGCCGCGCTCTGTTCCGACCACGGCAGAGAACTGCCCTCGTCGGGTCTCCCTAGCCAAATTGAAAGGTGGAGATGGCAGAGACACGTGCAGACATGCGGACACGCTCAGGTCAGGTTTATACGAGTGAACGGGAGGGGATGTGTGAGGTTGGGAGGGAGAAGGCCAGGCGGGCACGGCTGGGTCGGGTAGATGAGAGGGATCATCAGATGAAGACGAAGGTGGATGCGGGTGGGAAAAAGTTGTACTATACTAGCCAGTAGTAGGAAGGCCAGTGGTGCTATGCATGTAATTAATGCAACTATGTGACTGGGGGGCTGGCCATTCTTTCTGACTGACTGACTGACAGCTCAAGCAAAAGAAATCTTCACCAGGTATACCTCCATACACCTCCCTCCCTCCTGCCATGTAATTGGTCTGGAGAAGTCCCGCAGAACCTGGTTTTCTAGACAATCTGAACGCCTGTTGCGCGGATGGCTACAGGGGATTGATGCTTGCGAAGGGAGGGGAAAAGAAAGTGCATAGTCTATAACATCCACATATATGACAAAGGAGAAGGAAAAGCCACGTCCATGCGTACCCCACCACCCCTCTTTAGCACATCTGGGAATGTTTCATGGCATCTTTGTTCTGCACAGATCATGGGAACCAGAGTCTGTCGGCATCACTCCGTCCTGAGGCACGTCTGAGACAGTCGCCGCTGGGATGGCCAGTGATAAAAGACAATAAGGGGTGCCGTTGTAGAAGCTCTAGCGCCTGGGCCGCTGCAGCTCGTCACCCTGTTCAGGGGGTCGCGATTAGGGGTCTTTCACCAGGTTGGGGGGGGGGGGGAGGGCGATCCCTGCTCATGCAAGATCCACCACGAGATACCACCATTCAACCGATCCTTCTTCTGCCCTGCGTAGGCTGACGACAGAGCCAACTATATACATCATCTTCCAGAACACGACGCGGCCAGATCCCCCATAATATTCCCAGCAGCAGTCACCCCGACAAACCTTGCCCGCTTCAGCTGGCCAAAACAACGAACCAGGTCAGGCACGGGAACAACATGGCAGGCAAGCCACCACCGGGCAACGACCATGACCGGCGGCCACCACCACCACCACCACCACAGATACCAAACCCCTTCCTCTCCTCCTCCTCCTCCTCCTCCACGCCAGTGGACCCCCCTCCACCCCCCACCCTCTCCTCAAAGCCCGACCCGCCCCCTCCCCTCCCGGCAGACCTCGACAACCCGACGCCCCTCGAGGAGACCGCACTCGACAACTGGCTCCGCCGCAACAGCTCCTACATAACGACGATCCCCTGGACCCGCTACGCCGCCCTCCCCGCCCTCAGCCCGCTCTGGGGCTACTCGGACGCCGACTTCCGTGCCGAGTGCCTCGAGTCCCTCCTCTTCTATACCCGCGCCGCCGGCCGCCGCCTGACCAGCCCGGAGCGCGACGCCGTGCTCGAGCCCATCACCCGCACCGCCGTCGCCGCCAGCTACGACCGCCCCGTCGCCCTGGGCGTCGCCGCGTGGCTGATGGCGCGGAGCTGGGCCAAGAGCGGGCGTGCCGCCGCCGCCGCCGCCGCCGCCGCCTCCTCCTCTGCCGCGCATGCGCACTATGCGGCGACGGCGACGGCGGGCACGCTGGGCCCCGACGGGCATATCACACACTTCTCGGGCCCCGCGCCACAACAACAACAACAACAACAACAACAACTACTACTACTACCACACTACCCCGGCACCAACAGGGGCCAGGTCCTGAACTCCCTCGTCCGGCGCGTCGCGAGGGTGGGCGCCGTCGGCCTGTGGTGCGCGGCGGGGTACTACGCGCTGTGGACGCCGTGGAGGTTCCTGCTGGGCAATCACGAGGTAGACTCGATACGGGACGACCTCCGGCTCGAGGGTATGTGTCAGGACATGGACCGCAACATGAAGGACAAGGTGGCTGAGCTGCTGAGGCGGCACGGGGGCCAGTGATTGGGTTGTGTGTGTGTGTGTGTGTGGGTGGGTGTGTGGGTGTGTGGAGAAGGGGGGAGAAGGGGGAGAAGGGGTCGAACAGGTCACCGCCCGTCTGACCGACTGGGAGCCCGGAGGACTCTGGGCGGAGGAAGTCGTCCGGTCGGGTGAGCGTGGGGATGGAGGGCAACCGGGGCCGGGGATTTTCGTGGTCGGACGTCACGATCGGGATCCTCGGTGCGGGAGACCGAGGGGGCCGTAGGGCTACCCTCACCGGGAGGCTGGCAGTTCGGCCTGGAGCATTTTTGAACTCCCCTGAGGCCGGCAGGCTGGCGCTCCGGACCATGAGCGCCATTGATGCTCAGGAAAGGACGGCAGCGGTGCGCCAATGCACGGCTCCTCAGGATTAATATATAAAAACAAAGTATACAAACAAGCGTGGCGTCGGGCCGCAACAGACACCAGGAAAGATACACGGCCGGGATCTCTTCGTCTAGTGTAGGGCCTCGAGGGATATCTAGTCACCCAGATAAAATAAAGACGGGTCTACCGCTCGGAGGGTGGGCGCCTACAAAGGTGCTGCCTTTGCGGGATCAATTTTTCATGTTCGCGGCAGATCCCTTCTCGGATTGCAAGTCATGCACAGTAAGAGTTTGTCGTATCTTGAAATTCTACGTCGGATCCGGTGCCTCGGCCCTCTACCAGTGGCACAGGCGCCATGCCTCAGTTCTTGCACCGCATCGAGGTCAAAGCGCAGTACATGATGTACATTCATTGTCGTACAGCTCCCAGCAAATGGGGGGTGTTCTTCCCCGAGATCATATTTATGTCAGTCCCAGCCCCCTCGACGCCGTTCAAAATCCCAACCCTTTTCATTAAGCATGTCATGTCCAGTCGGCCGGCTGGAGGTCTCAGGCCCCGCCCCGAACGCCCCAAAATGCAACCAAGAAGTGTCGAGTCCATGGGTCAGGACCTCAGATGAAGTCACGAGTCTCCTCCGCCTTCGTCCGAGGGGGGCTGCTGTATGGCGCAGGGTACTCGTGTTCCCCCCCGTACGTGCCCAGGTCCCCGTCATCTCCTCGGCGGTAGGGGCCTCCTGGGTACGCCGTGAAGCCGCCAGGCACGTACGCGCTGCTCTGTGCCGTCTGCGGCCTGTACGCCTCGTATGTCGGGGGCGATTGCCGTGCTGTGTATGCATGGCTCGTCTCGTCGTCCTGGCGCTGCCACGTCATGCCGCCGGTCGGTGGCGAGGTTTGTGCCGCATATGCGTTGTTCATCTCGTCGCCCTTGCGCTGCCACATGCCGTCCGTCTGCTGCCCGTTCGCGCTCGGCGTGTCCTTGGAGTTGTAGCTGTTGTTCCTGGCCAGCGCCCGCTTCGCCTTCCTGTGTTCCTGCTTCGCGAGGAGCTCCTTCTTGATGTTGATCATCTTGAACCAGATCCACACGCCCGCTCCCACGGTGACCACGCCTGCGATGCCGAACAGGGCGAACTTGACGAGGAAGTCGGACTGGCCGCCGACGAGCAGCACACCCAGGTATACGAGGATGAGCTGCTTCGGGAGGGTGAAGAAGGTCGAGACGGCGAAGTACCAAAACCTCACATCGCAGGTGGAGAAGACGGCAGTAGACATATGCGAGGGGACGATGGAAAGGCGGATCACGAAGACGATCTGGGACGGTGTTAGTCAGGGGCGAGGGCTCGTTTCGGGATGCCATCGGGGGAGGGGGAGGTTGGAGCGCACCCAGAATCCGCCATCACGGCACATTTTTGCCATGGCGCCGTATGTGAGATTGGTCCTCTCCATCTTCTCTGCCTTCTTCCGCAGGAACTTCTTGAACGCAAACCAGGTCCCGACTGCACAATCTGGTTAGGACCCACTCGCCTTCCACATCTTCGTCCTGGGGAATACTCACTCTCGCCAATGAAGGTTCCGGCCGCGACGACCGCGAACCCTATCCACAGGCCATACACGACACCCGCAAGTAGCGCCACCAGCTCGTGGCCAAACAACGGCGGGAACGAGATGACGAACAGGACGGCAACGAAGATCAACCACCCGGCTGTGATATCGCGGACCTTCTCCGCAAATGGTCGCAAGGCCGCCACCACCTGGTCGTGTTTAAGCGTTATTACGGCGGTCAGGACGCCGATGAGGATGAGGACGATCCATAGCACAATGTACTTTGGCGTGAAGAGGAGCTTCTTCCAGTCGATCGGTTTGTAGTCCGTCTCTAGCTCATCGTCCTCTGAGGACGGCTCGGCCTTGGTGAACTCGTTCGACGATGTGGTAGACGTCTGGTTCGTCTGCGTCCTCTCTGCCCCAGCGTCCATCTCGATATCCGCACCGCCATGTCTGTACGCGTTGTAATCCCCCATATCCGCATGCGGCGGCCTCTGCGTGTCGTGTCTAGGAGAGAAAAGGGAAATGACGTCTGGGTCGGGTTCCGTGTAGAAAAGGGGTTGTTCTGGTCAAGTCTCAGGTCGGAATGGGTTTCGTCAAAGTCTGGTTGTAGATGATTTTGAAGAGATGGCGACTCGAATCGCGATCGATATGGAGGAAAAGGTCCAAAATGTACCGTCGATGGTAGAAAAGAAGAAGAAACAGGAAATTAGCGGCAGGTTTGCAGGAGTAAAGGAGACAAAGGGTCAACGGACGGGATGCAACAGAGTAGGCAAGGGGGCAAGGAAGTGAGTCCATCAAATAGGACGAGGTGTGCTTGAAACCCAGATTCCTTTGACGGGAATGTCTGGGCAGACAAGGGTCTGAAATCAACCACCCGCCCAAAGTATATGAAACCGAGATGGGGGGTGGGGGAAAATCAGAGCTGTGGTGGGTTCAGAGGGACTCTGTGCAGACCAGGTTGGGGGGGTAGGTCAGGTCTGGGGGTGAGCCCTTCCAGTATAACCGACCAACCCTCGTCAAATTGGCATCGTCTCTTGTGCATTCCCTGACGTCGAGGGTGTTGTCTCCCAGGGGCATGGGGGGGGCTGGGTGAGCTCGACATCAGGGCAAGGCTGTGTGGGGCTGGCTGTTACTGGCACAGCCCCCCCTATCTCTGCGAGGCTGGCTGCTGCTGGCTGCTGCTGGCTGGCACGCTGGGTGGAGCCCTGCAGTGAGACACGAGCGTGGGGTGGTCTGTCCTGAGTAATGACCTCACCCCCCTGTGCCCTGCAAAGGCAAAATCGTGACGGGGATCCAAGGGCTGGACGACAGCCCTGGTTGGCCTGCCGTGCCCATGCTGTTCTGTCTTGTGAAGTCATCAATCTCCGCTGATATGCACAAGACGTTACTGCGTATTTCTTGTGGTGGGCTGCCAAGCCAAGCGGAGTAGCATCGAGTGTCAGTCCTCATTCCTGCAGCAGTCTGTTGCTCCTCTGCTCCTTTCCAGACCTCACTTGGCAGCATTGCTGACGTTTGTACAGCACAGAACAGCACAGCAACTTCAGCAGACTGCCCCCCCCCTTTTTTTCTGGCCCCCAAGTCTCGTGCTGCTGCCATCCTCAGCCCGGACAGACGAGGCAGGGTCTGACTGCACCGCCTTACTACAGTAGTCATGCGCTGACTTCTCTCAAGTGCGGGCTCCAGAGGCTATACGGGACACTAAAAGTCTAAAAAGAAATAACGGTGGCTCGTTGCCAGGGGGGCGCCCGTGGACGATGCGACAACGATGGTGCGGGAGGCTTGTGATGTGCAGGTGCATGCACAAACGATGGGATGGCGACCGTCGTAAACGAGCACTGCCACAACTCTGGCGCTGGTCCGCTTTGCGCCGATCAATGCACATCAATCCGGTACCCGAGATGCCCAATACAAGTGGCATTCATGCCTTGCCCATGACCCAAAAATACATAGTACGACCGCTGCTTTGCTGAGGGTCTGTACAAAACTGGTAGGCCAGATGAAAAGCAGCCCGGTCGTCCTTCAGGTCAGGCCTTCGATACCGGACCGATTCGCTGACAGCGGTCGTGAACACCCACGGCCACAGAGGCCCGGACCACCCGGGCCAGCCTCAAGACCACCTCACCTGCATGTTGGACCTGGGTTAAAAGACAGAAGGTCCCAGGCGATACGACATCTGGTGTTCAGCCTCCGCCGCTGACGCTGCGACTCAGCCTTGTCAGCCAGACCTTTGAAGGAGACAGGCTTGACCCTTCGTCTCGCTGCCGGAGACCGTCCAGGTCTGGACCGTCTGCCGGTCACAACAGCCGCCTAAGGGTCAGGATCTGGGCGCCTACCAGGATTTCCACAGCGCGGTGTCTCGGGGACCAGCACCCGCTGACCGCAGCGTGGCTCAGCACCAAGTCTTTTTGATGAAGCACCTCGAGTGTCGAAAGAAAACAGCCCTTCCCCGAGAGGCTCGTCCGAAGTGGTGTGCTGTCTTGTTACCGCCCATTTACCCCAAGGTTGAAACGCAGCGGTGACCCTTCGCAGCAGTGCCTCCCTGCGAGCCTCGGCGCATGCCCTCCACAGAGGGCGTACAGTGAGTACATACGGAGGGGTTGCAAGCTGTCGTGCCACCAAAGGTTCTGACGGCCACTGGCGCGGCCGTCCCAGCAGTCCTGTCTCGCATGGCCATCTTCGGAGGGATTCTAGCTACTGTGGCTGGTTGGCAACACGAATTGCGTTCATTGATGACAGCCGCTGTCAGCAATGACGATGACCCACAAGCCACACAGCGCACAAGGCATCTTCCCGCGGATCACGAAGACCAGAAACTCTCCGAATTGTTCACGTTTCACCTCTGCCAGGCCATTAGCCGGGCGGATCTTGACTCGATCTTGAGCTTGCCATGCAACTGGCTTGGCGGCGACAAGCTTCTTTTCTTAAGATGATGAGATCCATTTTTCCTAGGCATTTCTGGCATGGACCCGTGAAGCCATCGAGCCCGGCCTAGAATGAGACGGCGTTAACCCCGGCCGACCCACCCAGAGCTAGAAGGGTGCTGGAATCCTTCAGGCTCCAGATCCGTTCACGGAACATGTCCTCAGCCGGGCACGGTGGGCTTCTGCGCCGTGAAAGGATCGATCTATCGAACTCCTGGGTTCTGTCTCATCACAAGCGTGGCACCTGCGTCGACCTCTCCTGCAGAAGGAGGACTCAACTTCGAGACGTCGCAATGACCCCAGCGGGAGGATTCTAGTTTCCCGTGGCGCCACATCTAAACTGCACGACACAGCTTCAGACATTGGACGGGCGCGAGGGCCGACGGGTTTCCCACGCAGGCCAATCGCGAAGATACTTGCGGGTCAGATATCCTCGGGCCCCGAGCTTTTGCTACCATCCAATCTACGTGGTGCAGAGTCTCTATGGTGTCGCACATTGGACTCGAGTATTTGTTCTGTTGCACGCCAGCGTGCACAGCCCCGTTCCGTGGGTCTTCAACGTGCCACACATGTTCCAGTTGAACGAGTCGTACGGAGTATGCTCTTTTGTTTTGGGGCGGGGGGGGGGGGGCTCATGGCACAGGTGTTACCTGGCTATGAATATGTTCACATGAAGACCACGTGTAATGGCAGCTAGAGGTTGTTCCATTACGCCCGGCCCGTAGGGAACATGCGGTAGGCGCCAAGCTTTCGCTTCCTTTAGCCGAGTTGAGGCGGTAGTGTCACGTTGTAATGAGGCTCGCGAGTTCACATCAACAAGACCAACTGCGTGTTCATGATCTCCGTCATTTCCTTCGCGCTATCAATGCTTCGTGTCGTCTCGTGTCTTATAAGCCCAGACGGCAGACCCGGCCTCTATCCCAGCTCGCCAGACGGCTGAGGCGGCCACCTCACTGGGCCCTCCTGCCGATCAGCATCTTGACCTCGGGACACCACTCCTCGATCCACCCCATGTGCGCCTCCTGCCACCTCTGCGGCTGGTGATACCCTAGCGGCGTCTCATAGTAGACGGTCTCGACCGAGAACGTCTTGGCCACGGCCTCCTCGGGCATCTCCGCGCCGCGCCTGCTCAGCTCCGCGAAGAAGAACTGGTCCTCGAACTCGTGCCCGCTCGCCGCGAAGTCCGTCTCCCGCACGACCTGCAGGAACAGCCGCGGGTTGCGGATCGACAGCCCGCCGTTGTAGCCCGCGCCGTACACGGGGGCGATCGGCGCGCCCACGAAGTCGTACCGGAAGTAGTCGTCGACGGCGGCCTCGGACTTGGAGCACAGGACGCTGTCGGACTGGAAGAGCAGGACGCGCTTCGCGTGCTCGACCTGCTGCCAGATCCACGGCGACGTCAGGAACGCCGAGACGGAGTGTGAGCTGGTGAGCTCGGTGTCCGCCGGCAGGAAGCGGACCTCGATGTGGCCGGAGCCCTTGAGGCGCTGGAACGCCGGGGAGAGCGGCTCGATCCAGTTGTCCTGGAGGGTGAAGAGGATGATACCCCAGCCGGGCCCGAGGACGGTCGCGAAGTGCAGCATCAGCGGGATGAGGTTCGGGATGATAAACGATTCGATGATGATGGCGCGCGGACTGTACGTGGTCAAGTACGGCGGGCTGGGGATCGACACGCCGCCGGCATCGCTGCTGTGGGCCCCCGGCTCTCCGGGGCCAGCGTTACTGCCGCCGCCGCCGCCGCCGGAGGATGACGGGGAATCGTGCTCCGGGAATGTGGTATCGATTTCGGCCGTCTCGGGCAAGATCGGTGACGGCTGCGCTGCGACCGCGTCGTTGACCGGCGGCGGTACCACCTCCTTCGGCAGGGCTGGCGACCCTCGAGCCCCGGGCCCGTCCCTCGTGTAGAGGAAACACGCCAACACGAAGACCGCAGCAAGCAGCGCGAACATGTACTCCTTGGAGCGTAATCTGGACCTCGCCGGCGGGGGGGCGTAGATGCTGGGGGACGCTGCCCTCGCCATCTTGGCAATAGTGGGTCTCCGCGGATGATCGGGTTCAGGACTTTGCGTACGTGTCGGATCTCATCGACCTCTGTTCATGACATCGGACTGGCAGACGACAGCGGAGGACACGAAACAGAGGCGTAGGTGAGTAGTGCACGAAGACATGACGGGGGCCCTGAAGAGCACAGCCTGGGCTGTGTGAGTGCCATTGGGGGCCTGTATTGTGTGACCCCTGAAACCCCCATGCCTCCCTTAGGAGGACGCGCAGCCACACACGCCTTATCTGTAATTTAAACTCCGATGCGCCTTCGACGCCGGCGTGGGGACTGTCCTGCGCGTTAGGTAAGACATGTCTCGTCTCGTTCTGGACGAAAACGGCCTACAGCTTTTTTCCTGCTCGACTCCACCGGGCGGACACCAACACAATCCTCGAGGATTTCGATATCATCTCTCTCGTCCTCGGCGCGCTCTTGGCAGATCTCACCTGTCTTCCGCTGGGATGACGAGGCCACCGAGCTGCACGGCCCGCTGCACACCCCATGTCACCTCCTGCGTTGAGGGTGCGAAGCGAGCGAATGCTGAGGCTGAGGGGGCCACCCCCAGTCGGCAGCGTACATGACGACTGGTGGTTCTTCAGGCGCGCCCGTTCCAGCCGTCCCATTTCATGTCCCGAGGTATACCTACAAAGGGGCCGTATAGAAGATGCTACCTTACCTACCGACCCGGCGGCTCTAGCTACTTCGCTACCAGGCAAGCGCCGGAGTGTTAATGCAGTTGGAACGATGTGGACTCCCTGATTCGTCTTCAACCTGTGCGTCTTTCATGCGGTTGACTGGCGACGGGGGAAGACCTGTCGGGTGTCATTGCCTCTGGGGGCTTTCAAGGTTGAGGCAACAGATTAGGCCTGCTAGAATGCTGTCTGTTGGCTTGAGGGCGCACCCGGATATAGTCGACAATCCGGAGGACAATGACTTATCTCTGATACTTGTGGGAGCCCCTCTGGCTTTGGTCTTCAGGTTACTATGGTGGTGTTTTTGGTTGGTTTTTTTTTTTCTTGGTTTTTTTTTTTTTTTTCTTCCCCTTTATCCCAGCCCATGTTGGCGAGTGAGATCCCGTGTTCAACAAGATCATCATTTTCGTCGGGCTATTGTGCCCACATTCACTATCCGGGAGTTCATGACTTCGACTTCGACCTCGACGGTGTCTGTCACCACCACAGCCAGTGGTTCTACCACGGCTTTCCTCCCTCTCACAACAGTATGGACGTCCGCTGGCGCAGATTGCGCATCCGCCGTCTACGAGCAGATTGATGGGACGTTGATAGGATGTGAGTACCTACAGGCACTCCTCTTCCCGGCCTCTCCTGCTTGGAAGCGGCAAAAAGGAATAAGATGCCTGCATTGTCAAAAGCTGTTTTGCCCCTATCAGACCTCACCGTTAGACCACCTAACCTTACATTATTATTTTTCCTTTCCAAAGGGGACCCGTGGTATGCCTCCGTCTATACCTCCCTGGCGACCTGCTGGCCACCGCAAGCGATATCGTGGTGGGACCAGGACAACGCCTCCGCGAAGGCCACGACGACCGTGCTGGGCCCGTCCTTCGTCTGCCCGGCAGCCTACCATGAGGTCCTGACATCCTCGATCGACGCGCGCACCACGCAGACGTTCTGCTGCCCCACGAGCTACAACCTCTACGTCGAGGCGTTCGACAAACCCACGTTCCCGTCGCAGTGTACGTCGACGCTCACGGCCGGCGAGACGCTCAGCTGGAAGCGGCTGACGGAGATCTTGAGCGGGGACGAGGCCATATACGGCACGTCGACGACGGTGCAGAGCGACGTGTGGACTGTGTTCGGGATCCCGATCAACGGGGAGAACGTGGTCGCGTCTAGCACGACGGGCGCGTCCAGCACGACGAGCGCGTCCAGCACGACGGGCACGCCTAGCACGAGCATCGGTGCCGTTTCGACCTCGCCTTCCGCCACCGGCGACGGCATCAGCTCTCATTCATTGAGCGGCGGCACCATCGCCGGCATAGCGGTTGGAACCACCGCCCTTGTAGCCTTGGCCGCACTGGCCGCACTGGCCGCATTCTACGGGAGGAGGAAAGCGATGAGGGGCAGGGGACCAGCAGCCGCAGAGCTGGAGGGCGACGGCATAAAGGGGGACTATGCAAGGCCTGTTTTCGAACTCGAGGGGTCGGACGAGCGTCACAACTTGCAGGGGCACTCCGTAGCCCCGCCGGTTGAGGTGGTAGGGAGCACACCGGGCGAGATCCATGAGCTGCCTGGTAGCCCATGAGATAAGGGGACTGCGCAGTCTCGACCGGCTATGGGAGCACAAGTCATACATTCTTTGTACATCATGACTAATCATTAAATCCATCATAATTCTAAGTATGAATTCAGGTGGCGGTGGATCGCACCGGACTTGCAGAGGTGAAGCACTACTCATGGAGGCGCCTCAACAGGCAAAGTAGGATACCTTTTTCAATATCAAGTACGGCGAGGACACATCTGACAATGGCTATTTTGTGTCTCCACAATCTCATCACCCCCCCCCTCCCCCCCTTCCCCCCAATGGAACCACAGTCGATGCCATGTCGCGCGGCCCTGCTTGCCCGCAGTCAACTGTGGCGATACCTGCACTCTTCGCCGACGTACCTGAAATCAGCGAGGACTGCCTGGACCTCTGGATAGACTGGCCAGCCGGAACAGGGCTGGAAGGCCCTCAAATGTCTGGGTGGGGTACCGATGGGGGAGCTCCTGAATGTGGCCATGGAGTGCTTATATATATTTGTTTCTGTAGACATTGCGGCGCGTGGAGGCAGGTGACGCCCGTGTGTTCACAAGCGCAGGACTCAACTCAAGCCGCAAGGAAGTCGCAAGAAACTCTGGACAAAGTCGCGTCGAATTCACTTGACCGGCTTCACTGGGACCTGCATTCTCTACTTCTCCCTACTTCAAATGCTAGGTATCGTTGAAAACCACTGCTTTCCTACACCCGACTCCAGACAATTATGCAAGTCAGATCACGACGCGAACGTCAGTCCGACAGCACACCGTCCGCCGCCACAATGGAGCCCTGTCAAGCTCAGACAGTCGAGCACTGCGCGAGCCTGCTGACGGACACATCGAAGAAGTCCCAGGCCTGCGGCCGGCCAGGATGCGGGAGCACAAAGGCCGAGAAGCTGAACTGCAGCCGCTGCTTGATCAACGAGTCGTGGGCCTTCCTGGCGGTGTCCTACTGCAGCAGAGAGTGTCAGAAGGCCCACTGGGCCGCCCACAAGCCCGTCTGCACCTCGCGGAGGAGGCTCACCCGGGCTATCCGCGCCGCCCGCCAGATCAGCTTCGTCTTCGAGCACCGGACGCTGGGGATGGACTTCAAGACCGCGGCCGCAGACGCACACGGCAACATCACGGTACACGAGTACGTCACTGCGGAGCGGGACGGGTTCGACCTCATACCTGAGGCGTTCAAGGGCGGGCCTCTCATGAGGTCCAGGATACCCATAACGCACCTTGTACATCGCGATACGGGCGCCTCCTCGAAGGACGACCTTCCTGTGCTCCAAGCTGATTGGATCACCAAGTCGCTGCCGCTGGAAAGAAACTTTTGGGAGCCGTTCCTTCGAGGTCAGTGGGGAAACCCGATGCTCGCTGGAGAATTCATATCTTCGGCTGCGCCCGAAACTTGAGCAGTGCAAGGCTTGCCGTCTCTAAAACGCAAAGCTCGCTGACAACTTGACACAGAGGTCTCAAGGGATCATCGCAAGCTCTACCTGCTGCCGAAAAATGCCTGCCTGTCAGTCCTGCGACCAGCCAGCACCGAGCCTCAGGCCCATGGCCTCCGGCGACACTGCGTAATCCTCGTGACATCGGAGGCCGACGAGGAGTTTGTTATCGATATGATGGGCGCCCAGCTCGGCTATCAGGAGGTTCTGTCCCTCCGAGACGACTTCGAAAAGACACGCCTGTCTAACGCCTTGACAGGCTTCGAAGTCCCGTTTGGGCCGGAGGAGTGCGCCGTCGACCAAAAAATGAGAACCGGTGGAAGTGAGGACGACTACGCCCGCCAGCTCTGGCTCCTGAGGGACAAGCTGTCCTGGACCGCCAGGAGCTTCTTCCAGAGGTACCTCGTAGAGATCGAGCTCTCGATGGGAGAGTTCCTGGACCAAAAGGAAGAAAGAGGCTTTCTAGGATACCTGACAGAGTTTGTTATCAACTTCGACACGTTCCTAGTCAAGCTCGTCCTGAAGCTGGACCAGCGTGAGCCCCGGCACCTCTGCCTGACAAAAGAGATGACGGTCAAGGTGGCCACCGACAAAGATCTGGACGTCTACAAGGACATCTGGCTGACCGAGGAGGAGTGGGAGCCCATCCGTGATCAGCCGGATCGGCTGATCTCACTGTGGAAGCAGAAGCTTGCACGGTCACCACACAGACACGCCATCAAGTCTGATCCGGGTGCCCGAGAATCAACGAGGTCCACCAAGACTACGCCTCGGATAGTCTGCAAGGTCAAGAGCGGCAACGACCCCAGCTCTGTTCCAGCGAAGAGAGATGCCGGCGGCGATAATTTCACATCGAGTGACGCCTCGACCGGCCAAGAGGAGACGCGACACGGTGCCTCAAAGGATGACGGAGCGGACGTTGATAGTGGTGATGGGGTCTGGACTGAGGGTGGTCTGGTCACAGACCAGACCATCGAGATTGCAAAGATGGTCTTACAGCGTTACGGGGGGTCTTAGCGGGAGCTTCATGAGATGATCACCCAGGGACGATACTGTAGCGCTCCAGTGGTACCCCATAGCAGGATATTCTCTCATTACAGCGGAGGTTACTTCACAAGGGCTTAATCCGCCGGAGATGCTCCCGAAGAAAGGGGCACCATGGGCCCCCGACCATCCCACTCCCCTCACCCTCCAGATGGCTCGCTGTACACATGCGAGAAATCCACCGGGCTCCCGAAATTCGGCGCGCCGTCAGTATGCTCCCCCAGAAGCTGCACCATCGTGTACCTGGTGTCGTCACACGCGCCCGCCGAGCTGTCCGTAGCGTGATACACGATCCACGTCTGGGTGGCGTCCGGGCTCTGGAACCACCCGTTGCTCGCGGTGCCGTAGTTACCGTTCGCGCTGGAGAAGACACAGCCGTCGGTCTTGGTCCACGCCGCCGCCTCCGCGGGGTTCGTCCCGCCGTCCCAGGTGAGCAGGCCGATGCAGTAGTCCGGGCTCCAGCAGTACGAGGCGGCGTAGGAGATGTACGTGACCCCGTTGAAGTAGAGCGCGGCCGGCGCCTCGTTGACGGGGTACTCGTTCTCCTCGAAGGCCTCGGTCGGCGAGGAGATGACGTAGATGGAGCCCGTGAGGGAGGTGTAGGTCGAGGAGAGCTGCTGGATGCAGATGGACTGGTAGGTCACGTCGTGCATGCAGGAGAACATGAGCCAGTTGCCCCAGTCGGTGAAGCGCAGGACCGAGGCGTCGATCGACCACTCGGTCGTGAGCTGGCCGGTGTAGGTGTAGTCGTCCCAGGGTGTGGCGCCGCCTGCCGGAGAAGATGATGATCAGCCAGGCCGCGCTTGTGGGCTGCGGGGGTATGCTATGGCTCTGGGAACTCACCCTCCAGGACGTGCAGTCTCTGACCGCCCAGATCACTCGCATCCCCGGCCGTGAAGTAGATGTACCACCTGTCACCGAGATAGTGCACCTCCGGGCTCCAGACGTTGCAGCACATGGAGGCTGTTGTGGTCGAGAAGACCGACTTCGTCTCGGGGCCTGCCTTGAGGTCTGTGACCGTGGTCGATCGCGAGATCTCGACATCGGTCCAGGTCGTCGTCAGAAGATAGTAGTAGCCATCGCCCGAGTAGACCAGGAACGGGTCAGAACCGCCGGGGTCTTTGATAGGGTTCGTCCATGCCGTAACGCTACTGAACAGGGAGAATCCGACGCCCAGAAGAGTCGCGGGCCCGGTCAAGAACTGCATCTTGTCCTTCATTGCCAGTATGTTGAGCTGTACGATGGGCTGGGCTCGGTTGGGCGGCCAGGTAGACAGGAGGGCGAGGGCAATCCTTTTAATATCTGTTTGGAACAGCCTCATTCTCGTGTTCTATAAATCGCCCATTTCGGGAGCAGTGCCCGCGTGGTGAGCCCGGCGCAAGCTGTATGCACGCTTATTCGTGCGGCTCGGGGACATGCAGGCCGTACCATATTCACGGGCTATCTAGATCGTGAAAGGGGGTCACAAACTCACGGAGTGCATGGAGAAGGGCGGGCGTGATATTGGACGGTACAGGGCGTGGAGCCTTGTCATTTGTGGAAATGGGCTTCACAGGCTGGGAAAGGCAAGTCGGGATCAATAGTGCATGGTGCACCTCTTGGCACGGCACTTCTCCCAAAAGGAGAGCCAATTCTTCGGAATGGGTATTATCTCTGTTTCTGTCCACAAGGGGGCAGGCTCGTAACCCAAGAACCACACGTGCCAGGCCGGAACGTATCCAATGCGTTTTCTATAACTCGTCGAGAACCTGATCCCGCGGCCCTTCTTCATTCCGCGTCCAGCACATCGAACTTGACGAGAAGAGAGCACTTAGTCTCGTGACCCTTCAGGTCCAACATTCGGATGAAACTCCAGCCCGGCGCCGCATACATGATCCTGACCGTGGCGACGGCGAATACTGGATTCACTGCAAACGCATCGTCGCTCTTGATCAAGATGCGCAGGAACACCAGCTCGCTGTCTTCGTATTCCCACTCCAGCGTCTCATCCCATATTGGGTCCGTCCGTGGTGGATTCTCGCCATGGTGCAAGAAGCCCAGCTTGTGCTGCCTGTAAACGTGGGCCCTCCGCTTGTTCGCGGTAGCGTCGTTCTTGTGTGCATCGCTCGGGTGGTAGAGGGATGCCGTCACGTAGGGTTTGATGTCGTTTGCGCTGCGTCCGTCTGGCAGAGGGACGTCAGTCGCGCCTGCGACGTGGACGCGCAGGCGCTTTCGACGTCCTGTGGCCACGGAGCCATCACCGCCGCGGCGTAGGGAGGCTGGCTTCAGCACATAGCCGTCCGTGCCGGCAAACAAGGCCTCGTTGAGCTGCAGGCTGAGCCCGAAGGTCTGCCAGTTGAGGGCACATATCTGCGCGCCGAGACCCCAGAACGGCACCGGCTTCATGTTTTTCGACGAAATCCGGGAGCCTTTAGGATACACTCTCATAAGGTGGTGTGCGTTGTGCGTCCCTATCTTGTGGCTGTGCTGCGGCATGAGCGTCAGAAGCCCGGTCTCTGACATGTTGATGAGGTGGTGACGCGGGCCGTTCTTCAACGTGACGTCCTCGAACCACGTATTATCGATGGGCTTGACGGACTGCGCGTAGACGCCAAGCTCGGCGAGCTCTGGGATGATGGCACCCGCGCCGGTCACTTTCCTCTTATCGTTGTAGGCCTTGAGTGCCTCCCTGTCCACCCCTTCGTCGCCTGACGAGTCATCGCTCGGGCTGGACTCGGACATTTCCTTCTCGCCCTGCATGTGGTATTCGACGATCAGCACGATCTTGGACCCGAGCTCCTCCAGGGTGACGTGCTTGCCGCCTTCCTGCTCATGGTGGCCCTTGTCCCGGACCTCCTTGCTCAGCAGTCGTTCTCCCCAGACCTCCTTCATGATAGCCACCAGTCTCTGTTGGCCATGGGCGTCGCAGTGGTTCTCCAGTGACACGAGAATGGGGGCCGGTCGGCCCCCCCGAGCAGCCTCCTCGTCGACCATGTCCCGGATAGTCTCACAGACGGAGCGGAACGGGATGTGTGAGACCAGCGTGTAGCCATGGGTCACTTTTGGCTCGTCCGCCTCGGTCTCCTCATCCCAGGCATCAATCTCGACGCAGCGCGCGCCGGCCCTCATAGTGTTCTCGTAAGCGGCAGCGGAGGAAGTCCCGTATAGTTGATGCGCGAGCAGGTACGTGTTGTGAGAGGAGCTGATGAGGTACTCCGGTAGGGGGTGCGACCTGTCGACGACCTCCGCCGGGACGTTGATATGAGACTTATCGGCGAGCGCCCTCAGGACCGGGCTTGGGTTCTCCTCGGTGTCATCCTCTAGGTCCTCGGGGGAGACCTCACCCTCGGCCAGAAGGAAAGACTTCAGGGCATGGCTGACACGGAGCGGGTCGCGCGCGCGGATCGAATGTCCTCCGCCCGCGATGGTGGTGTTGTCGACCTCCTCGCCGCCTTCATCCTGCGCCGGGCTCGCTCTTCTGAAGGGATTCAGGCTCGAGAACGCGGATGAGAGACCTTCAGACATGCTCGATGGGCGTCCTGGCTCTCGCACACAGCAAGGTTGGGTCGTGCCGGGGAGAGTGTTCGCAGTACACGAGTACCCAACGATAAGGGTTAGAGGAGGGCCCCCGTCGGGAGAAGGTCGCGGTCGTCTCACGACTTTAAGTAGTACATATAAGGACGCTGACCTGACTGTGCCGTCCTAAGCGGCGGGGTTGGCAGCGTCTTCTTTGCGCTGCGACCTCGTCCCATCCACGTCCCTTAGCTGCTGTTGATAGTTGAGTAACAGCTATGCTGGCCCCTGCTGGCAGCCCGCCAATGAATGTCTCCTAGTACTTGGATTAGTGGGGTCGGTCGCTGGGCACCGTCGCCTGAGGTCCTCACCGCCAAAATTCAGCTCTACCACCTGGATACTGCACCCCTGAGCTCCCACTCCGCTCCGCGATCCGCCGGCTGAATAGGTACCAAAGATTAGACGACCAGTCTGCAAGGTGCTTTCTGACCGATCTGACTCAGGCGGATGAAGGTCGTCTTCGCCGCTCGAAAATCACTCGCTTCTTGGACGATCGCCAGCTGGCAATGGCCAGGAAGCACCCTGACCGGCTCTGGCGAGCCTCGGACGACTCAGCACTGAGCAATGCTGCCCTGCGCGAGATTTGACTCTCGCTAACCTCATAATTGCAGATGCTCACGTGTTGTTTGTCCCCTTTGGGCAGTTGAAACCTCATCATGGAGCTCTCGTGCCTCTGCACGACTTTGCACCGCGCATCCATCGCGACCTGTCGGATGTGTGGGGGTTGAAGCATCATGCTCTATTTCGCGACGGCGGGACCCACCGGCGCGTCTGACTTTTGAAGCCACGAAGTATGGCCAAGATCCTTAAGGGGTGTAAACTGTGGCTCGGTTGGGGACGGCACACGCCGGTCTCGAGCCTGGAAAGACGTGAGGCGGGCGCCAAAATAATGATCAACACGTTCCAGACCGGTACGACCATCCCCAGCCGAGCTCGACGACGTCAACAGGAGGGTCCAACGCTTGTGTGCTGGTTTTCCAACTGCCGGAGTAGAGATTCTCCCCCACAGCAAACCCGATGGAAGATTTACAGGGACCCCACGAACTCTAGTTTCTGTGCTCTGTGGGACGAAGATCGACCAGGGATTGCGGAGATGAGATCTTGGCATTGAGCTTTATTTCATTGATGCGAGTCACTATGTACTAGCGCGTTGGTGATAGTATCGCCTGTTGTGCTCTTTATGTATAGGCGGGGCCCGGGATCGACCAGGGCTACTGTCTTCGCGAGGAGATTATCACCGTCCTGCCAACTCCCTGCTGTGCCTCTCTTCCTCCCAAGTCATGGTGATCCGTCGGCGTCTGAGGCTTCTGCCCCTCGCTATCGTCGCCCTCTACGGCACCAGAGTCGATGCAAGACTGTCGGACTATGTCGACCTCCTCATCGGGACAGAAGGGCCAGTGCCTGGTTCGGGTACAGCCAGTGGGAATACCTTCCCTGGCGCTGCCCGGCCCTGGCAGATGGCAAAGGTTGGCATCGATACCAGCTACATTGGACTCGACGATCTCGCCACAGATTGCAATGCTGGCTACAGCCCCCTGGGGAACGTCACCGGTGTGTCGATGATGCACGTCACTGGAACCGGTGGGAATCCGACCTATGGACTGGTCTCTCAGATGCCCCTCCTGGGAACGCTGGACCCTGTCAACCTCACGAACAACAACACCTATTCCCAGAACCGCTCGTTGGAAAGCGAGACTGCAACCGTGGGCCTGTTCTCCACGACCCTGCTGGATGGCATCAAGATGGACATCACAGCCTCGAACCACACGGGCATCATCCGCTACACCTTCCCGTCCTCATCTATGCCGGGGACCAGCACGTCTTTCACCTCCGGTGCTGGGGGCCGGTCGTTCGAGACTACACAGGATAGCAATGACGCCCACATCCTTGTGGACCTGACCCATGTGCTTCCCGCACAGAACCCCACAACCCAAAGCTACACCCAGCAGTTCATCCGTGGCGACCTGCATGTGCGCCCCGGCAGCTCAGGGCAGGCCTCGTACTACGGCAGTGCGATGTATGCCGGCGGGTGGGCCAACGCGGAGGAGGCTGAGTACCACTTCTGCGGGAACTTCAGTGTGCCGCAGGGTTCCGCGCTGGTACAGACCAATGCATATGTGCAGGCTGTTGGTCTCAATCGGGTTGATGGCGCCGGGACCTTCAGCTGGCCGTTTGATCTCTTCGCGCCGACGTCAGACGAGCCCACCGTACGGTCTGATATGGACGTCAGGTCGGGTGCAGGAAACAGGATGGGCTTGGGGGCACTATTCAGCTGGACCCAGACGCCCGGGTCGGTAGAGAACTCAACGGCCGTGCTGGAGTCGAGGGTGGGCATCTCACACATGGGCGTTGAGGACGCTTGCGCGTACATTGAGAGTGAGATCCCGGCCGCGACAGCCTTCGACGAGGTGGTGGAGCAAGCCAGGCAGGACTGGGAGTCGAAGGTCCTCAGCGCCGTCGAGGTCGTCGACGACGGCTCTGCGACAAGCCGGAACGACACGCTGAAGAAGATGCTATACACGGCGCTGTACCAGAGCGCCCTGATGCCCACCGACAAGACAGGCGAGAACCCCATATGGGCCTCGGACGAGAGCTACCCCTACTTCGACGACCACTACACCCTGTGGGACACGTACCGGACCCTAATGCCGATGTATCACCTCCTCTTCACGAGCACGTACAGCCGCGTCGTCAAGGGCCTCATCAGCATCTTCACTTTCGAGGGCTTCCTACCTGCCGGCCGCTCGGCCAACTGGAACGGCCGTGTGCAGGGCGGGACACACGCGGATCTCGTTCTGGGCGACGCCTTCGTCAAGAGCGTCTTCTCGCCGGCGGCCAACACCACCGGCCTGGGCGAGCTCGGCGACATCGACTGGGACGAGGCCTACAGGGCCATGGTCAAGGACGCAGAGGTCCTCCCCGGGCGGAACGCGGATTCCGTCGCGTTCGACGGCGCAACCAAGGAAGGCCGGGGGGCCCTCGGCGACTATCTGCACCTCAGGTACATCACGCGCAACCACACGAGGAGCATCTCGCGAGGCCTGGAGTACCCGCAGGACGACTTTGCCATCTGGGCTGTCGCGAAGGGTCTGAACATGTCGGCTGAGGACCAGGCCCGGTACCTGGACCGGGCTACCTGGTGGGAGAACCAGTGGAACCCAGGGGGCAGCACGTCCCTGGCCCTGAGCGGGGACGGTACCAACATGACCTTCACCGGCTTTGCCGGTCCGCGCAACGCAGACGGAAGCTTCAACTTGTGAGTGCGCTCCCCGCCATGGCGGCCAGCCCTCTGGCCAGCCCGGGCGGGCCCTCTGATGGGAAAGGCAAGCTGCTAAGCCATAGCCACGCGCAGCACGGACTACGACCCCGTCGTCTGTATCCCGAGCTGCGGCTGGGGGGACGACATCTACGAGGCCAGGGTCTGGGAAACCTCCTTCACCGCCGCGCCGCACGACATGTCACGCGTCATCAGCCTCATGGGGGGCGACGAGGCCTTCATACAGCGCCTCGACGCCTCCTTCGTCCCGGGCCTCGCCTCGGGCACCGGCAACGCCAACAACGACGCGGGCACGGCGCTCTTCAACCCCGGCAACGAGCCCTCGTTCCCCATGCCGTTCCTGTATAATTATGTGCCGGCCCACCACTGGAAGACGGTGAACCAGAGCCGCGCCGTCGTCGACGAGTTCTACAGCGACGCGAGGAACGGGTACCCCGGCAACACGGACGCGGGCGCGCTGCCGAGCTGGTTGATCTTCAACCTCCTGGGCGTGTACCCGGTCGCGGGCCAGGCCTTGTACCTGCTCGGCGCGCCGAGGTTCAGCTCGCTGCGGGTAAGGCTGTTCGTGGGGACGGAGGCGGAGAGGACGCTGGCGATCCGGGCGGATGGGCTCGCGGAGGATCGGTTCTATCCGCAGAAGGTGACGCTCGACGGGGTCGCGCTGGACAGGGCTTGGCTGAGCCACGAGGAGCTTGTCGGCGCGGAGGAGCTGGTGTTCGAGATGGGCCCCGAGCCGGCGACGTGGGATGTGGGCGAGAGGCCGTGGAGTATGAGCGGGTGGTCATGATCAACAGGTGGCCAGAAGTACCCCCTCGTGTGGCGCACAGTCATCTGCAGATGTCGCACGTATGCCAGCTCGGGACCATGATCTAACAACCTGTTGAGCTGCGCAGAACATGGCTCCGTTTCTACGATGTGCCGATGTGCGTATGTATATGTGAGTGTGACCAGTTCTGTCCAGCCATGAAGTCCTCCCACTTCTCAAGCTCTCAAAGGGTCAAAGGATCGAGGCAAGGCACTCAATCTATTTTATTCCGGTTCTAACGAAGTACGGCAACATGGGGCGATGGGCCTGTCCTGGCGAAATTGAAGGTCCAGGATCGTGGAGCAGGCAGGAAGGACTCTACAGCAGCGCAACCCAGCGTCGGAGTTCAGGACGAGGCCCTTGGGGCATCCCAAAGCAGTGTATCACCTCAGTAGTGAATGTTCTTTGTCGACTTGTTTGATATAATGGTCCCAAACATGGCGGGGTGGAAGGGGGGGCACCGACATGTTCGACGCTGCTAGGGACTGTCTCATCTCAGGTCTGCTAGAACGGCTAACGGTGGGAGTAGTGAAAGAAGTGTTGCAGGGGGCCCTATAAATTTCAAGGGACCATTCACTGCGGTTACAGGTGTTTAAGCAGAGGCGAAGTCGCCAGAAAGCCAAGTGAGGTGTGAAAAGTATTGCAAAGCGTGACGGACGAAGGGGAAGTTAGCCCACCAGCCGTCGAATAAAATCCCAAGCACCCACCACAAGGCCAACCTGGATGGATTCATAGATGGGTTCTACGACCTCCCAAGCCGACCTCGCATCTTCTGCCTCGACGTCCGTCGTGGCCGCCTAGCAGCTTTCACGGCCAGATGAAGACCAGGCCCCGTCGAGTGGACCTCACCGACAACCCAAGTCTTTCATCCAACCGCGTCACCTGCGCCCACATCCCCAAGCCAACACCCTCGAAGATATGGGTGCTCCTCTGAGCGTGGCACGTCTCGTCACGTCTAGAGGCACTCCCGATGACTACAGGACATGTAACACCGGGGCGTACGCGCCGAAATGGATCACCAACCGCGATGCCAACAACACCAACAGCACCTTACACTCCCTCCCAGCCGAGATCATCCTCCTGGTCGCCAGACGCCTCGACCACAACTCGATACAGCCCCTCCGGCAGACCTGCAGCCTGCTCAGGGACACGATCCCCGCGCCGCCGACGCTGGTATTGGGATCCACCGGGATCCCCCTCCGACAGGTTGCCGACCACATGCACGAGCGGCACAAGGTGGCGAGGCTCCTGTCGGCGGCGTCCCTGTGCGACGACTGCCTCCGGTTCAGGGAGCACGGCCGGTATGCGGACGCCGTGAGGGCGCTGAAGCAGCAGCTCTGGTGCGGGGGGTGCTCTAGGTACCACCGCCGGGTGGCCTTCTCGGCCAGGGAGGCGGCGAAGCACCCGCTGCGGAGGCGGTGCATCGCCTGGGAGGGCCGGCTGCGGCTGTGCGCGCACGCCTCGTTCGACTGGCACGACATCATGTGGCTGTATGTGGAACACGAGTGGGAGACGGGGCCGCTGTCGCTGACGTGCAGGTGGCGCCACTGGGGCCGCCGGGCGCCGACGATGACCATCACGGCCCCGCAGCCGTGGTGCGACTACATATGGAAGGGCGTCCAGGTCGAGCTCAGGACGCGATCCCTCATAGCGACCCTCGACCCCGCCGTGGCCCCCACGCGCAGGGCCCTCCAGGACGGGCTCGCGGCCCAGCGGGGCTCGCTCCGCCGTATGCTGTGCCCGCACGTCTCGGCCGACGACGCGCGCCTGATGCTGCCCTTCGGGCCCGACACGTGCGCCTGTTTCGACCACGAGCCGTACCACGGCCACGAGCGCGGGGACGGCCACGGCTGCTGCCGGTGCCGCGCCGCCGAGGACCCCTGCCGCAAGGGCCTGTTCATGCCCGCCATCGGGGCGGCACCGCCAGGCCGGGAGGAACGGCAGGAAGCCGACGGCGGGGGGGGCGGGGATCACCAGTGGCGCTGTCCGGGGTGCGGCTCGACCTACCGGTGGGAGCGGCAGGGCAGGAAGGTCTACCTCAACACCACGAAGATCTTCTCCGACGGGGATTTCCCGACGATCTGGTCCTCCTGGACAAGCGCACTCGACCCCGAGTCCTGGGGCGCCCATGAGGACGACGCGCTGCGCCGCGTGGCGTACTGCGAGAACGATGGGTGTGCGAGGCGCAATAGGTGGGCCCGCCTGGATAGGCTGAGGCTTCAGATCCATGGCCTGGACACGGAGGACTGGGAGACGTTTGGTATATGAGGGCGACGGCGGAGCGGCTCTCTGTATCACGGATCTGGACCCTTGGCGTGGCGAATACGGATGGCCGCGAGTCCCTGGTCAACAGTCATCAGCCCTTTCCGAAGTTGCACGCGGTACATAGAAGGTACTTGATGGATTAATCAGTGTGGTCTGAGGTTGACCCAAAGCTCTTGAGGTGCTGGCTCCCTCGAGGGTCCTGCTCAGAAATTCAGCGTAGCCCCAGCAGAGATGTATCGCGCCCTGGCCGAGGGCGGGGAGGATGGCCCGCCTCGGGCACGTGAAAGGATGATGGTATTGATCTAGGCTGGCAGTGAAATGGTCGTGTACCAGCCCAGGTGCTATGGGTATGGCAGGGGAAAAGAGTGTTTGTTGTTCGATGTCACGCATTTATACCGGGTTTAGGAGAGACCATTCATCATTCATTCATACTACAGTAAATAGAAAGTAAATGCGGAACCAGCCTCAGGCCTAAGCATCTCTTCAACAACACCAAAGCATCTTCGCCCTCCCCCTCCTCCTCCTCCTCCTCCTCCTCCTCAGAAAAAAAGAGAGAAAAAACCCAGCCCGAAAAAACCCAGGCCCCTGATCATACACCTTCCCAATCTGACAGCGCCAGGGCTCGCCGGCCAGTCAGGTCATCTGCGCCCTGCCCTTTGAAAGAAAATTAGGCGGTGAAGGAGGTGGAGCGCTTGGTGCGGGCGGCAGTGGTGGTCGAGTTGGACATCTGGACGACGACGACACCACCGAAGGGGCCGTTGGCGTTGTTGTTGGAGACCTTGACCAGGCAGAGGCCGGTCATGCCGTTGATGGTACCAGTGCAGGTGGTGCCGGCAGGGATCTCGACGGAGTAAGACTGCAAGGCGGTGATGGTTAGCTCAGGCTCAAGGAAGAAGAGACGACCGCGGCGGGTTCTGGTTGACGGGCGGGAGAGGAGGGGGAGGGACTCACGTAGCTCTTGTCGACGTTCTTAGCCCTCTTGGAGATGAGGCCCATCTTGACGAGGGCGCGGCGGAGGGTCCTCTTGAGCTTGTTGTCGACGCCGCTGTCGAGGGAGGTGGGGCACTCGCCGGCAGTGCCGGTGGTGGGGACGTTGCTGGTGACCTCTGCGTCGACGGCCTTGCTGAAGAGGGAGGTGGCGGTAGGGTCGACGACGGCCTGGAGGGGCCCGCAGCCGTCGTCGGTGACGACGTGGAAGACGCCCGAGACGGAGCCGCCGCTGCTGACCTGGGGGAGGGTGTTGCCGCTCTGCTCCATGGCGTACTTGACGTAGTCGAGCTGGTTGTTGCCGTTGCCGGCGACGCCGCCCTCGGTGTAGCCCAGGTCGTAGTCGGTGTTGATGTCCTTGGACCAGAAGACGGTGGTCTGGACCTCGGTCACGGAGTTGGCGCCCTCGCCGGGGACGACGCCGCCCTTGATGCCCAGGGCGGTGCCGTTGCCGCCCTGGTCGCCGACAGCGGAGAGGATCTCGCCGTGGGCAGAGACGAGGGGGGTGGCCGCCAGGGCGATGATGATGGCAGTGAGCTGGGAGTACATCTTGAAGAAGAAGGACGGGTTTGTTTGTTTGGTGGGTATAAAAAAAATAAATAAAAAAAAAGCCGGTGTTGATTCCTGAAGAAGGGATGATAAGAGTTGTCAAAAGACGAGAGAAGAATTTTTATTTTTATTTTTTTTGGGGGGTTTTTTGTATGGTAAAGACAGTTAAAAAACTTTGAAAGTTTGTTTTTTTAGTGATTGGTATTGAATGAGAGATACGAATCAATCGTGATCAGTGAAATGAAGGACTGAGGAAGGCTGAAGATGCTGTTGGATGCTGATGATGATGAGATGAGATGAACAGCCTTGGGGTGGAATCTTGGCGATACTTTATAGTCGCCGACCTCGACCCCGTCCCGCGCCCCGTCGCCTTCTCACGATGTCGAGGGGCTATGCCCATGGCCCCGATGGGCATCCCCAAAATCTCATCTCAAACCGTCTGAGTCGCCATTCCGGACGAAGATCCATGGCTGTAAACAATGTTGAGACGAGACGGGGCATTGGTGAGCGATAGGGGGGGGGGGGGAGGCACGGCGACCTCGGCCAGGCGGGTGCGTGCTGCGACGACGAGAGGAGAATGTTTCTCGCGATGGACGAACGAGATGGCCGGACGGTCGAGGCTGGGTGTTGTTACTGGCGGTGCCTCGACGCCGGCGAGGAAACAACCACGCCAGCCCCACGCCGCCACAGGAGTTCGTCCTTGAATTCCAGACGTTTTGGAGATCCTCAGATCACCTCCAGAATAGGTAGGGATGCAATGCACGGTGGGCTTATACGGGTGGGGACACCGAGTCGTAATGGTAGACGCCGGGGCGCAGAGGGGGGGGGGGGAGACATGGTCTGGGTGACGTTTGAGGCTCTGGGGCTAGCCACCCAATGCGGTAGCATCGTGGCCCGCTCGCATGGCAGTATTGTAGTATGTAGTACCATAGTAGTCTCTGCCTCGCAGCATCGGTGCAATGCACGCACCCATCCGTCGCATCCGTATCGCCGCCAGGGAGGCTAGGGAGGGCGCGTCGTGACCGACCCAGGCGTGCCACGTTTGATGTGACGATATGCCCCTGGTGATGTGTGCCGATCTCCCGCGTTTGTGATCTCCCAAAATGATCTCCCATGATCTCCCTAATCCCGGGTCGATGGCCTGTCGGGGCGCCTCTTGGCCCTCTTGGCCTCTTCACTTTGGTAGACCTTCTTGATTCTGTTTGTTTTGGGGGGCGGGGGGGGGGGGAGACAACGTGAAATAGTCAAGACACAGGAGTTGCGTAAGCGAGTTTGATGCCTGCGCTGCGAGACTCGATTGGGCGCGTGTTGAGGCTCAAACCGTCCTCGTCTCATCCCCATTCCCCCCCCCTTGCCTGCGCCCCCCTCCCCCCTATTGGCCTTGCTCGAGGGTCCCACGACTGCGCAGCATCGGTGGCGGGGATGCGGCAGAGATATGCATATCAATTAGTCTTTGACAGCACGTGCGATCCTTTTCTTGGTGTCAGCGCCAGATGCAGTCAAGTCAGTCCGTCATTCGCGAGGGGAGGCCCTGGTGGTCTGGGGCGAGTCTTTGAACGGGCGATATAAGCCTCCTCAGATGCAGGCAAATCAACCAAAACCGGTCTGTTGGTCTAGTGGTATGATTCTCGCTTAGGGACAACCCTATTCATCGTTGCGAGAGGTCCCGCGTTCGATCCGCGGACAGACCCTATTCGTTCCACCAGGAAACGGTGGTTTTTTTTTCCTCGACTTTTGGCAAAAATTTCTTCAAGAATTCGGCTTGACTCCGGCTGGGCGGCACTAGCGCAGCGATTGCCGGGATCCGGGATCTTGGCGCTGGCTTGGCGCTTGCATGTAAGACGATTGGCCCAACCCTGTATGGACCCACTGTTTCTAAACCCTGGGGGAGATCCCCTGGGACATGCCCTGGGTACGCCTGGGTATGCGTGGGGGACGGCCCCAGCAGCACCAGACGAGATGAAACTGGACTCCTGCAGTGCGGATGGATAAGGCTAGACAGAGGTATCAGGCTTGACTCCCCTACCTCCAAGCAGCCCGTCGGGCTCTCATGCGTTGCAGGAGATGTGACTGGTCAGTCGGTCCCCCTGACTGGGCTATGGTCTCTATAGGGGAGATACACGCGAGAGCAGGGCTGTCCTCCAGGGACGCCACCCCATCACCCTCAGAACTTGACAGCATTCTGCACCACCGAGGACGATAGGGCCTGCAAGCTGGACGTCCCCCCAGGAACCTCTCCGGTTCCCTATCGGGGGCCTGTCCTTCTCTCTCTTCCCCTCTGTCCTTCTCTGTGCGGGATCCCCGCTGCCCTGGCGAAGGACACCAATATCCGCCAGGTCCGTGTCCGTCCTGTTGGAGTTGCCAGATACCCAGGCCGAAAAGACAGCATACATGCGAAAAAATCACGAATGGGCTCCTGCGAAAAGGCTCCAAAGATGCCATAAGGGTGGAGCACAGAATCCCTGCGTCAGGGAGCACAGGTCATTCCCATCGTGGCAGTTGGTGAACACGGCGGAATCTCACGACCAGATCACGACACAGTCATCTGCCGCGCCCACCTTTTTTTTCTATTCTTCCTTCTCAATCCTAGCCAGCAGAGTTGACTGATGTGGCCTGCCGGGAAGGACAGAGTGAGACTTTTATCAAGTTTGTCAGGTTATGGGCTCCAGAAGAAGAAAGCAAGCAGGCACCCCGATTACTGGAGCGTCCTTACGGTGTGTGTCAGATGTCACAGAACAGCATGGCTCGAAAGACATGGCCGTCTTTCGATCAAAAGTGGCCAAGCTAATCTTCAGGGCTTTGGTGGTATGTATGAATGGTTATTCATGGCTCGTTGGGCCGTCTCCCGAGCTCGGGGAGGACCTTGGGAGGACTACTGCCTGTTTGAGATGTTCGGCGCAGTACACGTCGTGGTCGGCAAAGCATCTGGAATCTCCTCACAGTACCTATCCATTGCCAGGCAGCCGCTTCCGAAAAAGAAGAAGGAAAGAAGGAGAAAAGAGGGGAGATGCTGCCGTTATCCTTGACGTTCGCGCACTGTTAAACTAATGTTGAACACATGCTCCTATAAACGGTAGCCTTCGTGGTGAGGATCATCGAGGGCTCAGGAAAGCCCATATGTGCTAACACGTATCAACCGAGAAGTCTGGCAGAGGCTGCTTGTGGGCTGCTGCTGTGAGCATCTACTCCATCCGTGGCAGTCTTACCCTAGCTCAATGCCTCGATACTGAGCTATGCGGAGCACATTACGGCCATGGGCACATCAGGCTCAGGCACCACCAGCTACTGTTGCACCCTATTGGCGCACCACAACCTGATAGTACATTGTTCATTAGACCACGTGACATCTTGGAACCTCTGCTTGGGTGCATGCTATCACCTGACCCCCTTAGCAGAGTCACACCTTGCCCTAGTGCACATTCATTGTTAACCAAGACTGCTTGTAATGAGACAAGGAGACCTCAGCATCAGAAGGATTTGCCATGGACAGCAAGAAACATTCAGGCAGAGTTCGTCATTGGAACACTCTTGTGCATAGTGTGGCACCTGAGATCCAACTCCCGAATTCTGGTAACCACAGGAAGGGAGCGTAGAACAGCCAATAGGGAATTGCTGATTTTCTCACCTTGAAGACATCTCACCGAGGTACCACAGTATCTAGCCAGGTAGTTTTGTTTCCTGGGAGTTTTGTGACCAACATTGCTAAGTAGCTGCCCAAGAAGCACCGATAATGAGATCACTGTGAAGATAGGAGTGAATGAACAAAGGCTTAAGTAATAAACACACCGTGTTCACTCACAGAAGCCACAAATTTTGCTCGGCGCCAGACAAAATATCCTCACGCGTCGGCCTTTGGCCCAGTAAGCATCGTTGGTCCACCTTTCCCACCTACCGCCACAGCATCTCATCCCGTCTGGTTCTGGCTAGCACGTCGACTTTGCATACAGACAACCCCGACAGACAAACAATGGCCGCCCCAAATCAGCCACCGCAACCCCAGTTGCACCCTCTTCGTTTGACGGACGTCCCTTTTGACGTGACGTCCAAGATCCTCGAGGAGATCGACAGCTTCCCAACCCTGTTGTCGCTGGTTTCGTCATGCAAGATACTCCGTGGGGCGTTTCTGAGACACAGCCGGGCGACGATTCTACACGTCGCCTGCCATCAGTACGGGGTTCAGACAATGAACATGGCACTCGGCCTTGTTACGTTCCCAATGCGGTGTGGACTGCCACCTGAGGTACGTTCGGCAGCTGGGGTGAGGGTACCGGGGCGGTGTGAGGGAACCATAGCTAAGCCACACGCGCCGCAGGAACGAAACTTTTCCATGGACCTGCGGGACCTCATGAAGAGGTTCCGCGCGTGGAGAGTTTCGGGCGTCAAGCCAGCCGACCGCATCGAATATGTTCCCGACGTCTGGGACGAGACTGACGATCTCGATGCCAATGCATCGTGCAGCGTGGACTGCACCGTCATGCTGGACCACTTACACCTGTGGAACACTGAAAAGGCCTTTGTCAACCGCGTGACGAGTGCCAGCCACGTTCGCGCGGCCGTGCATGTCCTCAAGGTCGCCAAGGACTTCATCGAGGATTACGCCCACAAGTGCCTGAGTCCCGATGCCCGGTCCGCAGCCTACGGGTTCCCCTCCTGGTCCCACCCAGACTTCGAGCCAGCAGCCCCCCCCAGCAATACCTTTCGCGACCTGACCCCCCGCGAGCTTCGTCGTCTCTTCAGGGCGACCGCACAGGCCGAGCTCCTCAAGTTGATCTATGCACACACGGGTTCTCAAGATGCATGCGGCCAGTTTCTGGAAAGCATTCCGATGTTTCAGGCGGAAGAGGTCAGGAGCATCGTGGAGCAGCAAGAACGCCTGTGGCGGTTGCTCATCTTTCGTTTTTTCGATAGGGACCCGCTCCGATGGGAGCCAAGTGTGAGTCCGACATGCCACAAACCTTCACGCCATGTCTCTCGGTCCTGTTGCTGATCCTCATATAGGAGTACGACAGCCGGGACCTCGTCGTGGAGAGGGGAGATGGTAGTGAGGACTTCATACCCTTCACTACCCGGGACCTGCTAGACTCTGTTGCCATGACCGGCTCCACGGCACGGAGGCTTAACGGGACCAGCCTGGGCCTCCTGGCGCAAACATTGAAGAACGGTCTGGCCGACCCTCAACGGGAATGGCTTCAGACCTTCTTTGATGATGCCATGTACATGCCGCCCGATAGCTACTTCCACCTCGGTAGCATCATGCGCGGCATTGTGCACCCTGGCACGTCAGGACGGCTCCAGGATCCGGTCCACCCGCAGCCATCCGGGAGCGCAGATTCTGCGGACTACCCGAACGCCCTCTGGCACGCTTGGCGTCATCAACAGACGAGCCCGATCAACCCGGGAATGGCATACGCGTTTCCCCGATGTGAATACCCGTTCCGCAGGGTGGGCTACGTCTTCTGGGATGCCATGCGCGCGCCGAGGGCCAGGTTCGAGCACAACCCCGACGACGACGACGACCTCCCCCTGTGCCTGGTGGATTTCCCAACGGAGGGTGATCGTGTGCCGTAGGTGCGCAGGCCATGAACCGAGAGCGCACGGTCTGCAGCCTCTAGAGAGGTCACTGGGGCCTTGGATCGAGCTGCTTCTTCCTCCGCCGGCGTGGAGCGACGTGAGTTTCAGATGGAGGGAAGGGCTTTCGGAGGAGGGGAAACGGTGAAACTTGAACAAATGTACAGTAGTATCATGATGGCCTTCGCCGGCCAGCTATAGCTAACTACGCAGCAGTACCGGCCGACACAGATGGGATTAGGGAGAACGGATATCCTCGACCTTGATGATCTGTCGGGAGGAAACCTGGCTTGTGACGGCAGCCATCGAGGTGACCTGTTGGGTGATGCTCTGCCGTGAAATAATATGCTGTCGAACAATGCGAACGCGCATCTCAAAGCCAAAGGTTTGGGAGTCCGCAAGAGGTTGAAAACTTTGTCGAGGTCCCGGCCAGGCGACGATTCGCGACTCGCCTTAACTTCCCCGCCAGCGCCGGACCTTGAGGAGACTTCTGGACCAGTAATTACTTGTTTACCTTGATGGTGCATCCGGGCTAGAGTCGACCCCCCACCACGATCGTCCTACTCGGGTCAAGAACATCCACCACCGCACTGCCCTCGTGACAGCTCCTCTACATGTGGGCCGTCTACTTACTTACAAACCTAAATACGGTCTGCGTCCCGTCCCATACCAAAGCACCCCGTCTGAACCACGATATTGTATCGATCCCTCCCGCCCCCCGCAAAATCTATAGCATCATGGCCACTGCCGCGTCCCAAAGCACCCCTTCATCAACCTCCTTCAATGTTGCCGGCAAGACCGCGATCGTGACTGGTGCTGGGTCCGGTGAGTGAGACCCCTCTCGACCCGCTGCACTAGTTTTCCCCCTGGGTAGTAAGCTTGCTTACAGGAGACCAGGGATCAACCTCTCCTTCGCCGCCCTCCTCCTGTCCCGCAACTGCAACGTCGTCCTCGCAGACCTCGCCCTCCGCCCCGAGGCCGAGGCGCTCATCGCAGGACACAGCGGCGCCGGCAAGACCCCGCGGGCCGTCTTCGCCAGGACAGACGTGACGTCGTGGGCCGCGCTCTCGGACATGTTCGACGTCGCGCTCCGCGAGTTCGGCGGCTTCGACATCGTCTGCCCCGGCGCCGGCGTCTACGAGCCCCATTGGTCCAGCTTCTGGCACCCGCCGGGCAGCGCCGAGAGCGGGGACGCCGCGGGCGGCCCCGGCGCGGGCCACTACGCGCTCCTAGACATCAACCTCACGCACCCCATCCGGGCGACGCAGCTGGCCATGTCGCACTGGCTGCACCCGGGGGCGGTCCCCGGGGCTGCCGCCGGGGCGTCGCCGTCGAGCCCCAAGAGGATCGTGCACATCGGCTCGGTGGCCGGGCAGATGCCCAACCTCAACGCGCCGCTCTACGGCGCGTCTAAGTTCGGCATCACCGGCTTCGTGAGGAGCCTCGCGCCGCTGGACGGGGGCCACGGCATCCGCGTCAACGCCGTGGCCCCCGGCGTGGTGCGCACGCCGCTCTGGGTGGAGCACCCGGAGAAGATGGCGTACCTCGACCCTGAGAGGGACGGCTGGGTGACGCCGGACGAGGTCGCCGTCGCGATGCTGCGGTGCGCCGAGGAGGACGGGCTCGTGGGCGGGACGATCCTGGAGGTCGGGAAGGGCAACACGCGGTGCGTGCAGACGCTGGACGATCCGGGCCCCAGCATGGACCCGAGGGGCGGGCTGGTGGTGAGGAACGCACACGAGGGCAACGCGATGGTGTGGAAGTGGTTGGAGGACAGGGACATCTGGGGACGGCCACCAGCCAGGTCTCAAGTTGGATCTGGACAGGACTAGGTGGGCTCTTCGCCATACGCGGGAAGATGGTGCAGGCTTGGTGTTTGGCACAGGCAGTCGTAGTCTCGCGACCTGACAGCCTGCTGGGCACTGTTTTGGGTGTCCGTCTCCAGAGCGATCACCAAGACGAAATAAGCTCTTGGATGTGTTTGTTTAGATCCCCATCTTTATGATCGATTGCCCCTCTCGATCACTTCCGTTTCATAGACACGCCGCGCAGTGGAGGGCGCTCTACCAAATTTGAATAGCGGAATCTTTTGAAGTCAGCACGCTCGGGACGATGAGCTTTTGTGCCATTAATAAATAGGGCGGTTGCTAAGAGATCCAGTCTTATCTACTATTCTTCATGGCTAGTCGCGTCTCCAGGTCTCACAGGCCGATTCACGGACTAAAATCAGAAGACAGCCCTCGGGACACCTTGAGGGCCCTGGACACCTGCTTCATCACGGCTTTGTGTATACTTGGGGGGGGGGGGGGCCAGACTAGGTACCGTCAGATTTCCCTTCTGACCCCTGCTTTCTCCCCTACCTTGCTTCCCATATATAGTTTATATTTCATTCTGTAAGGTACAGCATGTAATTAACATGAGATGTGACGGCACCTAGCCCGGGAGATGGCCCGTGAACGGGTCATCACCAGCCACTCGGGGTTGCATTCGTACGAGGCCCGAGGAGTTTAGCGTCGGTGCGCAGATCTTCGCGCAATTTCCAAGAGTTAGGCGCATGTTGCTTGGGAGGAGGCCGGGACATCGTGAGGTAAAGGGAACGACTTTATCCAGGTCAGGTGTCACTGCATCCTGCGGTCTGCAAGAGGGTGGGTTTGCGGGGAAGGCCTTTAACATAGTACAAGAACCCCAGCCACACGCTCATAGGGGGAATGTTACGTTGGTTTTTGGAGGTTGTAAGGATATTTAACTGTTGCTCGGACCTCATACAGTAAATTTACCCTTCGGCGCTCCCCTTCAATCCTCAGTGCTGTCGTTTGCCGTGGTAGACGGCCGGTGAGAGATACGGTATCATCCGTGACCCTCCTAGAACACCTCCAGCATCTTTCTTAAAGACGATCACCATCTCTCAAGAATCCTAACTTCCTACCAAGATAGATCTTCGTAGAAGATGGCCGGATCCGCGGATACCAGGGTCACTGCCCTCGCAGTCGCCCTGAGCCTCTTCTCCCGAGGCTCAGCCCAGACCAACTATTCGCAATATGTACGATCCCTATCTGTCTAGCACTGGCGGAGAAGCCCCTCACTAAGATTTACAGGTGAACCCATTCATTGGAGGCTCTGGACCATATCCCGGTGAAGCATGTGGGTCAACGCCCCAGGTACCAAGAGCGGGTTGTCTGGCGACACGGCTGATATCGTTCGTGCAGATGGGGGCGGCGACATCTTCGTCGGCGGCGCCCTCCCGTTTGGCGTGGTCAAACTGGGACCAGACACGTGGGAGCCTTTTGGGGCGGACTCGGTCATCAACGGCGGTTGGACGCCGGAGGGGAACGTCAGTCAACGGCATGATGAAGACTTCCTTCTCGGTCTGCTAAATCTTCAGATAGGTCACAGCCTTCAGCATGATGCACGAGAGCGGGACTGGAGGCGCTCCTAAATACGGTCTGTCACTCGTCCCCTCGCCTGGCGTCTCTTGGCACATCTCTCCCGGGGTAACCTGTCTCGCGATGAGAATGAGTTGGTACACGCCATGCCGACGCTGACTGTCATGCAGGCATCATATCCCAGATGCCATTGACAACCGTCGCGCCTCCTGTCAACGTCCTCGATAACACCACATACTGGCAACGTCGGGTGGTCGGCGATACAGCAAGCGTCGGATACTACGCCACGGAGCTGCTCAACGGGGTCAAGGTCGAGCTCTCGGCCGCGAGGCACTCGGGCATCCTGCAATACACCTTTCCAGCGGGCGAAAAGCACGTTCTGGTCGACCTGTCTCACTATCTCCCTTCTGAAAACGGAGGGTATACGAGCCAGGTTTACCTGGGGGCAGTGGTAGAGGTAGGGCAGAACACCACAGACACGACGGAGTACAGGGGCCACGCAACCTACGGCGCAGGATGGAATGAGGGGGCACCCTACGTTGTGTACTTCTGTGGTGAATTCGATTCAACCCCTGCCGAGGCTCAATACTTCCGCGGCAGGAACACGGAGCCGATGGTCAGATACCACACGTTCGACCAGGGAGGAACCCCTCAAGCAACCTTTACAGATGCGGCGGGCGGTGGTGCGGCCATCACGTCCGATACCCCAGGCGGGCCGTTTGTTCCAGGCGACCGCGTGGGCGTGCTCTTCACCTGGGCCAACGGCGCAGCTCAGACGATCAGGTCCCGCGTCGGAATATCCTTCATGTCTGAGACGGACGCCTGCCAGCAGAAGGAGGACGAGATACCCACCTGGGATCTTGACAGCGTCGTTGATACCGCTGTGGCGGAGTGGAACCAGGACGTTTTCAGCAAGGTCCAGGTCGCTACGGATGATACCGCAAACACTACCTACCTGACGCTGTTGTACTCCTCCCTATATTTCATGCACCTAATGCCTTCCAATAGGACGGGCCAGAACCCTCTATGGGACTCCGGAGAGCCCTATTGGGATGACTTTTGTAAGTCACAGCCTCCAAAGCATCAGTGCGGCCAGCAAAGTCGTCGGGGCGACGCTCAACACACAACGATGAAAGGAGAATCACCAGGTTGCAGCGGCTTATGGCCACAGATACTGACGCTCGAGACTGGATAGATACGCTCTGGGACATCTTTCGCTGCACGGTCAGCCTCTACCACTTGTTACAGCCGGCCGCGTATGTCGGCATGATTCGAAGCCTGATCGACACTTTCGTCTGGGAAGGGTACATGCCAGACGGGCGCAGCGGCAACTACAACGGGCTCGTCCAGGGGGGCAGTAACGCAGACAACGTGTTGGCAGATGCGTACGTCAAGGGCCTCGGACAGAACACGAGCGACCCATCGATGATGATCAACTGGACGACTGGCTACCAGGCCATGCTGAAGGACGCCGAGGTACAGCCGCAAAACACCTTCAGCGTGCTGGATCAGCTGGGCAGCGTGAAGGAGGGCCGCGGCTCGCTCTACGACTGGATCCCGCTCGGCTACGTGTCCAACGACCGAAGCACGAGGCCCGTCTCGAAGACGGTCGAGTACGCGCTCAACGACTACTCCCTGAGCGTCGTCGCTGCCGGCGAGGGCTCTGCTGCAGATGTTGAGAAGTATCTGGGCCGCTCCGCAGGATGGCAGAATATCTGGAACGCTGACACCCAGCACGCTGGTTTCACGGGTTTCCTGGCGCCGAAGAACTCGTCTGGGGCTTGGGACTCGCCTGACACCTACAACCCGGCCCTCTGTGGCGGGTGTGAGTGGAGCGCCATCAGCTACGAAGCAGTGCCGTTCGAGTACAGCTTCGTTGTCCCCCATGACATGGAGACGCTCATTCAGTTCATGGGAGGCGAGACGGAGTTCGAGCGAAGATTGGATTATATCGTAAGCCCTACCGTCCCGTACTGTTTGGCGGGAAGTTCGGTTATCAGGTGCTAACCCCGTTCCCGATTTTAAGTTCATGCCCAACACATCAGAGCAGGACCTCGATGAGAATGGTGCCGGCATCACCACCATCATGAACATCGGGTGAGCCCTCTCAGGATCTCGTGCGTGCCGAGATGAGACCGCGGCTGACACCAGAGACATGCAGAAACGAGCCTGACTTTGCAACACCATACCTGTACCACTATCTCAACAAGCAATACAAGTCGGTCAACCAGTCCCGTGCCCTGGCAAGCCAATACTTCCACGATGCCCAGTACGGTGTCCCGGGCAACAGCGACGCGGGTGCCCTCAACTCCTGGCTCATCTGGCAGATGCTGGGCCTGTATCCCATCGTGACGCAGCCCGTCTACCTGCTCGGCTCGCCCTGGTTCACCGACATCAACATGACCATCAACGGCGACAAGAACCTGCGGATCATGAGCCACACCGCCAGCGATGGTGCCCTCCTCGGCCAGCAGGGCTACTTCGTCCAGAGCGTGAAGATCAACGGCCAGGACTGGAACAAGAACTGGTTCAACCACGAGGACATCATGGTCGACGGTGGGACTATCGAGTTCTTCGTGGGGGACAACATGACAGAGTGGGAGACTGGTGAAGTACCACCGAGTCCAGCACACCTGATCCTCAACGGGACGTCGTAGGGGTCCATGCATATTGACGGGAGCTTCTGGACAGTGGACGAAGTAGGGCGAAGATCATATTTGACACCTCTAAGATACAACAGAAGGGTTAAGACGAGCATTGATCCTCAAAAAACTGCATAGACTGAAGTAAAGAAGTGATTTCGTAGTTCAGTTCTGTCTCTGGTTCAGACAGGAGCCCTCCAGAGCAGGAATGATTGTATCTAAGAAAAGGCCAGGATATTGGGAGACTTGGAAGAGTACATGAGCTGTTAGATGCCAAAGATCATGTGGGACACAACAGATCAGCAGGTGATGGATTACAAGCACATGCTGATGGAGCTACCCAAGTCCACATCTAGGCATACCCTCTTATACAAGGAGCACATATAACTCCCTTCTTACACAACCTTCCGACTTTTAATCATATGCACTCTATTCAGCCTAGTCAGTTCGAACAGCGAGACACATCTCACAGGTTAAAGGCTTGAGCTGTGTATACGAAGCATAATACACAATCTGGTGAGTCTCTTTGTGTCCGAGGCTAGAAGAAGACCCACATTGGTCAAGATTCACCCTGTCATGGCCTGTTGGATGTGATGCAACCTGAACAGCAAGGCGACAGTCACCCGGCTCAACCACTTGTTATGTTCGATTTGCTCTGCTTAACCAACGATAACCGCCCCCACCCACCTGGATAGTCGACGCTGCTGTTCGTATAGTCAGCATGTTTTGGTCAGCTCAACCGGCGAGGCTTGCCCCACGTGGTCGGCGATACTCATCGCTCTCCCAAGCCAGCTGAGGTAGCTTTTGAGACGGGGATGTCTGCAGCTGCACGCAGGGTTGGTGGCGGTGGCGGAGGAGAAGGAGGAGGAGGAGGAGGAGGAGTTTTATGAGCGCCACACTCCGGTCTTAAGACAGCCACCAGCCTTATCTCCCACAGCCTCGACCTTCTCAACTGAGCCACAACAGAAAGCAGCTGCGCCACAATGCCAGGCTCTGGACCCCAGACCTGGTCCTCGCTCCCAACGCTGGTTGGGGGCGAGAACCCTCCCACCAGAGACCGCCAGCAGCGCGACTGGTATCTGCAACGGCCGCAACACCAGAGTCGCACCCCACCCGTCTCCCGCTCCCCGTCCTCCTCGTCCTCATCATCGCGGGCTTCACGATCCAACGGCTCCTCGGAGTTGTTGTTCCCACTCGAGATGGAACCCCCTCCCACGCGCGGCCCGCCTGGCGCCGCTGCTTCATCCTCGGCCGACTTGATGCCTGGCTCGGTGGCCAGCCCTGCCGCCGAGGTCAAGAAGACCAAGAAGAGAAAGGTCCTGCTGATGGGTAAGAGCGGCTCGGGTAAGTCGAGTATGAGGAGTATAATATTCTCCAATTACCTTGCCGTCGATACCCGCCGCCTGTGAGTCTCACCTCTTACCTCATCCCTCACCCTCACCCGCACCTCACGGCCGCCGCCTCTCGTGACGTGCGATGGCGCACCACAGGCTCTGCATGCCTTCTCTCACTGATCTCACACCCACACCTGCTTGCCTGCCCCTCACCACCGCTGAGCCCGCCTCCCCCAATGACCTCCCCTCCTCCGATGGTATGCTGACTGGGGGGCCCGTCCAAAGCGGTGCGACCATCGACGTCGACCTGTCGCACGTCAAGTTCCTCGGCAACCTGACGCTCAACCTCTGGGACTGTGGCGGGCAGGAGGCCTTCATGGAGAACTACATCAACCAGCAGCGGGCGCACGTCTTCAGCTCCGTGGGCGTGCTCATCTACGTCTTCGACATGGAGTCCCGCGACACCGACCGCGACCTGGCGACCTACGTCTCCATCGTCTCCGCCCTGGCCCAGTACTCGCCCTCGGCCAAGGTCTTCGTCCTCATCCACAAGATGGACCTGGTCATGCCCAACACCAAGGAGTCCGTCTTCAACGACCGCGTGCGCCTCGTGCGCCACAAGACGGCCGAGGCCCTGCAGAACATGGCCTCGGGCGGCCCGGCGCGCATGGACATCCAGCCCTTCGCCACCTCCATCTGGGACCAGTCGCTGTACAAGGCCTGGTCCAGCATCATCCACGACCTCATCCCCAACCTCGCCATCATCGAGCAGGAGCTGGGCGCCCTCGGCCAGGCCATCGAGGCCGAGGAGATCTTCCTGTACGAGCGGACCAGCTTCCTGGTCGTGTCGACCTGGAAGTCCGACGAGGCCGCCCGCAACCCCCACCGCGACCGCGAGGAGAGGCTGAGCAACGTCATGAAGACCTTCAAGAACCGCCTCGCCGCCTGGTCCGGCACCAGCCGCAACTCGGACCAGTTCAGGGAGTTGCAGCTCACCCTCGGCGCCCTCTTCAGCTACGTCATCATGACCTTCACCACCAACACCTACATCCAGCTGGTCCTGCCCGCCGGCGAGGCCCGCCTCAACGCCGCCAAGCTGAACACCAGGATTGCCGCCACCCACTTCGAGCGCCTCGACTCCCCGCCCGCCAAGGACGCCAAGGGCCCTGCCGCCGCCGCCGCTACTAAGGGCAGCAGCCTCGCCGCCGCGATGGGCGGGCTGGACATGAGCGGCGACGAGCAGGGACCGGCACAGGGCTACGGCGACTTCGGCGCGCAGGACGGTGGCTCGGCCGCGCCTGCCGCGTGATGAACGGCGCCCGGAGCCCACAGCCGGTCTCGACTTTGAACCCCGCGGTCGTCACGACATGGAGGCAGGGCGACAAGTGGGGGGCTCGTACATTACTCTAGGGACTCGTGACATGATGATCGAGAGATGTCCCCCTCTCTCACTAAAACGGCTCGGATCAGGCTCTTTACATTTGGTATGGCATGGCATGGCATGGCACGGCGGTTCTCGGTCTGGTCGGATGGTATGCCAGGGATGATACCCATTTTCGAGGAGCCGACCCAACATAGGCGTTAATGGAACAAGGGCTTCACACGCATACACACACGCTCTGCCTTGTTTGTATCTTCTCTTGATATCCGTAAGCTGTGGTCCCGCCACCTCCCGACCGCCCTGGCTGGTTCTGCCCAGCGTTCTGACCTGGAAGAACAGATACAGACCGCCTTCTCTAATGACTTGGGCCCACCGGGGGAAGGGCGGGCGGATCTAAACAAAGTTCTCCGCCTGCTGCCAAAATATTAGATCCTTTTGGTCACCTTATAGATCCCCGAGGTCGGCCCCGTCGTGAGGTGTCCCCTGGTGGGCCTCTACATGCCCCAGATGATGAAAAACTTTCCTGTCCAGGACGAGAAAGTTCGGGCGGGGATGCTGCAAACTGCCAGCGGGCGTCCCCATCGCAGAAGCTTCCTCTCTCGCTCATCGATCGATCAAGGGAGGAAGTCGAGTACGCAGGGGATCTCCAGCAACGCGGGTTCTCGTAATACCACAAAGGAGGAAAGGGCAGGAAGGGGAAGGGCGACGGGTGAAGATGAGAAATGATCATGTCGTGACCCCCTAACAGTCTTTCTGTCTATGCATCGTGCGCTTCTAGTTCCGAACCGTGATGCCCTGTATCCGTCACTTTTGTGCCTTGCTCCAAACTCCAGTCAACGACCTTGTGGGGCGGCGTGTGCCTCTGCCCCCGATCGAGACGAATCCCGGCCTATGGCATACGTGCGCCTCCGCGCCCGTTACCTCGATCTCTTTCATTGCTCTGGTTCCACCAGTTGTCTCGATTGCGTCAGCCGCTATCACCTAGCCAGGGCCCATGACGCGGTGCCCGTCTTGGTAAACCAGCTCGAACACGGTCGCCAGCCATTCCACGCTCAACAGCCTGCCTATGCGGGCGACTTTTCAACGTCTTACGAGTCAGCTTCCGTTCCCGATTGCCGCTCGTCGTCCTGCCTCTCCTGAGCCCTGTCGGCACCATCTTCTCGTACCGCTCTTTCCGCTGGTGAGGTCCTTAGGCCCACTTCACAACGGCAATACCGCCCCTCTTGAAGGCATCGACCTCCTCCAGCTTCTGCTCCCTATCGGTATATTCTTTGCTCGGGAAGGTAGACTGGATGATGAAATTGCGAGTCCTCATCTCAGGCGATGTGTTAGAAGCGAACTGGTAGAGGTCTCCGATGGTGTTGGTGAGGTTGAACCGGGCGGGCAGGCGGGAACCGTCGGGCAGCTGGATTCGGATGGCAACGGTAGGCTGGCTGTTGTCGACGTTGGCTGGAGCAGCAGGTGCAGAAGGTGCCTGCGTGCCGCTTGCTGCGGCGGCGGCTGGAGCTGGAGCAGTCTCTGTGGGTGTCAACGAGCCACTACCAACGCCAGGCACGGGGCTTCCCAATCGCCGTCCCTGTCCCCCGAAGGGTCGGTAGATTCGCGGTAGCTGATGCCAGTCCTCCTCATGCTGCTGTAGCCTCACATCACACCGCTGCCCGTGCTCAACATCCATAAGGTGAAGCGGGGCGCGGCCAGATCGGATCATCTGCAGATCCATGGCATGCTCAGGATCCGAATAGCGCCGCAGAGGACTATCCTCGATAGAGAACCCGTCGCGCCAGAGATGCAGCGTCCGTGTCACGACAGGAAGTTCCGCCCGGGCCGGGGGGCCGCTAGTATCAGGAATGCGACGAGACTCAGCACCCTCGCCGCCGACGGTGACGCCGCCGCCGCGGAAGTTGGAAGAACGAGACGGGCCGGGAGCTTCCTCCTCGCTGGTCGCGCGCTTGGCATTTCTAGTCATGTCTCGTCAGTATATACGTGCCTAACAGGTCGCGACCGAGTTAACGTACGCCTTTGCCTTGGCAAGGATGTCCTTGATCACGTTCTGAGGGTCGGCGTTGTGACGCGCGGGATCCTGCACAGCCAGACCGGACTTCTCACCACCAGCAAACAGATCACGAGGGCCCCTGCGATCCGAATCGTCGTCATCGTCGTCGTCATCGTCATCTTCATCGTGATCGTGGCCAGAACCACTACGCAGAGACCCCAGGGTCGCCAGCCCTGTCTTCTTGGCGGGCTTCTTGGAAGAAGCGGAGGACTGGGCGGCGGACTGTGGGGCAGGGCGACCATCAAGAGTTCGGGGGCCAGTGTAGTCTTGTGGGACGGCGGGTTGGGAGGAAGGGCCAGCAGCAGGCTCGTCGGAGTCCTCCTCATCATCGGCAAAGAACGAGCCAACAGCGGCAGAGACGTTCCACTGGCTGGCCTCAAGGTATTGCGCAGCCTGTCCCGAGAATTTGATGTCAGCACAACAGTAATCTGAGACCTGTTGATGTCCCCAAGATGTAACATACCTTGCTGGCACTGGCTCCAGTGAGCTCACAGAACTGCATCACCATCTCGTCGTGGTCCGCCATGTTGGCGAATGTGTTTGATCAGGAGAATGAGGTGCAGGATGGATCAGTAGCAGGAGCTCTTCTCTTGGAATATGTGCCCAGAACGGTTCCTGGACAGCGTGGAAAAGAAGGTATCGCGAACAGGAGGTATGTCGACGTGAGAATTCAGAAGTGTTTGGAAGTGTTTGCAGACGGAAAGAAAGCCAGTCTTGCGAAGCTGTCTGTCTTGCTCAGCTAGCCTTCTGGTGATTTCCCCGCCACGCCCAGGCCTGGTTGCAGTAGGTCAGTAGCAGCAGGCAGCTGAAAGGCGACGACGCCCCCCGCGGTGGTCCCAGTTTCAGCGGCCCGCCCCACTATGACGGAAGCTGGAGGGGGTGGGGGGAGCTAGGGCCACACACAGGCCTGGGCCGCAAACCCAGCCGCGGTCCCGCTGCGCAGCGGCAGGCAGACATGGCAGCACTACGGGGTAGCTAGCGACCTTGGCGACGTAACACCGATGAACGTCAACCTTCCACCGCCAGCTTCACAGACCCATTCACGTCGACAACCTCGACAATCCACCTTCCACCTCCACGACATTCGCCATAGTTGCGGGACGCGGCGTAGTCTGTACTTTCACTTCCGTTTCCCGTATCGTTCAACAAAACAACACGGAGTTTCGAAATCACAATGGCTTCAGAAAACCCATCGAACCCCATGGCTGAGTCCGGAGTGACCATGCACTCAGACAGCGAGCAGTACTCGCCCGAAGACATTTCGACCTCGTCACCCTCCTCGGCCTCTCCTGCAATCATACTCTACCAGCCTCCCACCCTCTGGGGCCTCATACGCGGCGCGGCGATAAACCTGTTCCTGCCCTTTATCAACGGCATGATGCTGGGCTTCGGCGAGTTGTTTGCCCACGAGGCCGCGTTCAGGTTAGGTTGGAGTGGAACTAGGGTACGTAGCCTGCCTGCTATGGTCTCGATGAATACGTTTGTTGGTAGAGCTAGATGGGTGCTAACTTGAGGCCGCCTGGTCAGGTATTCCCCGCGTCTAAAAGGCAACGGCACCCCATGGGACCGGGCATCGAGGTGCGCGACAAGCCGCCCCACCCGATGCCCGGCTTGAACGACGTCGCCAGCTTGGAGTGAGGACGATAGCCCGAGGGTTTCTGTAAAAGAACTGCCGAGGACTTGAGTGCACCATCGCTGTCGGGACTTAGCCACTGGTACACCCAAGCCCTGCGGAAGGACCGCATAGATGGGCTGGGGGCGCTGGAACTAGAAGTGGCCGGATACACAACAAAGACACCCCAAAAAAGAAGCATAGGGCCTACGTACGAGGGCGTTGAGTTCCAAACGACCGCGGGATATCTCTCTGGTTCCGCGGCTATGACCCACGCCACCTCGGCATACAACCACAAGGCCCAAAAGTTTTGTACGTAGAGACAAATACTACACAAAAGACCGAGACCGACAGGGTTTGTCCTGACCATGCTTGATCGCAGTCCTTACTCACGTCTACTGTGTTGTCTACGAGTGTACGATGTACGGCACGGAGACCATCCTACGAAGGGTGCTGAAGGGGAGATTCGTACTTTTGCGGGTCTCACAATATTGCAGACGCAGGACACGGGCTCTCGAAATGAAATGAGAGTGTTGTGTACATTTTGTTTAAGGAATGAATATGTACTATAAATGTTCAGAGATCATCATTATCATCAGCAGCAGCAGCAGCACCAGCACCAGCATCAGCCTCACGCCCCAGCCTTCCAACACCAGCTACCCCGGGCCTGACGAAGCCAGCGCCACGACTCGTGACATCGGCATAGGGACATTAAAATTGCACGAACTTCGCCGACCGCCGGGCCGCGCCGGTCGTGGAAGCAGCGGGTGCAGCGGCGGTCGAGTTCGCATCGGCCATCTGGAAGGCAATGACGCCGCCGAAGGGACCTGCGGGGTTGGGGTTGGCGACCTTCATGAGGCAGACGTTCTGCATGTCACCGACGGTGCCAGTGCAGGTCGTCCCAGCGGGGACCTGGACCTCGAAGGGCTGAAAAGACACGCGTCATCATCAGCCTCGGACCTAATCGAGAGAGAGAGAGAGGAGGGGAGGGCGGGGTGTTGGATGGGGTTGGGGATGCCAGCGGTGCATACTCACATAATCCTGGTTCACGTTCAACGCCCTCTTCACGATGCCCATGTGCCACAGCATCCTCCTCGCCAGGTTGTTGCTCAGCGGGCCCGGGGCGATCTCGCCAGCCTTGCCGGGGACTTGCGTCGTCACCTCGGCCTCGGTGCCCGACCCGAACTCGCCCTGGCCGGTGGAGTCCACGACGGCCTTGAAGGGGCCGGCCCCGTCGGTGGTGACGATGTGCATGGTGCCGCTGACGGAGCCGCCCGAGGACACCTGGGGGAGGGTCGAGCCGGACTGGGCGACGACGTCCGTCATCATGTCCACCGTGTTCTTGCCCTGCCCCTCGGTCTTGCCCAGGCCGTTGGACGCGGCGTTGAGCTGGTCGAAGATGGTCGTATCCGTCTCGGTCTTGCTGTTGGGGCCCGTGCCGGGGACGACGCCGCCCTGGATGCCCAAGGCGGTGGTGTTGCCACCGGCATCACCGGTCTTGGATAATGGTCTGTTAGTTATCGTGTGTGATATGATGGGGGGTTGGTAGAGGAGAGGGAAGAATAGACTTACCACGACGGCAATCTTGCCGTGGGCAGAGACCATCGAGGCCGAAGCAAGGGCGAGGATGAACACCTTGGTATACATGTCGACGGTGGGATTAACCCGGATGGATAAAAAGGGTGTGGGGAGTTAAAAACTGGGCGTGTCAAACGCGCAGGGACAAGAAGCGAAGGTAAAGATGGAAGAAGAAGGCTCCGCTGGAACGCTTTGGAAGAGGAGATATTTGATTAGAGGATGCTGATGTTCAAAATATCTTCTCGTGGGAGGACGATGCCCTCAGTTTATATAGGCGGGAGCGCGCATCCATCATCCTCGTGAGCCTCGTCCTCTCCCATCACAGCCTCTGCCATAGTAGCATATCTATCTACTGATGCCGAGTTTACCGGTTGGGTGTTTGAGGCAAGATCAGAGATCAAATCCCAGACGCACCCTACCTGCAAGAATCACCACTCGGGAGGCTGGCTATCCCAGTGCCAAGGCCAAGAGCAAACATCGGACAACCATAGTGAATCACGAAAAGGGGCCGCCTGCTGGTGGCCCAACCAAAGCTAGTCCGGGGGGGGAGGGGGCTGTGCCGTGTCGTGGACGTTCAAATTTTGAAGCTATCCCCAAAGCTTGGCCTGCTGACGTCGCCTCCGAACACATCCGAAGGGGGTCGTCTGTTTAGGAAGATGAGGTGGAACAACGAGCCACGGTGACAGCGCCAAGGCAGTCCTCTTTCAGATGATAGGTGTCCTCAGACGATTGGCAGAAGATCAGCCGTGCGGCCGATCATGTTTACCGCCTCAAGCCCCCCGAAATATTTGTCTTCTTCCCCTAAGTTTCAAAGAGGAGTGAGGGAGGCAGAGGGGGGGGATTAAGCTCTTGGTTAAGCATAGGCCTGCGCCCGCGCCCGCGCCCAATCGCCACCCTGCCTCGCCATACAGATCGAGGTTAATCGACGTCCCCGTCTTGCGATTGGATCCTCGCCTGCAGAGCAAACATGGCGACAACGGCAACGACGGCATAGGTTGTGTCTCATCTCGGGCTCAGTCCACCAGGCCCCACGCGGCTGGGGTGGGTGCGCTCGGTAGAAGATGGCGAAACGCAACAACTTCGGACGGCGTCCAGCTGACCGTCGTCGCCCGTGGCAGACAGCATCTTGAGAGACCACGGGGAGTCCAAGCACAGAGTCGGTCGGCAACAGCCCCCCTTTGTGGGTGTTCATTCGAAACACTAGATGCCAAGAAGTTGTCAGGTGCGCCTGGCCGCCCCTGGGTGCACTGTAACCTTGGGGGATCTTTCCAGTGAGTGACTCGCTAGCTAGTGATCAAGTGCCAAGTCTGGGGATGCCTGCCGGCGGAGTCACTGCCAGCCGGGTTGCTCATCCCCAAAAAATCCAAACCTCACCACCAACCCTGGTGATTCTTTCGACGACGACGCGTACTGCCTCAGGTTGTGAGTTGGTAGAGCTCAACACAGCAGCCCGCCATGCTACCAAGTAGAGGCCTGACACAGGCCGGTCGTGGCCTTGTGTTTCAAAGACAGGTATGTTCTGGTGTCCTCCCCGTCCCAATTGAAGTCATCGGCCTAACCAAGCAGGCACAGATCCTCGCCAGGGCTCCCGTTCGCTCGATACCACCACCGAGACAGGCCGCGTTCAAGACACGACCAGCAGCAGCAAGCACAAGGCAGTTCGGCACAGGCCTGCGGGGCCATGGCAGACCGTCACCCCTCACACCCACTGTCGGTCTCCTCTCGGGCAGCAGGATAGGCGCTGCCGGCATCCTCCCCTCCCAGACCACTCTCCCCTCCTCGCGTCGCCTCGCCTCGACCGAGTCCAACACGGCCGGGGCCCTTCCCGCCGGATCACCCTCCCCTCCCGAGCTCTCCCCCGAATCCTCCGCCTTCTCCGACCTCGATGGGCCCTCCCTCCTCGACATCCCCGAGCGTGTGGGCTACCTCGCCCAGCTCGGCCTGGACTACGGCTGGGGCCCGACCTCCATGTGTCAGTGGGTCCTCGAGCACCTGCACATCACCGCCGGCCTGCCCTGGTGGGGCGCCATCGCTGGCTGCGCCGTCGCCATCCGCTTCGTCATGGCCTACCCGGCCCTCGTCGCGCAGCACGAGTCCGTCAAGTCGCGCGAGATGCGCCAGAACCCCCTCTACAGGGATACCCAGCAGAAGTACATGGTGGCCATGGCCTCGGGTGGTAAGACGTCGCCCGCCGAGCTCATGGAGATACGCATGCAGATGAAGCTGCTGCAGGAGCAGGCCGGGGTCAAGATGTACAAGATGTTCCTGCCCATGCTGCAGTTCCCCCTCGCCATCGGCATGTTCAAGCTATGCCGCGGCATGGCGGCACTGCCCGTGCCCGGGCTGGAGAGCGCAGGGACCCTGTGGTTCACGGACCTGACGGTGCCGGACCCATTCTACATCCTGCCCTGCGTGAGCGCCGTCATGATGGTCCTCAGTATGCAGGTGAGTGTGAACCGACCCCGTCCCCGCCCGTCTCTTTCCAGACGGCGCCCGGCTAACGCCTGACCAGCGCGCGCTGCCCTTCATGACGGAAGACCAGGCCAGGATGATGAGCAAGCTCCCCTGGTTCCTCGGACCCATCGGCATCCTCGTGACGCTCAAGATGGCCTCCTCCGTGCAGCTCTTCCTCGCCATGGCCGCCGTCATGCAGTACCTCCAGACCACCCTCTGGCACATGCCTATCATCCGCAGGCTGTGCGGGCTGCCGCCCCTGGACGTGATGATCGAGAACACGAGCTACCTGAAATCATCCCCCTCCCAGACCACCACCCCCGGTGGCGGCATGCAGTACCAGGCGCCGCGGACCATCAAGACCACCGCGAGCGAGGCGCCCAAGGAGGCGAACGGCCCCCAGTTCGAGAACCCGCTTACCTTCTTCCGGGACATGAGGCAGAAGATGAGCGACAAGGTCAGCGAGTACAAGAGCGGCTCCGGTGCCACGGACGAGAGGAAAGCCGCGAACGAGTACGAGGCGAGGAGGATCAGGGAGGAGAACGAGAAGTACTGGGCGAGGATGGAGGAGCAGAGGTGGAGGCAGGAGCAGAAGAAGGGCCGGAAGAGGAGGTGAGGGGAGGGAGACCCGTATTCCACCCGACGACAGTCCCGTGGAGCGGCGACCCTCTGCCCACAGCGAGGGCCCTGCCAGTGTAGAAATCGGGATCAAAATGTACACCCCCAGCTCTGGATCCACCACGATCGCGCCCTTGACCCCACGGTTTGATCTCCATCAGCCTTGCAGTGTCTAAATGCCCCGCTATACAAGGACTAAGGACCAAGGCATAAGTCGACGCATCTCGTCTGGGTCACAGTAGAAACCTCCAGGCTTGGGGGTACAAATGTGGAAAACAGATAAGGGGGCGCGTTCGCCACAGAAGTTTGGTGCCGGCTTAGCAGGGTGGCGTAGATGGAGATCTTCCATTGTGACGACAAACATACCCGTAGCTAGAAGCACTACCTATACATGCCTGGTATGTATGATGTCTAAAATGAATACTAGACAATACAATAATCCTAATCCTGATTCGTCCCTCCTCCTTTTTTTGCCCTCCCTTTTTTTTTTTCGATACCAGTGGCCCCGTCATGCAAGACGTAAGCTTTGGGAGAGGTGGTTTGGGGGGGGGGGGGTGAAACCAAATCTTTTCTGCCTTCCCGTAACGCCGATCCTTTGGTCCCGTGAGCCCTAGACACGCACAACTACCGGATTGTAGTTGCCCTCGATGAAGATAACCCAAGATGGAGAAGACAAATCCAGGAATGCTGGCTTCGATAAAGCTGAAGAATGCAGTAGAGTTTTGAAGGTCACCTCTCATAAACGGTTGTGTCCAGCCACGGCAGATGGAGGCTGGTGAATGATGATGGGAACAGCGGGGTCCTCGCCGTGGGCTTCGTAATGTGTTGCCCCGCGTGGGGTTCAGGGCGTTGCCTGGTCCCTCTAGCTCTCACACCGGGTGTGACGAATGGTAACAGATGACGAAGGCGCAGCACTAGAACACCGTTCCGTCACTGTCGATGAGAATCGGCGGCTCCCTAGTGTTCGGCCGATTGATCTCGGCCAGTTCACGCCCACCCTGTGACTCGATGTCAGTACTTCCGGACCGTCAGGAGTTGCTGTGGGCATATGATCTCTTACCTTCCAGCTTCCAGCCTCCAGCACCTGAGGCAGGCTCAACTGGTTGCCGCCCAGCTCGGCCCTCAGGGCCTGGTTGACATCCGTACACAGGCGGTCCAGGAGGCCGACCGTCACCCCGCGCCACTCGACCACGGCATCGTCGCTCGGCTCGAACATGGGAGCGACCTCGATGCCCCTGGTCCCCGTCCGCAGACAACATTCCTGGTACTTCTCGAGGCCCCTCTCCATGTCCTCGGGCTTGAGCGTCAGGACGCCCATATCGATAAACAGGCCGCCGTTGCGGTACTCGGGCAGGCCGGTCAGCAGCTGCTGGCCGGCGAAGTGGATCTTCATCAGCTGCTGCATGGGCTGCATGAGCGAGTAGGTGAGCCACTGCGTCAACTTATGGAAGGGCAGGATGGACTCCCAGGCCGCTGCAGACCCGGAACGAGCCGATGTGGGGAAGGGGCTGAAGGTCGGGGTTGTAGGGGCCGGGGCTGGCTGTGGCATAGACGAGCAGGGCCAGGCGTCGCCGAGGGAGATCCCGTTGATCGCCGTGCGCGAGGGGGGCCAGATGGGCGCCAAGCCTGTCATCAGAACATCCCAAAGTGTCGGTAACAGGACGATAGGCATAGAAGAGGCTTGCGTGGATGGGTGCGACAGGAGGTAGTCTGAAAACAGCGTTAGTGCCATCTGTCTTTTGTTCATGAGTGGTCGGTTCCCGAAGAGCCCGGCGGGATTTACCAAGCATGTTGCCAGGGCGTCCGTCATCGCCGAAGAATTCTTTGTTGGTGTCGAGGGCGTCAGCCAGCCGGATGAGGAGTTGTGTCCGCCCTTCTAGGCCGGCCATCTCGTTGCCTTCCCGCGACTGCAGGCCCTTGGCCATTTTCTCGACGGTCAGCTGCCGGAGTCCCGCCTTGTCGACCTGGAACTTGTTGCCCTGGTCGCCCGAGAAGAGGCCCTATCATGAACGTTAGCATGACAACTCGGGCACGCACGGGCCGGAGCGGACATACGGTCTTGAACATCTCCAGGCTTGCAACGGCGATACCCTCAGATCTCCGGTAGATACGGCCATTCTCGACGCTCTTGTAGCTCCACTCCGTCCCCGCTCCGGCATCCAACAGCACGCTGACCAGGAACAAGTCGATGAGGCGGCGGCACTTCTCGGCATTCTCGAGGTTTTCCCAGGTGGCCATTAGATGGGCGATCCGGTCCCGGCCGCCCACGCAGAAGTGCTGGTGTCTGCCATGTGCCGGTATCGTGGTGAAAGGTGCATCGTAGTCTCTCTAGAGCAAGGATTAGCCGTGCACACGATACGCCGGCGCGTTGTGCGGCCCCTTGAGGGGCCCGTGCAGGGCGCCCACGGGAGGAAGCCCTACCTTGATGATGCTGGCGACGAAGCTTACGACCTCGGGGAACTTCCCCATGTCGACATCGAAGTGCTTCAGCTCATTCCTGATGGCCTTGGCCGTGACGACACTGCACCTCTCGCGGACGGCGCCCAAGCTCCTCAGGTATCCGGCAGGGTCCAGATCCGGCTCGGGTGCCTTGGGCAGTTCGATGTTAGGGATCTGGGGGGAGAAGGGTGACAGCGGCGTGTTGGGGGCCGAAGTGTGATTCGTCCCTGCGGAGGAGCGGTTCATGGCGCGGGAGCTGAAGGTGCCGGCTGGAGACTTGATGCTGGAGTGTACCGATTCGATGCTGACCTGCGACTGGACGGTCTTGAGGTATGGTTTCTGGTTTTGGCTCTTGTGAGCTTTATCCTTCCTGGAGAAGAAACCCATCGTGGGTGAGTGACGTGGGCCAGCAGGTACCGTTTGGGAATCCGACCCGGGTCGAAATGAGATTGGCGCGGCAACGATAGGCAATAATCGGAGAGCTGGGACTGGGAACTAGGCGGTCGGCGACCCGCGTATGGTACCGATCACACCTGTAGGGGAGGAGGGGCACACTCCGTAAGCGTGGGGGGGGGGGGGGTGTGGGTTGTGAGACGCCAAGGTGGGTGAGAGCTTGTGGTGGAGCGGCAGAGGCTGAGGAGGGGTCCACGGCCTGACAACTCGCGGTGATCCTTGCAGCGGTCGGCTCGGTGCCGTCTGGTCTCTTTGGCAGTCCCACGGCCAAAAGTCCCCTGCGTTGCGATCCGCTGTATTGCGATCCGCTGGTATTGTCCTGTCCGTGAGATGGTGTGGGGGGCAGTTCTCGGCCCTGGATGCTCGTGTCCGGCCCAGCGTAGACGCAACTGCAACGTGAAGATCCACAACCAAACTGGGACGCAAGCTTCAGGGGTGTGCGCTAGGCAAGATGGCGATGATCCCCTTGGCGAATCTTTCACAGGCGCGGATTTGCAACCCCAATATCGCCGGTCCCGAAGAGCCTAGGAAAACCCCTCCGCCTGTCAGAAACCGCGGGACTGTCGCCGGTGAAGGGCGTGGGGGGTCTGGTGTTGTGAGCTTCTGACGATCAGACCTGACCTGGCCCGGTCTGGTGTCGTCGTGGCTGTGAGCTGACCTGGTAGGGGGATGAGGTTCGTGCAGAACAAAGTCCCTGGGTATCAACCTGATGAACGTTCGTAGAACTTCGTCGGCTCCCGTCTCGTCTCGTTTAGTCTCGTCCCGTCCTGTCCTCGTGGTCGTCGTGATGTGAGCCTGCCGAGGAAGAAAACTTCCGCAGTGTGGATGGGGATTGGTTCTGCCCTCCGGGTTAATACGTGAGCTGCGTTTTTGTATTTGGCAGTGGCGTCGGGTCCAAATTCAATAGTTGGGATGTGCAGTCGGAAGATGCCCGACCCTGGACAAGGCTGAAGGGATCCAGACCACTCCCAGGTCTACAGGTGAGGGTATCCTGTGAGACGGGATGCTCGATAGCTGGGCGGCTGCCTCAGACCAGTCGTGAGCTCCAAGGGGGTATATGAGACCTCAACGTCATACGGTGCGATGGTACGGGAGTGGGTGTCGATGCCGGAAAAGGAGGAGGACGGCGTAGGTGGCGATGGGAGGTGGGAAGGATGGACAGGCCCTGGGATGGGAGGAAAAGAAAGGAAGGGCGAAGTGGGCAAGGCGGGGGAGAGAAGAGAAGTCATCCACCGAGGATCCTAACAGTTCCCAAAAGTCCCCAGCATCTCTGTGTGGAAGGGGGAACAGGTACGGGCCTCCAGGATTTATATCGAGGGTGGTCACGGTCAACGCCTGGGATGCTTACAGGTGATGCAGGGTGAGGTGAGCTTGGGGCACATGCAGCCACAGGGTTGCGGTAGGGTGAGAAAATAAAAATAAAAATACCAAGAGGAGGAAGAAAAAGAGAAGAAGAAAGAGAAAAAAAAGAGAGGCCCAACCAAGTTCAGGGTCCCTCCTCTTCAAGGCTCCCCCCAAGGTCCCATCAACGGTCAAAAGGGGAGAGGTTCCGACTAGAGCTTGATGCCACTGTACGTCCGTACTATGGTAGCACAGGTCGGCTACTGGGAAGGGCCCTGCACTGGGGGCGGCTAAGCCCGCCAGCGACAGAATCAATCAGACCTGGCAGCGCCTGGCCTGGCACGGCCTGGCACGGCCTGGCCTGGCCTGAGCATGCTTCTACCGTACTATGGTACTGCACCACGACGGCACACCGTATGAAGTGCTACGCCTGTGCCGAGCCAGCCTGGGGCAGCACTGGCCAGCTGTCTGAATTACAACCTATTTGCTATGGTACCATGTATCATTGCCACGGTACGTACTCTGGTACCGCAGTAGGGCCCGGAGATGGGATACTGTGGTACGTACCTGGCAAGCACAATCAAACTAGTAGAGGGGTACCCAGGTACCGTGCTGTGGTCCCAGAAATCTCGTCAGTGCCCACCAAGAGCCGGTCAGCCTTCCTCCATACGAACCATCCCGAAGCGAACCAGCACTCCCGCTGCCCTCACTACAATGTCACCGAATCACACCTCACAATTCAGTTCGATACTGTGCACGCGATCACGGTCGAGAGATGACAGGACGGCGGACTAGTCATGTCCCCTTCCATGCCCAGGCGAAGGGGGCGCGACTCGTGTCGGTCACGGCAGCGTGCCGTGGCTGTTCCTCGTGTCGTTCTGCTCCCCAGCTCCCCGGGCCCGGCCCTCTCACACCCACGCCCGCTCGGGGTCCAGGCGAGGCCAGCGTATATCGACACCTACACGTCGTGGGAGGCTTGGGCTGGGAGCCTCGCGGGGCGGAGGTTGATCACCGTTGATCACCTGTCGGTTTCAGAGCTGCAACCGGGTGGAGTTGCTCGGTGTACCTTGTCCTTCTGAAATGATGGACCCCAGAGATGGTCCGCAATCCCACGACCGGCTCGATTTCTCCTCTCGCCTCGACTCGCCTCGCCTTCGGTCCTGGAGAGTCTCCGCCCCACCGGGTCCCGTCTCCTCCCTCCCGACTGGGTCCCGCCGGCTGTTGGGTGCTGTGGTTATAAGGCTAACATCAGGCCAGCCCTGCTGCCCTGTCGACGACCACTTCCCCGGGCCTTCGAGAAGGCTCGTGTCATCTCGGTTTTCGCGTAGAGGGCTCCAGGGGGTATCGCGCCGGGGCCTCAGACCGAGCTCGACCGGAAATTGGGTTTGGGAACCTCAATCTTCGCCGGTGCTTTGCTGGGTCTCTTACTCGTCGGGTCGCGTCGCGTCGCCAAGCAGGGCAGGGCCGGGCCTCGCAACACACCCGCACCCTCACACTCACACATTACCTGCAGAACGGCCCGAAGACTTAGGGCTTACTTCTGCCCTTCGGCCTGGACCCGCGGACGGGATGCCTGGCTGCTCTGGGCCAGGGGGCCTACACGCGTGTACGGACGTACACCCCGCAACATGCCCGTCAGTTGCTGCTTGGCTTTGGACCTGTATGCCGTCGACGTCAACGGTCCTCTTTCTCTTACCTGCCGTGTAACGATCGCTTTCCACTCCGGGAGCGCCTTGCGTAACTTTCAGGAGCCTGTGTCCGTGGGTATGCGGCCAAAAGTAACTGCACAACGGCTCCAGTACTGGTCCAGTCCTGTGCAGCCCCCTTGTGTTGCTGGGCCGTGCCATGCTGCCATGGTAACATCGACTGACCAAAATGCTCCATAGGCACGCAAGGATCTCATGCACCAGGCATGCAAGGTACCGCAGAACACCCCCCTGCAACCGATTCTGTTGATGTCTCTTGTTGCTTGCCGGAAACAGTTTGTTGGTCTACGAACACGGTGGGGTGATCTGGCCTGACAGGCTACAGTCATCCCAATTCGAGAAATCGGCTTTGCTTACATGTCCTGCAGCTATGCACGGCAAGGCTGACGAAACGCGCACTTAGGCTCTCGAAGGGCAAGCAGAACGTACCCCCATCAGCAAGCAGCTCATGCAGGAGAACGTACCGTCGCGGTGGTAACCGCATCTGACCCCCTCGTGGTGTTATATCTCACATTTCCGCCTGTCGCTGATACAGATCGACCACGGGTTGCGAGATGCAGACACTTGTGTCGTACTCCTGCTCCCCCATAATCCCCATCACACAACTCCGACGAGTACGGAGTCTGGCCCTCGCACAAATTCGGCATCAAATCTTGTACGCACTGCCGACTCCTCGGATCCATCTACTGTCATTTCTGGCCTGACCGACATTAGCTAGGACTGCCATTTTCAGCCAGCGAACACGACCTGTCACAAAGACCGATTCGCAAATCACACGACTGCAATTTCGTGGAACTCGGGAGTGCGATCCGCGTCCATGATTCAGCAATCGCACCAGTATTCTCAATTGGCTTCTGGGTGTCACAACGAGCCTTTGGCTTTAAGTCCTGTATGGTTCGCAGATCACGGCACTAAACCGTCGTGACGCTCGGAATTTCGTTCAGAAATTGAAAGATGGGATGAAGGAGTCCCCGCGACAAAAAACCCCTGCCCTCGCTCCCCTCAGGAAGACTACTGGGGTTTCTTATTCAGTGGCGCGGGCACGCACACTTTCCCACCAGAAGCGTGCCGAAAGAACCAACTGTTACCATAACCACGTGCAAGACTTCGTTCCCGCAAAAAGCGAAGCCTGCAACCTGGTCCTGTTCGGGGATCATCTTTCCCTCGTCAGCATGTCTTGTTCTGGCAGCCTTGGCGTATCATGAAGTGGCAATCTGCCTTCCAGCCTGTTCACCCCGGCTAGTTCCACATCCTACATGTGCCCACTACCACCAGGCAGCCCTTTCACAATCTCCGGCTTTCGTCAGAGGAGGACGTAATCAGGCCCAGCCACGTGAGCGGGATACACAGGACCATAGTATGGAGAGAGGGATTGAGGGCCCATGGGGTCAATTGAGAAGCGTCTCTTCCGCCAGAGCGGATCTTGGAACCCTAACAGCTCCTGACAGCTCCCCACATGGCGGGGGACGCGGCATCGTTCCAAATAGTCCAGACCAACCTCTGGTCCGACTTCACCTTATCAGCCTTGCTCGAGACCGTGGGACATATCAAAAGCACTTTTCATCTGTGCAAGAGACCCGGTGGGTGGGCAAATCTACCTGTCCACGTGGGATCTGATTCTGCTCTCGCGTGGACGCAGGGATGATGATGGATGGGTTGATATCGGATCACTGCCATCACCGCCGCGTCTCCCGAGATGGAGCTTTGAAGAAGACCATTCATTACGTACAGACAGAACAGCACAGGTTTGGCTCCGCAGCTCGACACCCCCCCCCCCCCGGCGTGTTATCCCGTCTGTACTATCTAACATGTTAGGCTTGCTGAGCCGAAGGAAAGCTTTACCTGTCGTCAAACCGACTGTCCTGTTCGGGCAAAGCCCAAGCCTTCTGGTTCGAAGGGTGCTCTATATATCCCACAAATTACAGCCAAGTCAGCAGGGACCTGGGCCAGCTTCACAATACCTCTCGGTCCTGCTGAGCACAGACAGCGTTGGACTTCAGGGTCTTGCCTAAAGGGCGGGACCACCAGTCCCCCCTGGGACATAGAATTTTCTAGGTCAGCACTTTGTCATCGTCCCTATGCTGCCTGTGATTGCGCAATTGTAACGGCAAGCACCCAGGCAGGCATGTACTGCCGGGCTACGGTATTGCTCATGAGAACCCCCTGAGTAGAGTTGAGATGCAAGACTTTTCCTGTTAATCCGAGAGCGGCCGGACGAAGCGTAAAGCCATCTGCTTCGTACTGCTTGAGTCTCACCATTGCTGAGATAGTCTTGTATTGGGTGAATCAGTCAATCTCAGGACGGAAATGGTCAGCTTCTGTGGTCCACCCAGGCTGACGCTCGAGGGAATACATTGGATGGTGCGTGAGAAAAGGCAGAACTCCGAGCGTTCGTCATGCGCCTATCACCTTGCCGAAATTGGGACAGCCTCGCCCGTTGTACGCCCGCAAATTTTGAGCACTACCTCCACATGAGTATCGACCACGTTTCAACAACTAGGCATACTTAGTCGCGCAACGCAGATAGTGGTTCAATGGAGATCTCGTATGCGGATCATCAGTCCCCGACCAAAAGACCCACAATCGAGCGTGGCGGCAGAGTCTTGCATCGGATCCACTCGTGACACAGGCCAGCTCAGTCCCATAGCATCACGAGATGCCCTCGTTGGCCTTGACATGTCTGCGCGGCATGCACGTTGATTGGCCTCCTCTCCTCTGAAGACGAAGTCATGCCTGGGAGGTTCTGTCGCGCGGTGGACGTCCTTTGCATCCCACAGAGGTCTTACTGTTTCATCGTGTCCGGGGTGCTTCTCGACTGCTTCATTGGATGCGTCAGGAGTCCAATGAGGATGCACGCAGGAGACGTTCCACGCTCAGGCCCAGAAATTGTCCTTCGACGTGGCCGCTGAGGCCTCCGATGCTGAAGAGACTCAGGTTCCGACCAGAGGCGGCGCTCATGGCTATGTCCCTGGACCTCTAGTTCGTGCATACAATGACGCTGTCATGACTTGGATTTCCCAATACCCCTGGGTCTCCTGGTCGGTAAATCTCAGGACGAGTTGGCGAGCCACGTCCCGAGACGCAAGTCTTGACCAGACTGTCGGGACCAGCACCTTGCAACTGCCGAGGTCGACCCCGAGATTTCGATTGCTGGGTTTGTCGATGCTGTTAACGACCAGCCATCCCAGGTGAGGAAAACCCGTCTCCGCCGCACGTCGCCGTCATCCAGTTTCAATTCCCACGTGCGGCGATCATCAAAACTAGAGCCACGGGACGAATGCGAACGACCCGAAGAAACACCCGCTCCCCGTTAGCCCATGTCCTTGTCTTTCTGTCAGTCCCCCTCTCCGTCTCGAGGTTCGCGTCGGGACGCTTCAGCGGTGGGTGGTGGGGCCCGGACTTGAGAAAACCGGGGTGTGTGGGTTCGTACGTGTTGCGCTGCGGTGCGAATCCGCCAACATCGCGATGCTGCAGTCGACCACTCGGAGTCCAACCCTCGAGGGCCCATATCTGCACGTGCCCCCTCACCGACTGGTGCTGAACGCACCCATGGTCGAGAATGTCTGTTGTGCTTTGCTTCCCAGTCTGGATGGACGGTGGCGGTGTCTTACCGCCGGTTGAGAGGATTAGGAAATGATTGGGATTCGAGGGCCTGGTCCGTGAAACGAGGATCTCAACGTCGAATCCGTAAGAGGTTTTTGACTTCCCCTGTTCCCTCCCATGCCGTTTACTTTTTCTCTCTTCTGCCCTTCACATCTTGGTTTTGTCTTATCACCTTTCAAAACTTAAAATTGCGCTTCCCTGCTAATAATATCATCCCACCCCAGATTTAACACCCGGCCCCCCCCCCCCCACACGCGGGCCATTGTGTGCGAGCTATTGACACGGCCGATACTCGGAGCTTCCAATACCGTCAAAGCGTGCTGCCAGGCAGGAGATCGAGAGTACCATGGTGCCGTCTTTATAGGTCGTCGGAGCTAGTGAACGGAGGAGCCCAGGGGAAGAAGGACCAATACAACACGAGCCGGACGGAGGCCCGAGCCATGTCCAGCAATGGCACCAGCACGGGCTCGTTTGTCGACCTCGATGCATCCCGGCAGAACAGTATTGTGGCCTGTGCCGTGGCGACCTGGGTGATAGCGGTGATATTCGTTGGGCTGCGGTTCTACCTGAGAGGACATCTGCTGCACGTCCTCGGCCGGGAGGATTGGGTCATCCTGGTGGCGCTGGCGTTCTCGGCTGCCCATTCTGGTTGCTATATTGCCGACGCGCACTTTGGACTGGGCAAGCACTCGGTCGAACTTTCGACGGCGCGCCTGCAGACGGTGACTGAGGTGAGTTAGATGGAGCGAGGCCCTTTCGCCATATCGTGGGAAACACTGGATGTAAGCTGACGACTTGACAGACGTATTGGTTTGCCCTGCTGTGGTTTGCCATTACGATCTTTCTGACAAAAGTCTCCATTCTATTCCTCTACATGCGGACTTTGACCCATACATGGGTGCAGAGAACCCTCAGAGTGTTACTGGTCGTGGTCGTCCTCACGAGCGTCACCGACCTCGGCCTCATCTTCACATCGTGTATACCACTCCAGGCTTATTGGGACGCGAGTATAACAGCTGCATATTGCCACAGTATGCAGGCATATTACGCCATTCTGGGTATCCAGCTGGGGACGGACTTTTTCACCTTCTTACTGCCACTCCCGGTGATCTGGTCGATGCGGGCTCCCAAGGATCAGAAGATTATGCTGCTGATGCTGTTCTCGTTCGGATTCTTGTGAGTCCCCCGCCCGCCTTGAAACCACACCGTAGAGCGTCATCCTAACGTGGTGAACAGCATCTGTATCGTCTCGATAATCCGCCTGACAGAGATCACCTCCACCCAACAAGACTCAGACTTCACCTACAACAGCACGACCATCGACTTCTGGTCCATTATCGAGGCCAACACCGGCATAGCCTGCGCGTGCGTCATGACCATGAAGCCCCTCTTCAGGCGGCTTGTGCCGGGGTCCACGACGAGGAGGGGCGAGAGCACCCAGGACCCGATAGGCCTCGGCGCCCTGGGCTTCCGCGAGACCATCAACCCGCCGACGATCGGCTCCAAGCCCTCCCGGCCCAACACCACCATCGTCAAGAAGCAGTCGTGGTTCACGGCGCAGCTGGCGCGGCTGGACCGCTCGCTGCGGACGCTCAACGAGTCCGAGGCCGGCGGGAGCGAGGGCTGCCCCGGGATCATGGAGGCCGGGCTGCAGCTGCCGCCGCTGCCGGCGTCGGTGTTCCTCCTGCCCGTGCCCGACATGCCGCGGCGGAGCCACCACTCGAGCTCGAGCATCTCCACACCCATCGAGCAGGAGATCGACGAGGGGCCGCTGGAGCAGCAGCGGTGGGCGCGGCGGCCGAGCTGCGCGCCGAGCTCGCCGGGTACGGTGCGGAGGCCCAGCATCGCGCCACCGCCTTCGCCGATCACGATGCGGAGGCCGAGTGCCGCGCCGAGTTCACCACGGACGATGCGGAGGCCGAGTGTTGCGCCGAGTTCCCCAGGTTGAAAAGAGTAGAAGGGGGGGAGGAAATTACAAGAAAACATAACAACAACAACAACAAATAATCAGACCAATATCATCATCACGGAAGCCATCAGCGCAACCCTGGAGGAGCCCTGAATACGGATGAGCAGCGCCAGACAAGGCCAAGACAGCTATCCGGCTCTCGGGGGCGCCGTGGGGCTGGGAGCCAGCAGGTGCCCGCTGCTGCGCCCAAGGCTGCGGCATCTTCCCCATCAAGGATGCTGGCCCCGCGGGCGCATCTGCGAGGGGGTGACCATTCTTCCACCCGCCCGTTGGGACGGGCACACAGATGATGACCTACGTCGTGGTGTTTGGGGGGTCGAGGCGCCGAAAGGAGACCAGATGAGAGCTCCCTCCAGGCCACTAGCACCACGCACACGTCGGAAAACCGGCCGCAGAAGAGGCGGCCAGGGCTGAGTACACCAGCATTGCAGAATTGTCAAATGCAGGGAGGATGACGCAACGGCATCACAGGATATAATATACAACATAATGCAGAGATTGGGGCACTACAGCCCTTCTGTTCATATCAGAAATTTAAATTCATTGTTGAACCAAAGCGGGACCCGTAACGTCCATGCCTCTTGACCCTTTGGGTGGCTGTCAGCCTTGTATCTTGAGGAATCGCCTTGTCAGCCTTAAGGAACCTTTGCACGTGCCCACAAGATCAAACTCACCCCGTAGGCAAGACGCCCTTTCCTCCCATAATCATCACTTCGCAACCTTGGCGCCGATTTTTGCATGCGCGTACGGTGCTGGTTCTCGGGCGGCACCCGGTCTGCTCGACAGAATCTCAGGACGGTTGGATGTCGAGAGACCCACAGCTCATCTCATATCAGCCGCTGTCTCAAGAGATCAGATCCGCCACGTTCATGGGCATTTCATCAATCTGGGTCGAGTAGTACACTGCCTCACGTTAGTGGTGAACCACAGGATACTAGTTGAACCATACTCACATTCGATGTCTCTCAAGATGCGCACATCCTCGCTCGTCACAAAGTTGATCGCGACACCCTTCCGGCCGAACCTGCCCGAACGACCAATGCGGTGGATGTAGTTCTCACGGTTGCTGGGCAGGTCGTAGTTGATGACCAGACTGACCTGCTGGACGTCGATACCACGGGCCCAGACATCAGTCGAGATGAGGACCCGGCTGTTCCCCTGTCTGAAGTCCTGCATGATGCTGTCCCGCTCTTTCTGTGGCATATCGCCGTGCATGCTGCTGACTGTGAAGTTCGCCTCTCGCATCTTGTCAGTCAACCAGTCGACCTTGCGCCGGGTGTTGCAGAAGATGACAGCTTGTGTGATCGTGAGGGTATCATAGAGGTCGCAGAGCGTGTCGAACTTCCACTCCTCCTTCTCCACAGCGATGAAATACTGCTTCAGGCCTTCCAGCGTCAACTCATCACGCTTAACGAGGATGCGCACTGGGTCAGTCATGAACTTGGTCGTCATGTCGAGGACATCGTAAGGGAGGGTGGCTGAGACAACCACAACCTGCGTCGCGGGAGGGAGATATCGGTACACGTCGTAGATCTGCTCTCTGAACCCCTGGTTGAGCAGCTCATCCGCCTCATCGAGAACGAGCATCTTGATGTGGCGGGTGCGCAGGTGTCGGCGCCGGATCATGTCAGCCACGCGGCCGGGGGTTCCGGAGACGATGTGCTGACCGTAGTCGAGCTTGCGGATGTCCTCGCCCACGTTCGTCCCCCCGATGCAGGCGTGGCACTGCACGTTCATATAGTCGCCGAGCGCCATCACGACGCTCTGGATCTGGGTGGCGAGTTCTCGGGTCGGGGACAGCACGAGCGCCTGCGTCTCGCGGACGGCGGTGTCGATGACCTGGAGCATGCTGATGGAGAAGGTCGCGGTCTTTCCCGTGCCGGATTGCGCCTGGGCGATGGTGTCGCGGCCCTTGCAGACCTGGACGATAGCGCGGGACTGGACGGCCGACGGGGACTCGTATCCGTACGCATAGATCCCGCGAAGAAGACTCTCTGTCATTTTCAGGGTCAGCATCACGCGCACCCCAGGGCACAGGCAGAGGGGGCAGCCTTACCCTTCAGCGACATGGACTCGAAGGTAGGGTGGACGGTGACCTCCTTGGAGGTGTTGAACTCCATCCTCTCATCCGCCTTGCGGTCGATACCACCACCTTCAGCCATGTTGAGGTCTTTGAGAGGGCGTATGTGCGATATCTGGTGGAATTCCTGTTGTGCAGTCCGTACAGAATGCGTCGTGGTTGTGAAGGTGGCCGGTTGAAAGCCGAGGGAGGTTCCAAGTTCGAAGGTTGTTTGCGGCTGCGAAGCCCCAAAAAGTCTGACAGGGGTGCTGCTTGCTTATCTTATCTGCTGGCCAGTATCGAGCCTTTCGCAGCTACCAAGCATGCTGTTTCTGCCACCTCGCTCGCAACTTCACAATTTCAGACCACCAACAGCTCTTCTCCCGTCCTTGCGAAGGGCTCACCAAGCCAACCCCGCCTCTCAACGTACGTCAGATTAGCTCGACCGCCGTCAGATCTCAGTATGCTTCTAGAGGAGCAACGGTTCATCGCCGAGGATCTCGAGCGCCTCGAGCAGGGCATCTCGGATCGCATGGATGAGGAGCCCAAGCAGGTATATTTTCCATCTTTGTTTCTTCACCCTTGTGTTTCAGAACGCATCCAGCTGACACGCGCTCGTCTGGCCAGATCCGTGACCGCCTAAACCGAGACCATGAGGTATCTCAGCTCCTCGATCAGATACAGAAGCAGTCTGCCGAGATGGTGTCCTTGTATCGCGATGCTAATGGCCTCCGGTCCAAAGAGGTCCTCCAGATCGGCAGCGGCGACCCCTTCGAGGAGTTCTATAAACGGGTAAACGAGATCAGGGAGCATCATGCGCGGTACCCCAATGAGCAGGCGGAGAATTCGGAGACCCGGTACCGTCCACGCAAGGGAGGCGCTGGCGAGCCTGTGCCCTACCTCGTGGATGCCATGTTCTCCGGTGAGGAGGCCTACGGACGATACTTTGACCTACACGCCTGCCACGAGTCCTACATCAACCTGCCCAACGTCAAGCGTCTCGCCTACCTGCAATACCTTCAGATCTTCGACAACTTCGCACCGGGGTATGGTGGCGTGAAGAGGGCCGATAGATTGACGGATCAGTACTTCAAATACGTGGGCGAAGTGGCGGATTACCTCGAGTCTTTCATGCGGCGGACGCGGCCCCTTGAGAACGTGGACAAAGTTCTCGCATCGTTTGACCAGGAGTTTGGGGAGGCATGGGACAACGACCAAGTCGAGGGCTGGCAGAGTGAGGCTGCCGCTGCCGAAGCTAATGGCGGAGAGAGGAAGCTGAGTCACCCTGATGCTGTCTGGTGCGATGCCTGCGAGAAGGAGTTCAAGAACGAAAACGTCTACAAGGGTCATCTCAACGGCCGAAAACATACCAAGGCGGCAGAAGCGCTCGCGCAGAGGCAGCAGGCCGGAGCGGATGGCACAAGTTCAAGCGGAAGTTCTTCCGCCCACCGGCTAAAAGAACGCGCCATTGCAGAGCGGGAGCACAGAGTGATGCGTCTCGCCAGTGCGATGAGCACCGAGAGGGAAGACACCCAGGTCAACGTAGAGCGCCGGCAGGGCATGACGGAGAGGGAGAGACAACAGGAGCTCGAGAACCTGCTGAGCATGTCGGAACAGCCACCACAGATTCACGAAACGGGCGAGAGCGAAGCAGACGACGGGGAAGAGAAGATCTACAACCCCCTGAAGCTTCCACTGGCCTGGGATGGCAAGCCTATCCCCTTCTGGCTGTACCGTCTTCATGGTCTGGGCGTCGAATTCCCTTGCGAGATTTGCGGCAACTTCGTCTACATGGGTCGTCGTGCGTTCGAGAAGCACTTCAATGAGGCCCGGCATATCTACGGATTGAAGAGGCTAGGTATCACTGATACCCACTTGTTCCGAGATATCACCGGCATCAACGAGGCGCTGAAGCTCTGGGATAAGAGAGCACGGGACAAGAAGAGGGACAAGGTCGATGAGGGTAGTATCATCCAGATGGAGGATGCTGAAGGCAACGTCATGCCCGAGAAGGTCTACTACGATCTCCAGAAACAAGGATTGCTTTGAAGGACTCGTACATTAGGCAGTACGCAATTTCTAATATATATGGCTATTCTTCGCTTGCCTGCCAAGTAGGCTGGCCACCTGAAAGAACTCTGTTCCCTGAGTACCTAACTAGAGCATGGTGAAGGCAGCATCGAGATGGCTATGCCTTCGAGCTTGGGAGCCCCGACCAGCGAATAGAGGCAGCACTTTATATAACTCTCTAGTGTTGGTTGTCACACTGACGAGTCGTCTCAAGGCACCACCTTTCACTCACTCTCCAACTTGGGGCACAATCCTCTTTCAGGAGCCGCCAATTCTGTACTAGAGGTAAAGGACCCTCGTCAACGTGAGCCTGCTATTTCATGGGCATTCCTCCCACTGAAGGTCTCCTTTCTCCAGGCTCCCTAACTTGGCACGAGTCTCCTTTCTCTCTCCATACTCCCACCAATCTCCGTCTACAGCTTTTCGATCTCGCAGGCCTCCCAACGTCCAGAACTCGTCAATTCTTTATGAACTACGACCTCCCCGACCAGCGTAACAGATATGCCGCGACTTGTCGAGTACTCATCATCCGACGACGACGAAGCTGAGCCAACATCCAAACATGACGGCTCATCTGCCATCCCACCTCCTGCCAACCGTCGTGGCACCCCATCGATATCTTGCAACGTCAAAGATCTCACTGCAACTGTGATCAATGTAGATCCTGAGGCCATGGATGTTGAAGGGGCTGAGGTGAGTACCCTCTGAGCACTTATCACCACCTTTCATCCTGTCCCGCTCCTCGTTAGCCTTTACAGGCCCTGGGGGTTGATATTAACTTCTTGGTCGTTCTCGTCAGGTCAGAAAGGGCGTCGCTCCTGCTACGCCGTCCGACTTTTGGGACGATCTCGACCTGCCAGATCTGCCCGGCCTGCCGAGCGAGCTGCCGGATGCTGTCCCTCATTACCTCATCGACTCTTCCCAATATCTTGAGGCCATCGACGGGTCTTACATCTCCTGCCAGACGCAGGCACCATCGGAGCAATTCCCAGGCGTGTCACTGGTCCACCCAGTCTCGCTACCCTACTCTTGGGCCATCGAAAATCCTGGACGCGTGCCAGTGGCCCCCATCCGGTTGCCTACTCGAGTCTCGTCGTGCAACGTGGCGGGTGAGCTGCAGATGGAGGAGGCCATCAGGGTATGTGTTCTAAATCCTGAGCACTACTCCTTCCTTTCCAATGCCTTCAAGTGTATCATGACCTGCCGAGGTCTTAAATAGTAAGTCGGCCCCCGGAGACTGACTGCTGCACGAGCCTCGCAGTTACTGACAGGCATAAACGCACCCGTACAGCATCAGCGAGCAGGCGACCTCGTCCTCCATCTGCCGACTCTTCGACAGGTACCCCCAGCTCTGGGTCGTATACCGCAGACACTTCATACCTGAGAACTTCAGGTTCATGCCCTTCTCCGACAAGAAGGAGACGAGCAGGGCCTTCAAGGACCTCGCGATGAGGGTCAAGCAGGGCGTCGACCACCGCGGGCACGTGGTCATCCTCAACAAGATCACTAGCTACCTCATCAACAGGCCCCGCTCAGACGGCCGGCTGGTCTACAAGAAGTCCGCCCGCGCGGTGCCGCAGGACCTCTGCGCGGATGACGGGAATGGCCTGTCGAGGGAATTCATGCGGCGCAGGGGTGAGTTGTGGCCGTTCAGACATGTCTCTATGGAGGCGGCGGACAGTCTGGGCCTGCAAATAGCCTGACGACCTCTGGAGTAATTGAGAGGAGAAAGGTCAGCAGATTCGTGAAGAGGAAGAAGGGAACACGTCGAGGCCCCAAAGCCAATCATCTGGCGTCCACGTTGGGTTGGTGTGGAATTGGATCGACCTGACTATAACGTTTAGTATGCAAAATCCCTGAATCTTTGCTGGACTATCTATGTTGTACTTCCGAGCGTGGTATTCATGAAACCACACGTGCGCGATGTGCCACACTACCTGAGTATCTGACTATATCTTGGTCGTGCTGGAGACCGAGACGGAAACCAGCAACTGGGACACTAACAGCACTATCAGCTGCTTGGTATCAAACTCTTGGTCGGTGACCGTCCTGCCCAGATCATCATGACACTTGAGTTCTTTGTTGGCTGGCGCGAATTTGGGTCCAGGAACCTTGTAACATGATATCACAAGTACGCCATTGCCACAGAACAGAAGGGGCCAGATGCCAACCGGTGCCGGTGATGAGAAGCCCCAGCAGACCTGGAAGTCGGCTTCAAGCCCACATTCGACTTGCATTGAGCCTGGACCCTGGCAAGCCAGTCGACCCAGATGATGGGCCCCATTTCGTATCAAAGCACCCTCACCAATCATGGGGTTGCAGCGGGGACGCAGAATAGGCGGATGTATATGCTCATGACATTTGGCAATACGGTCGAAAAAGGTAAGGCTGGCCCCGTCCCCGTCCCCCAAATTCATCATCAACAAAAGGCGGCGGCGTTCAAAACAGACACTAGAGGACCTCCTGGCCAATCACCGGGCTGCTGTTTGTCACAGGTGGACTTCATAATTTGATCCCTCCCATATGGGAATTCGAAATTCCGAGTCTCGCGTGGGAATGCTCAGGGGGTTTTACGCCAGGGCCCACGTGAGGCCGCTGGCGGTTGTCCTCGGCCGCTGCTAGTAGCAGCTCGCCTTTCCTGCCGCAGTGGACTGCTCCCTGTCAGCACCCGTCATAGACTCATGAACGTCATCGTTGGATGACCGAGGTGTCATGAAGATGCAACGGCGCCGCTAGAGAGGATGGGCGAGTAGTCCATCGAGATCTCTGGGGAAAGACATGCAGGCGATATAAACCTGCTCACCTGCCCCCCAGCTCGCCTGTGCGCACATTGACACCGAACAACCTACTGTGAAGCCCATGGATACGGTTCAAAGGATCATTCAGCACCCTATCGAAACAGTCAGCGAGACGCTCATAATGGCACCCTCAGCAGACACCAGCTTCGCCACCCACGCGGCGGACCAGTTCACCTCCTTCGAGAAGGACCGCCAGAAGGCCTCCAAGGACACCCTGTACGCCACCAGCAATGGCGTGCCGATGCCTCATCCCTACGAGGCCCAGCGCGTGGGCGAGAACGGGCCCCTCCTGCTCCAGGACTTCCACCTGATCGACCTGCTCTCGCACTTTGACCGGGAGCGCATCCCCGAGCGTGTCGTCCACGCCAAGGGCAGCGGCGCCCACGGCTTCTTCGAGTGCACAAACCCCATCCCGGACCTGACGGCCGCGGACATCTTCTCCGAGAAGGGCAAGAAGTGCCCGATCACCGTGCGCTTCTCGACCGTCGGCGGCGAGTCCGGCTCGCACGACTGCGCGAGGGACCCGCGGGGGTTCGCGGTCAAGTTCAGGACGGACGACGGGAACTGGGACGTCGTGGCCAACAACACCCCGGTGTTCTTCCTGCGGGACCCGGCCAAGTTCCCCCACTTCATCCACACGCAGAAGCGTGACCCTTCGACCCATCTTACACACGCCGATGACTCGACTATGTTCTGGGACTGTAGGTGCCTTGTCCTCATGCACAATTCCGGACGGCTGTCGGCTAATATGAGAGTAGATCTTTCACAGAACCCCGAGTCCATCCACCAGGTGATGATTCTGATGGGTGACCGCGGGATCCCGGACGGCTACCGCTTCATGCACGGCTACCTCGGACACACGGTCAAGTTCGTCAACGCGGGCGGCGAGTGGAAGTACGTGCAGCTCCACATGAAGTCGCAGCAGGGCGCGAGGTTCATCACGCAGGAGGACTCGGCCAGCTACTCGCCGGACTACTCCCAGAAGGACCTGTACGAGGCGATCCAGCGGGGCGACTTCCCCAGGTGGTCGGTGGAGGTGCAGACGATGACGCCGAGGGAGGCCGAGGAGCTGTGGGAGAGGCAGCGGATCAACGTGTTCGACCTGACGCACGTGTGGCCGCAGAAGCAGTTCCCGCTGACCAAGGTCGGCGAGTTCACCCTCAACGAGAACGCCGTCAACTACTTCGCCGAGGTGGAGCAGGTGGCGTTCAACCCGGCGCACATGCCGCCCGGCATCGAGCCCAGCGCCGACCCCGTGCTGCAGAGCAGGCTGTTCTCGTATCCTGACACCCACCGACACAGGATAGGGGCGAACTACCAACAGATCCCCGTCAACGCGCCACGGACGGCGTACAAGTTCGGCAACTTCCAGCGCGACGGGGCCATGGCCTTCTACAACCAGGGGGCCCGCCCCAGCTACCTGTCGTCCATCGACCCGATCGGGTTCCGCGCCCGGACCGTCGACCTCGACAAGACGCACGGCCACTTCGCGGGCGAGGCCATTACGTTCCTGTCCGAGATCCGGCCCGAGGACTTCGTGGCGCCCCGCCGGCTCTGGCGCGACGTGTTCGACGACGGGGCCAGGGAGAGGTTCGTCGGCAACGTCTCGGGCAAGATGGGGCTGTGCAGGGAGCAGGAGATCCTCAAGAGGCAGATCGCCATCTTCCGCGAGGTCGACCCCGAGATCGCCGAGCGGCTCGAGAAGGCGACGGGCATCAAGGGGTACGACGGCATCGCCAACATGAAGTTCAACGGCACCCACAACGGGTTCTCGAAGGACCCCAAGGTCCGGTTCGCCAACGGTCTGGATGTTGGCAAGGGGAGGAGCGTCACCGAGAACAATGGTGCACCTGTGTTCGGAACACACAAGGTCCAGGATGGGACCAACGGTGCCAACGGGCACCAGGCTGCCCAATGAAGATGGATATGGCCGTGTTCAATCAGGATGTATATTACTGTGAATAGATAACAAGTATAATCAAGAAACCGGGCAGCATGCAAACGATATCTCCATCTGCACATGTCTGTTCGTGGTGGTCAGAGGTTCGAGGTGGAGGTGATTAAGTGTATCATGTATGGACCGGTACCAACTCTCCTCTGCCTTGCTGACTAAGGCCTGCGGCCAGGGCTGGCACGGACCATTTTTGTCGACGTCAGCCTCGCAAGCGTCAACATTCAAAACTCTCGCCCTCCCCCCCCCCACCCCCAAAAAATCATCCGCCTCACATAGCGCTGGAGGCAGCCCCCATACCGACCGTTTCTCTTTGTCTATATGAGTGACAGCCATGTAAGCATCGATCAGCTCACCATGGCTGTCCAGAGCAAGCCGATCCCCGCCCTCTACGTCGTCTACGTTCTGCGCTCCACCGTGCGCTATGGCTCGCTCTACATCGGGTCGACGCCCAACCCGCCGCGGCGGCTGAACCAGCACAACGGGATGGCGAAGGGAGGCGCAGCCCGGACGGCGAGAGGCAGCCTGCGCCCGTGGGAGATGGTGGGCGTGGTGTCGGGGTTCCCGAGTATGGTGGGGGCGCTGAAGTTTGAGTAGGTTGCATGCGTCGAGTCCCATGGCAAGATCTAGTCTAGTTCCTTGCTGACAAGGACGGGGAACGTCAGGTGGGCCCTGAACAACCCGCACCTGTCCCTGCACATCGCACCCGAGGAGCGCCTCACGGTCTCGACGCAGCGCAAGCGGAATGGCATGCCGAGGCGACCCAAGCATAACATGGCGTCCGTCCTGTCGAACCTGCACCTCCTGCTCCGCGTGTCAAGCTTCTCCAGGTGGCCCCTGAAGCTGCACTTCTTCGACCGGGAGGTGTTCACCAAGTGGAGCAGGTACTGCTCGTCACCGGGTGTCGCACCGCTGAGGAAGGCGATCGAGGTAGTGACGGACTTCGAGCCGGCTGACGCCCAGACGGCTGCGGCAGAGAACCCCGTGAACCTCTTGGACGACAACCTGAGCGACAGTGGGGACGAGGGGCCCGGACAGGGAAGCGGGAGTACGACCGAGAAGCCGGCCGTGCCGAGATGGGGGATTCACGGCCTTCCTCTGGACCATTCACCCCTGACCCCGTACCTGGAAAAAGGCCAGAACATCTCTACCTCCGAGCGCGAAGGGGATTGCGTGGTGTGCCACCGGCGTCTAGACCACGACAGGGGCCTGTATGCCATCTGCTCGCACGGGGGATGCGAGGGCGCGGGCCACCTGGACTGCTGGAGCCGCCACCTACTGTATCAGGGGGGAGAGGATGAGGACGACACCGTGGTGCTGCCGGTGGAGGGTCAGTGTCCAAAGTGTGACGGGGCCGTCAGGTGGGGCGACATGATGAGGGAGCTGACGCTCCGGACCAGGGGGCAGAAGGAAGTCGACAGGCTTCTGAGGAAGGACAGGAGGGCCGCCGGTGGGAAGAAGACCAAGGTCAGGAGCCCAGCCAGAGCTAAAGGAAAGGGGAAAGATAAGGCTGCGGCTGCGGCTGCGGCCATGATCACAGCATCGGATGATGGTGGACAGCCCTGACAATTGAGACGAAGAGAGAAAAGCCCAAAATGACATCACATAGGTACCTCATGTTTGAACGTGTGGTAGATGACGCGAAGTTGGTGTGCCGGCGCGTCAAGGAGGGCACGGGTCCCGAGTCGCATCCAGGCAGACCCCGCGGCCTCGAGGAGCTGGCACCCCCGAGGCAGATGCAGCGTGGGAGCATTGTGAGAGACATGAGACTGCCGGGCGCGGGCCGACCTGCGACGGGCAGACGTTGATATATGCGGCTCAAGGACGAAGGTGGATGGAGGGCAGGGAACGAGAGGTGTCGTCCAGGTCGGGGGGCCGCACTCCGAGATCCGTTTGACGACATGTCTTGTTTCATTGGTCGCCCGGGCGATAATCTCTGGCGGCCCCCTGTAGAGGCCCCTGCCGATATCAGAGCCAGGCCTGACCTCACCTCTCGACTCGCGCATGAACCAGGCCCCGGGAAAATACCAACCACGGGTGTCACAGACGGCTCATACGTGCTGCACGGGATACCCCGACGGCAGGTAGGATCAATGGGACCCTACGACCCCCCTGCAGGTTAATGCCCCATGCTGTGAGGCCCTGACGACCTGCAACCTGGCTGGTGAGGTGGCCCTTAAGGGAGGTCGTCCCTGGCTGGAGTTTGGAGGTGGCAAGGACCCTCTGCCCTGACCCCTCCTCCCCGCCCTGGTCCGCCGCCAGGCCCTCCATCCACCGACCCGACAGTGCTGTCGGGGCAGGGGGGTCTCATCATCACATACTATGTAGTGGTGGTGTACATGCGAGAACCCCGAGCACGGCGATCAAACTGACTGATGACGGCCTGCAACCAGACGGATAGACCTGTGGGAGGACTGAGCTCTGGCAGAACAGAAGCCACAGGAAATACCGCCAGCACCTCGTGGCTGGGTGGACGGGTGGACGGGTGGACGAGTGGACGAGTGGACGAGTGGACGAGTAAGTGTTGGGTGGGTGAGAGTGCATACGAACAGGGACGCGAGCTGTCTGTCCCGCCGGATTGGGCAGGGGGCATCTCATGACGGAACTTACTGGGTAGGGCGTGTGGACCCACCCCACCCCCCATGCTTGTCCTCCCACGACTCCATAACTCACCCACCCATAAGCGTTGTATTGTATGGTACATCTGCTTGGCACACGGTACGGACTAGCCACAGTACTATGGTATGTACATGCACATGCACCCTGGTACCAGGAATATCAGCCTCCAAGCGCAGATGGTGGCAGATGGCGCCCGTCCTGCCCAGCTCTGCCCAGCTCTGCCCAGCTCTGCTCTGCTCTGCTCTGCTCTGCTCTGCTCTGCTCTCTTTCTCTCTCTCTCATACGCACTAAAACACACACACACACACACACACACACACACACACACACACTCGCCCTCTCACTCTCACACGCTCACACACCTGGCTCCCGGATCCGACAGCCAGAGGTTGTGCGTATGGGCCATAACGACTTCCGTTGGCGTCCAGATTCTTTGTAGGGCAGGACGGATTAAACCCCCCCCCCCCCCCGGTAGTGCATCCATTTTCATGCACCGCAAAACTGATGCAGCCATCGTCTTACCTGACCTTGCCTTCCTTACCTTGCCTCGACCTTCCAGTCCCCGTGCCCTACCTATGCCTGCCTTGTCCTGTCCCCGATGGTAAGTATATTCTCCGTCTTCCTGCCCCGTCCACATCCTCGGGTCCCCTGTCTGTCCTCTCTTCTTCCCACCTCGCCCGACACCACACCCCAGGACGGGGGACCTGAATGACCCACAACCACCCTCCCCTTCCCAAGCCCAACGCCCCGAAGTACTGTACCGTACGTACGCTCACTACCTAGTGCCCAGGTACGCTACGCTACACTACACGACACTACACGACACTACACGACACTACACGGGACTAGCACCTTTCTTTCTGCCGGTGCCGCATCCCCCCCACCCGTGAGCGAGCGCCTTCTTCCCGCACATCCCCCGTCCTCTCCCTCCTCACCTTCGTTCGCATGTGCACGCACTTCACCTGCGACACTCGACCGCCCGCCCGCCCACCCCAGCCCTCGAAGCCATTGTCGAGACTCAGTATAATAAATACGCCCGGCGCTGTTACGTGCGCCTTTCGTTGTGCGAGGCCTTCCATTAAGTAAGCACACGGGGCATACCCGTCCTGTCGGCGCCGCTCGCCTGGTCGTTTTTTTTTTTGTTTTTTTTACATTGCTGTTTCGAAACCGAAGTCCCCACGATCGCCGCCACCCCACGACCACCGGCAGTTCCATGCAGCGCCCGGCCCTGCACCCTCGCTGCTCCACGAATCTCGAACACGCCGTCGCCCACATGTCCATGTCATAGGGGTCCCAGCCCACAGACCGAGTCCGGCGGCATGCACTGCGATGCGATCGTCTGTACCTGCACCCGGCTCCCCAGCGTTGCGTGAAGGACTGCGACACCACCCCACCACGGCCTACCCTCGACTCTGAACCTCCCCCTCCCCTCCTCTCACGGTCTTGATCCCGCTTCTCGAAGACCATCCCCCAGCGGCGATCGCCCTCGCCATGCCATCCTCGACACCGGCGCCCGTCCCGGGCGGTGGTACTCCCAGCGCTAACCCTAGCACCCGAGCCTCGCCTGCTCTGGGCGTTCCGACGGCCCAGCCCTCCTCCTCCTCCACCACCACCACCACCGCCAACAACCACAACAACAAGACCAAGGCTCCTCACGCCAACCCGAACGGCCATGCGATACATCCCCAGACGGCATTGAGCAGCATGACCAGCCTGCCGCTGGACCTCTCCTCCGTCGAGCGTCGTGGCCAGCCGACTGCTGTCAAGGAGCCGCTCAAGAAGACAAGCCGCATCTACGATCTGGAAGAGGCACCCGTCTACCAGCCTACAGAGGAGGAGTGGAGGGACCCAATAGAGTACATGCGGAAGATCACCCCAGAGGCAGAGAAGTTCGGCATCTGCAAGGTCATCCCCCCAGACTCGTGGAATCCAGACTTTGCGATCGATACCGAGGTCAGCATACCCACGCTCTACTCCTGTCTGGTGCCGAGGGCGCGCTGCCTCGTGCAATCACCCCTTGCCTCTGACGACTCGCTGTCTGTCGGTCTGCGGCACACAGCTATGAGGCTGTATGGCTGACATCCACGTAGAGGTTTCACTTCCGCACCCGGAAGCAGGATCTGAACTCTGTCGAAGGCAGTAAGCTTCCCTTGCCCCCCAAACCCAGCAGGCCCCCCCGATCGCAGAAGCTAAGGGCGACCAACCTGCGATAGGCAGCAGGGCGAACATTACATATGTCGATGCCCTGCTCAAGTTTCACAAGCAGAACGGCAACCAGCTCAACCGCATGCCCTATGTTGACAAGCGGCCGCTGGACCTCTACCGGCTCAAGAAGGCTGTCGAGTCCCGCGGCGGGTTCGAAAAGGTCTGCAGGTCCAAGAAATGGGCTGAGATCGGCCGCGACCTGGGCTACAGCGGCAAGATCATGAGTTCCTTGTCTACGTCGCTCAAGAATTCCTACCAGAAGTGGCTCTGCCCCTACGAGGACTTCCTGAGGCTTGCGAAACCCGGGGTTCACCAGCAGCTGGAGCTGGAGAATGGCGGCCCGTTGACCCCAAGCCCGGCGCCCAGCCCGATGAAGCATTCCAGCATCAACACGCCGTCCAGCCTCCGAGGTCAATCTCCTGCACGGCATGCATCAAGTGCGCTACAGGCATCTGTGAACTCCGAGCGGGATACGCCGATGCCCGATGCGCAGCCCCCACCACCGCAGCCTGTCACGACGGGATTCACAGCCATCAACTCCGTTGCTGCAGTCAATGCCGGCTTCACGAGCGTCAACCGCCCGATCGCCCCGGATCCCAAGACCAGTACGCCTACCAAACAATTTGCCAGCCCCATGGCATCCGCAAAGAACACGCCGGAGTACCGGCCATCTAGCCTAGGGCCTGCGTCGACGGCCCTGAAGCGGCAGTTGAGCAGTGACAGCCTCGAGTCAGCTCGCGAAAATGGTGCTGACAGGGACGAAGACGGTGGGAGCAGGAGAAGCAAGCGGCTCAAGAAAGGTACGTGTTGTCAGAAACTCTTCACTGAAAACCCATCAGGCCGCGATGTGTCAGCTTATGGTGGCGGTGGGCTGCGGCCTGACCGCAGTGGGTGGCGTCCACGCCCCGAATCAGTCCTCCCTCTGTCTGCTGCTGATCGGTGATCTCTGCCCGGGGCCACACACCTCCAGAAGCTCAATTCAAAGCACGCTGGGGGCGATTGAGTGGGAGCAGCAGAGACTCCGACAAAGGGCTTTCGACTTTTCTTCTGCGCCGAGCCATGGCATCTCAGCATGCCCCAAGGATACTTCTTTGGGCTGCTGCAGGGGTCCCCGAGTGGTGCGGCTCCTCATTGGCGAGATTCAATCCGGCTAATGCGAACTTGACTTGCAGAAGCCGTCCCGACTGTCGCTGGATCCCACATGTCCATGTTCCGGCCGATGCCCAGGCTGCCCAGGGACGAGACATCAGCTGCCCAGCCTGGAGAGGTGAGTCGACCCCCGCGCCCCTCGTAACCTGGGTGCTGTTGCCGTATTGGTTATTGACAGGCGAAATCCACAGAAGTGTGCGCAGTGTGGTAAGGCTGAAGAGGCTGGCTTTCTTGCACTCTGCGAGTCGTGTGACAATGCATATCACGGTACCTGCCTGGACCCACCCCTCAAGTCCAAGCCGGACACCGACTGGAACTGCCCCCGGTGTCTTGTCGGCGATGGTCAATTTGGATTCGAGGAAGGCGGCCTATACTCCCTGCGTCAGTTCCAGGAGAAGGCTGCCGACTTCAAACATGGCTACTTCGAGAAGAGGATGCCATTCGACCCGGTGCTGGGGTGCACCAGGCCTGTCACGGAGGACGACGTGGAACGCGAATTCTGGCGCCTCGTGACGGATGTGGACGAGGAGGTTCAGGTCGAATACGGCGCCGACATCCACTGCACGACCCATGGGTCCGGCTTCCCGACGATCGAGAAGCAACCGACGAACCCTTACTCGACCGACCCATGGAATCTCAATGTTCTCCCCTACCATCAGGACAGCCTCTTCAGGCATATCAAGTCGGACATCTCGGGCATGACGGTACCTTGGGTCTACGTCGGCATGACCTTCTCCACGTTCTGCTGGCACAACGAGGACCACTACGCCTACTCCGCAAACTATCAGCACTTCGGCGCGACCAAGACGTGGTACGGCATCCCCGCATCGGACACGGAGAAATTCGAACAGGCTATGAAGGACGCCGTGCCCGAGTTGTTCGAGACAAACCCGGATCTCCTGTTCCAGCTTGTCACCCTCCTCACCCCCGACCAGCTGAAGAAGGCTGGTGTTCGCGTCTTCGCCGCAGACCAGCGCGCTGGCCAGTTTGTCATCACCTTTCCCAAGGCGTATCACGCCGGGTTCAATCATGGGTTCAATTTCAACGAGGCTGTCAACTTCGCACCTTGCGACTGGGAGCCCTTCGGCCTCGACGGGGTCGAGCGGCTGCAAGCCTACCGGCGGCAGCCCTGTTTCTCGCACGACGAGCTGCTCTGGACCGCTGCCGAGGGGACGACGAGCAACGGCTTGACGATCCACACGGCGAAGTGGCTTGCGCCTGCGTTACAGCGCATCCATAGTCGCGAGGCCGCCGGACGCGAGGCTTTCGTCGTCAAGCACCTCACCTCGCCTCCCCACCAGTGCACTCTCGGCGGGGAGGGCGAAGAGCCGTGCCCCTTGGCCCTCAAGCTCGACGACGTTGATGTCCCCGAGGAGGAGTACTCCTGTGCTTACTGCAAGGCGTTTGCCTACCTGTCACGGTTCAAATGTCTCAAGTCCGGCAAGGTATACTGTCTTTCGCATGCAGGGAGCCAGCCGTGTTGCGACATGCCAGAGGCTCAGCGGTTCTCCGGGAAGGGTCACCAACTCGTCTACAGAAAAGCGGACGACGCCATTGCCGCAACCAACAAGAAGGTCTTGGAGAAGGCAAGCGTGCCTGAGATCTGGGAGGAGAAGTACGACAAGGTTCTCGAGGAGGAGCCGACGCCTTCCCTGAAGACCTTGCGCAACCTACTCAACGAGGGTGAACGCATACCGTACGAACTCAAAACCCTCCCTATCTTGCGCAATTTTGTTGACCGTTGTAACCGCTGGGTCGAAGAGGCAACCAACTACACGATCCGCAAGCAACAGAACCGCCGAAAGAACGAGAAGGCCTGGCAAGCAGGACTGCGCAAGTCGAGCAACGCACAACAAGACGAACGAGAGCGCGAGATGCGAAAGCTCTCCAACATAGACCGACTCGTGGATGAGGCGGAGCAGATTGGCTTCGAGTGCCCAGAGATCCAGCTCCTGAAGGACAGGTCCGACGCCATCAGGGCCTTCCGGGAGAACGCCAGGAATGTGATCGACCACCCGTCCATGCACCACGTAGAGTCGGTGGAAGAACTGCTCGAGGAGGGCACTGGCTTCAACGTTGACCTGGAGGAGATGGACACGCTGTCCAAGGTGCTTGACAAGCTGAAGTGGAACCAGAAGGCCAAGGAGAGCCGTGGCGTCTTCATGTCCTTCACTGAAGTCACCGAGCTGATCGATGAAGCCAAGCGCATCGGCATCGAGAGCTACAACGACCACCTGGCCTACTATGTGGACCAGCTGACCCAGGGTTTCGCATGGGAGAAGAAGGCCAAGGAGGTCATGGAAGGCGACGTTATCCACTACCAACAGCTCGAGGCCCTGTCTAACCAGGCATCACAGCACCTGCTCCCCGTATCAACCACGACGCTGGAGCAGGTTGACCAGATACTGCACAAGCACCGGGAAGCCCTGCGGCTGATTAGCGATCTCAATGCACGCTCTCGAACTGAGGACGTCCGCAAGAGGCCGAAATACGCGGAGGTTTCCGAAGTCATGAAGATGCTTGAGGACCTGCAGTCCAAGCCCGCAGGGACCCTGGACCTGGAAAAGGAGCAGCGCCGCCACGAGGACTGGATGCGTAAGGGAAAGAAGCTCTTCGGGAAGACCAACGCGCCACTGCACATCCTGAAGAGTCACATGGAGGCTGTCCTGGAGCGCAATGTCGACTGCTTCGATATCTCCAGGGACAAGCCACGGTTGCCAGCGGAACCGGCCTCCCGCGAACCCTCGCCTGATAAGGAAAAGGCGGGAGGGGGGGTGTACAGGTGGGACGACCCCAAGTTCCGGGAGGTGTTCTGCATCTGTCGCAGGGTCGAGGCCGGCATGATGATTGAGTGTGAGCTGTGTCACGAATGGTCAGCCCTCATCCTGTCTTTGGCATCTTGATCAGCAGCTGACCCCCCATCTAGGTACCATGGCAAATGCCTGAAGATCGCGCGCGGCAAGGTGAAGGAGGAAGACAAGTACACGTGCCCCATCTGCGACTGGCGGGTGAAGATTCCCCGCGACGCCGCAAGGCCGAAGCTCGAGGACCTCGCCGAGTGGTATGATGAGATACCGGGCCTGCCGTTCCAGCCTGAAGAAGAAGAGCTGCTCAAGAAGATCATCGACAATGCACAGGCCTTCCGGAATCATGTTGCAGCCTACTGCAACCCGGTTTTGTCAACCAGGAATGAAGCCGAGACGCAGCGATTCTACTTGCGGAAGATTGAGGGCGCCGAAATCCTTCTCGCCGACGAGACGAATTTCTTCCGCCAAGAGTTGCACAAGTGGAGCCCTGTCGCTCCGGAACCGCCGCCGGTCATCGAAGTATCGAAGAGCACCCGCAAGCCTCGGCCGACGAAGCTCGACAGGCTCCTGTTACAGCACGGCGTTACTGACGTCGATGACCTTCCAGAGGCTGTCAAAAGCAAAGGACTCAGTCTCAAGCGCAAGCGCCAGAATGCTGAGATGGCCGCTCAGGCTGTGCAGCATGCCACCTCTGGCACGTCCACGGGTGGCCAGGCGACCAGTCCCGGCGTGCACAGCTACGCGTCATATTACCAGCGGGGCACGTCGTCACAACCGCAGACTCCAGGCCTGTCCGTCGCCAGCAGCTCGCACGCTCATCCATCACGCGGTCCCGAGTCGACTGGCTCGTCGGCTCATCACGGCCACCCATATGGTCGGGCGGACTCTTCTGGGCCGATGCTCCGGCCCGAATCGATGGACCTGGACTCCAGCAACTCCAATATCCATCCGGGCTTCTTCCTCCCCTCTGCCGGCGGATCACAGATGATGGGCGATAGTAGTGCCGGCCAATCCATGGAAGATCGCTTCCTGCGAGGGCCGGCTGACGATAGCACCGCGCTGAATAACTTCATGATGACTGAGGCAGGCCGCCAGAAGACCCTTGAGCTGTTGTCCAAAACCACCGAAGGGCGCAAGAAGGTCGAGGAGATATTTGGACCAGGTTCGTTCCCCGTTGGTGGCTCGGCAATGCCCGGCGCCGGCGGCCCAGATGACGGTGTGGATGATGGGGACGTGGATCAGATGTTTGCCGACATGGTGAATCAGGATGACGAGGATGACAAAGGCAAAGGTGTCGCCGCCCAGCAGACAGGTGATGAGAAGATCACGGCTGACAGCCTGGAGAGCGAGAGAAACGGGATGGATGCGCTGCTGGATGGGGATTAGGGAGCCTCGCCGGGGTTCGCAATCTAGTACCCGCCTTTCTGATTGGGGGTTATCGTATCACCGTCTGGCCTTCCTGGTCCGAGGGTGTTCCATTTTTCAGTACTACAGGATCACGGCCTACCGACGGCCTGGTTTTTCGTTCGGAGTTGGTGGAAAACTACTCATAGAGACTCATCACGGAGAGACCTCTGAAGTAGAGATGGGGCGATCGGGATGGCGCTAGCGAACATGGCGGCGGTGCATTGCTTGCTTTGTATTCTGGTCTGGCTTGTTGCTATCTAGATGTTGGGCCTCGCGATGGACTGTGAGAGAGAAAAAAAATAGAAAAAAAAAACCCCCCATACCATGGAAAGTGGGAAAATAGGAGACAGGCGTTTCAGCAGTGAGCCTCTGGGCCACGCAGGCATAATCATATTTGTTTGTTCTGAACAGTCTTGGTCTTGGTCGACATGCCGGGATGGCCCTCGTGAGCTCTTGGATGACGGGGCGAGACGCCTTGACCGCTGCCACCGGCGAGGGTGGCTGCTGCACGGGTGGTTGTTTGTGTGGGAACGGGACTTAGGGCCTGTCTGCCCGTCTGTCTATCTATCTCCTGTGCCCCCAGCTGCCCGGCCCTCCTGACGGCCAGACACGACCTCCCTCCGTACACGCTACCAGAGACGTGGGACTGCTGCCCAGAACACAGAGATCTCACTTTGATTCAGGGGACAGCGTGAGGAAGCAAACCCTTGGAAGGCTGGAGCAAGGGGCTTCTCTGATTTACATGATTACGGTACCCAAGAGAATCATCGTTCATGGTATAGGCAGGCACTCTTGTTATCATAACTAGGAAACCTACCTGGGAAGTGCCTCGCAAAGCTCATGCCTCAGCTCAGTATGGCGAGAACCAAGGATGACTTACATGCTGCTTATGAACAAATATCCCAAGATCTGTAGAGGTGCAACATCCCTATGCTGGGAACTATGGAGGACAATATCTGCTTCATGGTTCTGGGTTAAGCATATCATGCTGCTGTTGAGTTGGCGCAAACCTTCTGTATCACCGCAAGATCCAAGCATCCTCCCTGCTGAAGTGAGATTCCAGCATTATTGGTGAGGTGCCTGTGGTCGACGATAGCTTCGTAGGCGGTGATGAAGGTTTTCACCAAAGCTCCAATAATTTTGCTTTCTTTCTGTGTTGCCTAATATCGTCCACGAACTTAACACTCTTTGCCATTTTCTTTGTGTGCCACCATCCACAGCATTGCGAAGCTCTCTACCGGCCTCATCACCAACTTTTTGTTCATCATGGCCCAAGACATCCGACGAATCTCTCTGGTTCATCTCCAGCATCTCGCTGAGAAGATACAGGAGCGGCTGCCAGACAAAAGTGCTTCGCTGCTCGAACAACTGCCTCGCCAAAACCTCCCGCTGTCCAGTTCCACTGCCTCATCAAGATACCAAACTCTTGTTGGTGCTTTGGAACTGGCTGTAAGTTGGCTATGTAGCCAGAGGTCCAGAGAGATCCTCAGGGACATAAGCGAGGAGACCATCAGGATAAACATCGGCCAGCAAGAGTTTGGAAGTCGAACAGAATTGACCCCGGAGCAGTGCATTGATCAATTCATCTCATACCTATGCCAAGGAGATATTCCAGCCATCACTCTCGGTCACTACCCTCATATTCCAGATACTTACGCATGGTCTATCCAAGTGGGCAACGCAAGAGCACCTCATGAGTGGAAACCTTCACATGCCGAGATCAATGTGCAGATCCTGGTAAGGCACCCCAACCCCTCCCTCTCCCCGGCAGCCCGAGAGCAGTTAATACTTTTGTGTTCTTTCTGTTCTTTCAAGAATGAGCTGCCATACGGGTTCTTGAGTCATGGGATTGCTTTCGATCCTGACCTGCTCACACCTTTGTACAGAGCGTCAACATTATACATGAAGCTGAAGCTTGCTCGAGGGCGAGGCCTCAGCCTCAGCAGCCCTCGTGGGCCGCCCTCGTGGACCTGTACTCTCTGCACCTTGCGATGACGCTGGCACACGAGCTCGTGCACTGTTTCCGCTTCATGATCAGCAGCACCCCTCGGCCGCACGAGTGCCAACTCACACCCCCAGGCTGTGGCTTCCGACCACTGCGTGAGCCCGACGACCCTGAAGGCGAGTCCGGAAATTACTGGGAGCATCGTTTCTTCGGTGGCGTTCTCGACCGGCACCTGGCCGATACGGTCTTTGAGAGGCCTTTGCTGGAGTCGCCGAGCCCCCTGTCAGTGGACTATTACACACTCCTGAAAGAAGACGGGTATGCCTACCCGGTGCGATTCGGGAGTATAAGTTCTCTACTCCGCTTCGGTAGGTGCAGCCCGACTTCCTTTAGGAATCCAATAGCCTTGTCCACATTGGTTGACACTGAGGATTGCGACAAGGTCCTGTCCCTGCAGATGGGATACTGTATATCGAGGATGAGTACCTGCGAAGCCGCCCGTATGATGAAGAGGAAGAAGGGGGAGAAGAGGAAGAAGAGGAAGAAGAGGGAGAAGAAAAAGGGAAGACCACCCCCTAAACACAACCACCCCCCCCCCCGCCCCCCGGGGACCGAGAGGATATTACTATGTATGAAAAGGCCCCTGGAAGAGGGTTAGGGCTGTCAGCTTAATGCGACGTAAGCTTGTCTTCTAAAGTTTCTCAAGCCCGCTGACTCCGAGCAACATCTTTATTATTGCTAAAACCAATTTCATGGTAAGAAGTCACGCGGTCACTACAACGATGCAGACTGGAGGCGCATATTCCCCGATCAATGCTTATATCATCGGCGTCGCCAGCCTTGGGCTGGGCGCCCACGCCATTTTCCGCCCTCGCCAAGAATACCGACGATTTGGCCTCCCACCCCCATCGGCTCGACAAGCATCCAGCCCACTAGAGAAGACGCCCTCGTCGCCCGACGAGGGTGCTCCTGAGGCCGAAGACGTCTCGCCGCTGATGTACCTCAAGGGTATACGGGAGATCACGTACGGCCTGGCGCTGATCGGGCTTCAATACGAAGGCAGCGCCGCGGGGGTCACCATAGTTGCCGGGGTTATGGCGCTTGCGGGGCTTGGTGATGGCTTCATCATCTGGTATCACGGAGGGAGAGAGTTTAGGCATAAGGCCCTGGGCCATTGGATCGGTGGCTTCCTTGGGCTTGGGAGCTGGGCGGGCTGGAGGGCGTTCAGGGCATATGGCGAGCGGGCGGCCTTTCATGCGCTTCACTACTGAAGGATATCAGGACTCCGGGTCCATGCCGTTGCTGAGGTTGTGCCTGGAGGGTAACATAGCTCTTGCATGTCGTCGCCAACGCCCGTACTATATTGAAAAGCAGGCTCCGTCAGAGTAGCCGATGTTGCCGGCCCCCGCTGGCCATTGTCGTCTGATGCCTACTCCACAATGCCGATTGGTGGCCCGGCCATGCATTCCACCATCGGCCGGTTTCATTCCCGGGCAAGCCACAAAGGTGGACGGCACGTGCCTGATGCCATGACATCCCCTTGCTTCCAGAGGGGGGCTTTGTCCTGTCCTCCGGCCGGTGTCAATGACCTCGTCGCCGCCGCTTCTGCGAGAGCAGCCACTCTTGGCCGCCTGAGAGATGACGCTCGGCTTGTTTCTTGACCCTGTTGGCTACCTCAGATATCCAAGAGCCTCGATTCTTTCAGAGTCGACCGCCCTGTGACGATTCACATCATGGCGACTGCGAGCGCTATCGCCATCGCTGCCGCATCCAACAGCGCTGACCCGCGGATGCACCCTCTTGCGAGGGGCATCACCCTCTCGGCTCCGGATCAGTACGAGGCGCTCCTCGGCCGCAAGCTCAGGCCCACGCCGCCGCAACTCACCAGTCGGGTCCTCTACCTGCCAAGTCACAATGACCTAGTCACGCACCTGCCTGTCTATGACTTCACGGGGGAGTTCAAGAATGCCGTGAAGGACGAGCCCCTCGGCGGCAGCAGATTCAAGACGAATTTCGGTCTCATGACGAAACCAGTCGGGGACGGCAGGGGCGCCAGTGAGGTTTCCTACCTGATAGACTTTGAGGCCCTGGAGGCAAGAAGCTCTATCCCTGGTCCGGACCTGGGCCACAGGAGGAAGGGCAGCCTTGCAGGCCTGGCAACCAAGGCGACCGTGCAACGGCGCAGTCTTTATGGCAGTGGCGCCGAAGTTGGGCTTACGATCCCACCGAGTCCTCCTCTTGGGCCCGACACGGAAGAAGGCGCTGTGGCTTGCGCCATGTCTCCGCGCTCGACGACGATGGACATCCCCCTCATAACGTCGTTTCCTGTCCCGCCAACAATCTCAAGATTTGGGTCGAGCCGAAACCCGTGGTTCACATTCACGGTTCCCAGCCTGTTGGATGACGAACGGACGCTCCAGTGGCAGACACACCCGGTCGAGCAAGGCATGCTGCGGTACTCACTCGTCGAGATCCCGCCAAGCTCACCTGTCACGCCCAGCAACGCGCAGGACGCAGACGGCAAGAGGCCCCCGTTCTCCGCAGCTGAGGAGGCGAACGAACACCTTATGCGGGCCATCTACCACAACGTCGGCGTGGGCTTCTCACTCTCTCAGCCCCACAGCGAGGGCGCCCTGTTGCTCCAGACCGACGTGGACCCCGAGCTGGAGGCGCTCATCGTCGCCAGTCTGCTGGGGCTGTTGTGGAGGATGCGGAACGAGGAGGCCAGGCCGCGGAAGGCGTCCAAGCCTGATGTGAGCAGCAAGCCGGCGAGGAAGGGGGGTGTGGACGATAGCGGACCGGCCAGCCCGGGCAAGAAACGACTCTTCGGCAAGATCCTGGGCAAGAAATGATGAGACGAGGTGCTGGTTCCACCGGATATGGCCATTTCCCCATGAGTGTCCCGAACTGGGGTTGATGTTTATACTTTTGTTTTCTTCTGCCTGCGCCCCTTCTCCTCCCATCTTTACCCTTTTCTTCCTTCTTCATATCCTCCCCCTCCCCCGCGACTTTCTCTGTTCTGTCCCATCATGATACCTATTTCTGAGATTGCCAATGAAACAGTGAATGTTGACTCCGTTGATCAGCTTGACATGAAAATTCTCTATATTCTTTCTGACGTCTCGCAAATCTCCTTCAATGGATCTTTTACTGTCAGGTCTAGCTCGCTATTTTAGCAATTCCTCTTTCCACACCTTGTACATACAAATGTTTTCGTAAATTTTATAGCTTCGAGCCTTATTGTGGGCCCTTTTCAAAAACAGATGTTACCTTAGTGTCATGGACATAAAAGCTTCCCATCAGCGCCTTTGACAACTCTCTGCCGTGTTTCGTTGAATCGTGCCACCCTCACAATTCCGGACTCTTGTTTTCTGAAAACTTGAAGAACAGCACGTGCCCCGAATTACATCCTATCACCACCTGACGGTCTTGGAACAAAACGACGCCATAGACCCAGTCGCTGCGAGCTTTTGGCCCAGAGAAATTCCGGTGCTTCGTGTCTCCTTCGTGTCTCCTTCGTCGTCTGCATTGACGTGGACGGGCGGAAGCCTCGATATGTCCCACACCCTAGCGGGCTTGTCGCCGGATCCTGATGCCACGAGCCCCCCGTCTAGGGATATCACGGCACATCTGACCCAGTTTTCATGTCCCCGGAGATGGTACTTGATGACCCTGCGATTTGTATCCCAGACGCGAGCTGTACAGTCCTTGTAAGATGAGACCAAAGTATTGCCGTCGCGAGAGGAGGCAAGGGATGTGGTGTCGGACTCGTGCTCCTCGAGATTGTTCATGCTGGTGAGTGTAGAGGGATGCTCTTGGACGCCGAATCGCTGCGGATGTGGGAATATGAGAGAGTGGTCCCCCTCAAACGCGGGGTGGATTAATTCGATACACGATACTAAGGCCTATTATTAGATCTCCTACACCTCGTCTATACTACGCATATTCCCCCTCTACGAGACCCAATGCCAGTCTGTATCGGTGGAAGGCGTAGCCCTAAGAGCCACCGCATCATCGCCCTTGTACTCTCCCGTCCTTCTAAGGCTGCCACGTAGTCCTCGCGTGTAAGCACTGGCTTTCAGATAGGAAAGAAACTGGTTAGAAATAGGGTTACACACAGCCATGTATGGCTGTCTCGGGAGGCTGATTCTCCCAAAGCCCGTGCAGATGCCAATGACAACATGTGAACCACAGCAAAGGCAGAAGCCTGTGGTGTTGGATATGGCCCTCAGCCGTTCCAGAACTCGCTTAGATTCTGGGTTTCTACAGACTGAATGCAAAGCGAAAACAGTCCGGCGGGTTAAGATATGTTTCAATTCAACCGTAATAGATAAGAAGATGGAGAACCTGCCCCTCCCGAATGTTATTCCTGTCAGGGTTCTCCTCGCATGGGTTCAGGAGCATCAAATCCATGCTAGCTTCGCAAATCAAGAAAGCAAGAGCAGCAGGTGATCGAGAGCGATGCCTGGTAATTTCGGCAGACAGACTCACGAGACAGACTCGGACTCGGCCAAGCAAGGTCTTCTATGAACCGGCTTGGCTTGGCCAAGTTCGTGCAACGAGCTAAGACCCGACCAATACGACACGGCTGGCTCAGGCACAGCCAACAGCCAGTACTGTCGTAAACGCCGTTCAGATTTCCTCCCTCTGAGTCGCAACATGCGACACGCTCCCTCATGGCGAGACTGCAGAGCCCAAAGAGACACCGCGAAGATGAGGCCTTGTAAGACGATTGTCCCAGGAATGCCTTCCAAGAGAGGTGAGTCTTCGCAAAGCAAGTACGCAGCCTGGGGACCAAACCGAGACCACACAGGAGACGACGCTTCCCCAACAGATAAAGTCGGTCCGTCCATACCTGAGCATCACAAATCCTAGAACCACCGGCCCGAGTTTTAGGACAGACTATCGGCGATTTCACGCATCAGAAAAGCCTTGGAACAAGCCTATAAAGGGAAGAAGGCTCGAATTGAGTCCCAATTCGAAGTCTGCTGATATCGAAGCTATACAGAAGGCTCAAGAAGGGGCCAATCAGGTTGCAAATTGTTCCAGTGAAGACAGCGAGGTCTAATTGCTTGGGGCGGAAGCGACCGTATAGTAAGTAGTTCCAGATGTGGGGAAGGAAAGGCGCACTTTGAAACGTTGAGATGCGCGGTTGTGAATATTAGCGACGGCGTAGGAATTTTAGCAGCCTCAACAAGTCGTAAAATAGAATTAGGGAGAACCCCTTCGCTAGAGCCGATGTCGACACCACCAATGAAGGGTCTTGATCTGCGATTGGGTTCGATGAAAGTCGTAATCGCTGTTTCAGCACTGTGAAACCCTTCCACTTATATCATGCCACGGATCCAGCTTCTAATTACACAAACTTGCATTAAAATGGGGCCGGACCGCCAATTTCGTAAACATAATGAACAAAGCACGCATACTCACAGTTCGAAACTCCAAAATACGATCGTATTACTATCAGTCTCAGTATATCGTCTCGAAGGCTCGAAGAATGTCGCAGGCTCGAGCGCTACTGGGCGATGCCCACAGCCGTTTCATTCAAGTCGCAACCCTGTTGTCTCTTATCGATCCAGTCAGAGGGGAGCCGACAGTGCATAGTCTTGATAGGCACCCTCATGACAACGCAGGAAAACAAGAGCAACACCTGAAGAAGTTCCTAGACTCATTCGCGCTGATCTGTTCAACCTCGAGTAAGGGGGGAGAGAGTGCCTCAGCAGTCTGTCTCGAACAGGGCCACCCGACAGGAAACATTCTGCGCCTGGCTCGCAATCTCGGTGTGCCCTCGGACCTGACGGACTGCCTTCAGGATATACTGAGTGATCTTTCTGCTGTTGCTATGAAAGGTATGTACTCGGATGAAAGCAAGATCATCACAGGCTGACATGCTTGCCCCTCAGAGTCTACGTCTAGAGCACAAGAGCTCGTGATCTTGTATAAGATCATTGACCTGACTAAAGACAAAATCCACAGCCTCCTGAAGCAGCTCTGCAAACCGGCCATCCAAGAGGTGGTCAAGGAGGCAGTCGAAGGCATGAGAGGAGATGCTTTCTTCGTGGAAGGCGCCCCGGAAATTGATTTCAAGCAATGGATTTGCAACCTGCCCATTTTGACATCTCTCGAACCTGACCAAGACCCCGCTCAGCTAGTTCCTCACGTAAAATGGGCATCCCAGGCTAGATGGGTGTATTCGGAGGAGATCGAATTGTTGTTTTGTCCTAATGGAGAGGAGCTTCCCCGTTGGGTTACTTGCATCTATAAGCTCGGCCGTTATGCCGCTGCTGCGAAAGCCCTGCTTAAGCTAGCCACAAAGCAGCCGGCTCTCTTCTCCTCAATCCACGTCGAAGTCGTCCAAGCTCCCGAGCAGGAACAGTTCTTCTCATCACCCAAAACAACAGCGCTCATGATAATGCTCAAAAGATTGGCCGAAGGCAATCATCAACAACTTATGTCTCGATTGGGCCAAGTCTGGCTTACGGATGATCCAGAGTCGCGATTTCGTCAAGCTTGCCGTCTCACGCTTACGGTTCACGCGGAGATGCAACTCCTGAGCTTCTATGATCATTACCCAGATTTCACCCCTCGGCTTTTATACATGGGTACAAGTAAGAAAGCATGTTTTCTCTGCCACAAGTATTTATCCCGTCATCCACTCGCGATGAGCGTGTCGGCTACCCATCAAAAGCTCTATCCTTCCTGGATGCCAGCGCCCTGTTCAGATTCCGCAGTGCGCAAGAAACACAAAGTTTTGCTCTGGGAACTCAGTCGGCACTTAGAACAGACGGCTGTTCGTGACCTCGAAACTAGGTTAGGCATTCGCCGGCCGAGGACCTTAGACTCTACGGCAGGGCCGTCGTTGACGACGACAGGAAGCATTGTATCCGGCTGGATGGCTGATGACATTCCTATCATACACTCGGTGCAAGAACCTGATGTCCACGGAGTGGATTGAGGTGATCTTCAAGTGCTTCAGACCTAGTCTCGGAGACTTGGACCCTGCCTGCTCCCCGCCAACCACGGTGGGTCGTCTTGAGGAGGCGAGCTGGGTCAAGTCGAAAGAGCGGCCCAGACACCTCAACAGCCTTGGCTTCACCACATGTGGTAAGCAAATAGAGTGTTCCAGTCAGTGCAAAGGCCACAAGACCCAACAGCTTCATCATACTGACAGGATTTTAGTTGGAGGAGTCTGCATTGTATCCCATCAAAGATAGCCCTGAGGCGGATCGGGTGTGGAGGAAAACAGGTTTTAGTCGGAGTGAGGTCGTTTATCAAGACCGAAGATCATCTTTTGTCCAGGTCCACCGCCAAAGGAACGGTCACATTTGCGGCTGAAAAAGTCATTAATAGATTCATAACAATTATGAAACGACTATTTTTGAGGTTAACATCCACCTGGATCACCGGCCGGTCCGCTTCGAGGGACAGCCTGAAGCATCGGGGATAGCGTAACCTATAGACGACCCTAGAATAGCAATGGCAATAGCAGGAGGTATTACAACGGCGATAAGGAAAGAGATCTCGGCAGAAGGATTGATGGGTAATAAGGCAATTCATGAGGTAGGAGAAGTGGCGCCACAATATATTAATCTTGAGCAGAACATGATCCATCTACTAACAGACTTTATATCCCTCTCCTCTAAACGTCGAGCGGGCCTTTACCAATATATCTAGAAAACGTGGAAGTATATCTGAGATGTCATAACACGACTTCCCAGGACCTTTAGGCGATTCTTCACGACCGCAATCCGGGAGTCGTTCCACAGTCCGGCAAGCGCAATCGGACAACTTTCGTCGGCGGCATTCTTGCCCTGGCGGCGTCGCCTGATCTTCTCTAGGACCTCCTTCAGTTCTCGGCTGAGATTATCGCAATCTACTCGGGACTGGTGAAGATGGGTAGTCGCAGGGTTCTCAGTTATCAATCGCTCGGAGGATTCGCACACCATTGCCGACAGATACGACAGCTCTTCCATCAGCTGCAATATCTCCTTTTCCTCCTCCACACCCTTATGGTCCCTGTACTTTTCCCACTAATAGGCGGCTTCCAAAGTCCACAAACCGCACTACGCTGGCTGCCACAGCGGGCGCGCTGAGCGGGATCCATGTCTGGCGAGAGAGGTCCTACATGAGCTGACGAACCACAATAGATGCGAGGCGCCGTTTCTATATATAAAGGTTTAAGTTATCCCGTGGGTCGTTGATAGTTCAAGGATGTTGTCGCCAACTTAGTGGCTTTGTATTGATCGGAAAGACAAGGCTGCGGAAGCAGACACGGGCCCCGCTGGTGTAGACTGGCGCGGAGAAATACAAAAACGCAGAAGCAAAGCATGTGATAACCAGTAGAGCCAGATTGTATTGGGTAATTCCTCTAGTTGTGGAATGAATGAGGGGGTTTCGGCTTGTGCTCGAGATCGCTAGGTTTGGTGTTGCTGTGCCGCCCATGCAGATCATGCATCAGCTGACCAGAATCTGAGCGCCACTGTACTGTTAGGCACTTCCGAACTCGTACAATATACAGGCCCTGTTGTTGACCTCGGTGCTTTTGAGTTGTGTAGTGAATGGTTAACATCTGGGCGCAGGTGGGTAGGCTGACTGCGAGGATGGGGCGAGTTGCCATGATCCATATTGATACGGGCAGCATCAAGTGATGGAGAGGCGTTTCAACGCCCTAGATCAAGGCTTCTATACCAGCGTTGTGGTAACTCAGAATGAGAGACTAATTACATTATTTGTTAGAAAAAAAGAAAAAAAAAATAAGGAAACCCAACACCTTGGTCTTGATACCAATAAAGAGAAAAGAAAGCCCTTGCTGCTTCTATTCAGAGCATCTTCAGTAGGCACAGCAGAGCCGATATAATTTCCATTATCAAGACAACAATGCGTTGATTATAGGCTCAAATTCATCATAGCGAAAGTCAACTACTTCACACGTCTGATTGTGCTAAACAATGTGCTGATTTACATGTCTAACATTTCTAGCATTGCCTTAGAAACTCACAGTGGATAATTCACAATCAGCTGTGAAGAGTCTCTATCAAAGTATAGTGAAGTTAAATGTGGCGAATCGATCACTGTCCCACGAAGCTTTCAATCCTATTCACCTGCTAGCGCCTTGGGTAAACTTTAATTTTTTTTTAAAAAAAAAAATTCACCGTACTACCAACGTCTACAATTATATTTCAAAATTTGAGGGTGTCTCCTTGATCAACAGCTTTTGATAATTACCACGAGTTTCGGTATCTGAAACACTTCTCATTTGCAGGTGTCTTCTGGACCCAACTCTTTAACAGCAAGCCGCAAAGAAGCGTCCCACGACAGGGTAAATAGTACAACATCTCCATCATGAAGGTAAGTAAATCTCCCCTCACGTGAAGCCTTGGAGTACACAGATCCATCGCCTTCCAAGAGATACAATACAACCTTGCCTCATGGGAAGGGGAAAACCCCAGCCCACCACCACCAGAGAAAATAAGTACGCCCTGCTAACATACCCTCTCGGTCACCCAGTACTTGAACTTCATGTCTCTGCTCGTCTTGCTGTTTGGCGCTGCCAGCAGCGTATTCGCCGCGCCGGCCCCAGCATCCTCGGCCACGACCAACGATGTTGTTCCCGCCACCGCCCTAACGCCTGTTCTGCAGGCGGGACTTCTGCCGACCGCCTTGGAGAAACGCGAGAGTGACTATTACATTCAGTGTCCCACGGCGATGCTCGCTCGTTGCATAAACACCGGCCGAGGTACGTACTGCACGTCTGAGGGTAAGGTGTACTCGACCAGTATCTGGTGTCAGGCGAACTGCAAGGTAAGTACCCCAACCACCCTTCCAGAGCTCACTGAATTGCATTGGGTTCCTGAAAAAACGTTCGACTGCTTTTGTCGTCAGCCCCATCTCTGCTAAGGGACCTCCCCTCGCTGACGACACCCTCCCTTGCATCTGGACAGTGCCAGCACATCCCGGATCGGAACTGCGATGACGGCGCGCACGGCAACCAGAACTGCTTCGCTGGCGGATCCGCCGCGGATGAGGCCATGGCGGCGGCGACAGGTGGCGAAGTGTCCCAGCTGCCGACGGAGGATACCGGCGACGGAGCGGCGACGTCCCCGGTGACCCTCACGCCCAGCCCGTCCGCCACTCATATCGCCCGTGCAGCGGCCGACGAGCCCACCGGGGCCGTGTCGCCATCCCTCGGCGTCGAGGCGGCGCAGGACGTCACCCACCCGTCCTACCTCCAGTGCCGTTCCTTCAAGGCCCAGTGCGTGACGATCTACGACACGTATTGCGACACCCTCGGGCTGCTCCACAGCGACGGCATCACGTGCCGCACGTACTGCGCCGTAAGTGCACCCCACCCCGTCGAGATCGGGCAGCGGTACTCCTGGGCGAGGGGGCTGCGAGGGGAGAGCGAGGGGACAGGTTTTGCTAACCACCACCGCCACCACGGCGAAAGTGCGCAGCGGTGCCGCAGCGGAAGTGCGCGATGACCACCTCGGGCGAGATGCTCTGCTGGCTTGCAGACGTGGATGATGATGCCATGGAGGCCGTGGCTGCTCTGGACGGTCCTACTGGAGGCACCGCCGTGACTGAAGCTCCTCAGAGCACGACCATTGCTGCCTCTTAGGCGCACTACTGCTCCTGCTGCTGTGGGGGAGGAACACATGCCCGGAAAACGACGATGGACGGCGCTGTCATAGCTGAGGGTGTTATGAGGTCGTTGAGCACACGGGAAAGCAATAAGAACCACAAGTTGGGGGGGGGGGGTTCGGACTACAGTGACAATCTGAGTTCCTCTCATTGACCAAAACAACTTGTATGGGTATCTGATACAACATTTCGTGACTTGTAAAGCGAAATCTACTCCCGGCAAAGGCGTGACACAAAGTATTCCACGGCCGAGGACAGGGAGAACACAGTGCTGGGACGAGTTGGCAGAAGTTGGGTGGGCACGAGAACGAACGGGACTACCTCCCACTGCCCATCAAGCCGAACCGCATCCCACCTCCTTGCTCTCGGGCGGCACACAGATGCCGAGTCCCGCCTAGACAATATCCTCAGACCTCCTCGCCGGCCCCGATCCGACTGGCTTGCGTGAGAAGGTACCGCCCGTGCCGCTGGTGACGCCATTGTGCCCATCCCCAAAGGCGCCGCCCTTGTCACCATACCCCCCCGGTGCAGCACCGCCCCACCCGACGCGGTGGGTGAACGTCGCGCCGGTCAGCTCGGGGTTGGCAAAGTCGAAGGGGACGCCCCTGTTGAGAGGGATGTGGTTGAAGCGCCAGTCCCAGATGGCGGCGTAGGTCATGCGGTACGCAGAGAAGGCCATGACGGTGCCGATGCAGGCGCCCGCGAAGACGTCATACCTAGGTTTTGCTGGTCAGACTGTTGGGGGTCCTAGGGCTTGGCTCAGCTCAGCCTAGGGTCACGTACCAGTTATGGAACTCGTCAATAGTCAGTGCGCCACCAATGAGTACGGCGCCGAGGACGGGGGCGTAGATGGCAATGAGCTTCCACATGGCCGGGTGGTAGTTTGCGAAGACCTTGAGCTTGGCGTTCAGGTAGAGGTACAGGTAGATGAACCCGCCGAAAGCAGCAGTGGTGTGTCCGGAGGGGAAGGACTCGAGGCTGTCGTCGATGGTGTCCGGGTCGCCGGTGCAGATGTCGCGGGTGAAGTAGATCTGCTTGAAGCCCGTGGCGTCGTACTGGCTCTTGATGAGGGAGGTGTCGGGCTGGCAGACGGTGAGGAAGTGGGGGCGGAGTCCGCCGATGAGCCACTTGAGGAAGACCTGGAAGACGGCGGCGGTGATGAGGGAGTAGAGGAGGCCGATGATGGCGTTGTTGGCGTCCCAGAAGGAGCGGACCCGGATCTGGACGACGAGGATGACGAAGATGGGGACCAGGCTGCCGAGGAGGGCGGCGGCCCAGATGGGCACGATCTCCTTGCGGAGGGGATAGGCAAACTCAGGGTAGACGACCTCGCCATCAGAGAAGGTGACGGGGAAGGACCGGGTCGGGGCTGGGTGAGCCTCGTAGACCTGGAAGAGCATGCACCGTCAGCATTTGATACAATATCTGAGGTGGGGGTGGGGGATTGCGGCGGCAACGCACACCCAGGCCAATGGCTCCCATGCAGGCCATGGTCACAATGTCGAGCCATGTGTACTTGAGCCACTGTCCGAACGAAGGTCGAGAGGCCATGGAGTAGTAAGGCCGGTTGCCCCCGTGGTGGTGGCCATTGGAGTTGGTGGCGGTGGCGGCCGCGGCGCCATCACGCTGTCGACGGTTGAAAATACCCATCCTGAGTCCTGACCGTGATCCCTGGATATCTCTGGTGGCGTGGCCTGCCCTCGTCTTGTGGGACCGCCCTCGAACTGCCGTGGGCCAGGAGAGACTCACAGCAACGTGGTACCTTCAACGGGACAGAGGCTGCGTACTGGGAACAGACAAGAGACGGGGATGGCGAGAGAGACCGCCAGGCCGTTGGGAAGAATGGGAGCAGACGCGGTAGATATGATTGAGGTCTCACGATCTCTCTCCCGGTTGACGTCACTTGACGCAGGAGGCCGCATCTCACACGGTGGCACTCGTCACCTTTCTTCCCCTTTGAAGTTTGAGTGGGCGCCGAGGCGTGCAGAGACGCTATAATCACCGTGCCACGGTACTATGGATATGGGACCACCTCGATGGGGGGGGGGGGGGGGTTCGGGGGTTCCAGGTGATCGTGGCCCATTCCAGACCAGCCCAGGTTCGATGGTGAAGAAGAAAACACTGGGGCTTCTCGGCGCCAAGGTGACATCAGAGCGGGATGGAAACTTGGCTTTGGAGGTCTTGGCACTCGATCCCTTTGGCAGCGCGCAGGGCTGCGCGGGTCTTTTCCTCCGCAGGGCCATTCGTACGAAGATGGCTATGAAGAGTGAGAGTGAGCTCGGGCCTCTGCTGCAACAGGTTAATAAATAAGTAGACACGGAAGTACCCGCGGTGTTTCAGACTAGATCGGCAACATCCGTCGTCCGTCGTCCATCGTCAACCTCGCCGTCCACCATGTTTAGGCTTGATTGTATTCTGATTTTTTTTTTCCTTCCTCCAGTACCTCACACTACGAGCTCTCTCTCTCTCTCTCTCTCTCTCTCTCTCTCTCTCTCCTCATTATTACCACCATGTTTCCACCAGACACGGCCGCCCAGCCGTGTCTGGACGGACAACCTGCCAGGTCACATTCACTTGCTAGCGCCAAGTGCCTGTCAACGTGCAGCTTTTGCTGGAGGAGGCGCCGATGACCATGATAGTTCCCACTTCTAAGTTTGTTAAAGGCATCCTCCTTCATCTGCCTCCTCTCGGCGACCCTTTTTTTTTTTTTTGCCGCTATTCGGGCAAGCCAGTGGTTCCTTGACAACTTCAATGCGCTCCTAGATACTTTGAGGGGTATAGTCAGCAGCCGCTTGGGCCTTGAAGCTCGCTGTGAATTCTCAGACCTCGGTCAGGCATTGCCCTACCTGGTCTTGATTAGAAGCTCAGGGCGCAGCGCTTGAACTATGTCCGAGACGAGGTCCGGACACGCTGCAGGTCGAGCGTCGCGTCCGTCCAATTTGCCGGTCTGGAAACATGAGAACAGGCATTCGATAGAACGCAGGCCCTTTTGGTTTATCCAAACCAGGCTGACACAGCATCATACTGGAACTACGCCGCTTCGTCAGACAATCTCATCATCGCTACAGATCCGTTCGCACGCGGGTGTACACGCTCAAGACTCCCAGTGCGGTCAAGAAAGAGTACCACCCGGATACGGCTGCCCTCTGCAACATTCGCGCGGCGTCTTGAGTCTCTGCCTGCCTACTCGAGCGTTCACCACTTCGATGTCCCAGATCTCCGGGTCACGAGCCAATAGCGGCATCCCAGCAAACCTTGAGCTGGCTCCGAAGGCGATCCCAAGGCTTGCTGGCAGCGAATGTTCAAACGTAGCCGCTCTACCGAGGGGGGCGCATATACAGCATACACACCGACCCTATCAGTTCTAGGCGCGCGGGTAGCTCTACGAGCTTTGTACATGAGACAACCAAAGCCCGGTTCTCTACACCACGCCCAGTCCGCCCTGCCGGCCGTCGATGGTCGGGCCGCGGGAGAGCACCAATCGGCTTTCTAGGGACGGCAAGGTTTTGTGGACGAACTATAAGGTGAGTGTTCAACGTGGAAGACCCTGTCGGTAATTACCTAGGTAGGGCACACTTAGATGCAGACCAGTTCAGATCACGCCATTGCAGATTGACATATTCTGAAGCCCCAAAGGAGTATGAGTGTCCGTCGCAACTCTTGTCTCCAAGTAAGACCTGCTGCAGCGGTTGGCCAGTAGGCAGACCCGCCAGCCATCCTTCAGCAATTCGCCGGAGGCTTCTTTCCGCCCCTTGAGCTGTTGGCGCCAACCGGTCGCCAGGAACACAAGCCATCTGACAGGGTTCAGCCAGCCCACCAGTTGCTACGGTACCGTCCTCGTGGGCGAGCTGGGGGCAGCTAGGCCCCAGCAGGCAAGCGGCACGCCGTGGGCCACCACGATGCTACAGCGTCGCCGGAGGAGCAGAAGCCACACTCAAGAGGGAGTGGGTACGGATCAACGTCGCCAACGGAGCCATCCGTCAGTGGCGATAGCTCGTGTGGGGATGCAGGATCGCCAGCCGGGTGCTGGGTGCTGGTGATGCAATGTGGACAGGCATTCGAAACCTGCTGCCGACCGCTCAGATACTGCTTGTATGTAGGCCCTTCAGCTCGATGGCTCGATGGATCGAGGGCCTAGATCTTGGTTAGTCTTTGCCTAAGTACCCTTCATAATTGTTGCTATCCCTCTCACCTGCCTGATCTCCCACCGGCGCCGCGGGATATCGAAACTGAGGCTGGCCCGATCGAAGAACATACACCAGAGTCGCGGTTCGGCGTGCGACTTAATAAAGTACCCCTTGACCGTGAGAGTCGGGCATGGCGTCATATTCGACAAACGCAGGCCCGCTCTGGGGTTCGAGGTCGTCGTCGAACCTCACAGCAAAGCATAGCCGCGGCCAGGCATGGGCGTCGGCTACGTGGGCGACGGGCCAGAGTATCATCTCTGGGATCCTCTACCACAGGAAGGACTACGATGCCGACCAGCACCACCGCGCAGAATACACGAGCTTCCGTGATGAGATCCTGATGCCCCCGGCCTACGACAGCATCGTGCCCGCCCCCCGGCCACGGAGTCAAGGTCTGCAGCACCGCCCACAACCAAATCCGCCCTCGCCCACCCCAGCACCGGCTGCTGCTACTACTACTACCACCACCACCACCACTGCAGCTGGTGCTGCCCCGCGGCATCAGGCCATCGAGCTGCCTCCCCTCCCTCGGCTGCTGGGTCTCGAGAACCTGGATGAGTGGGACGACATCCTCAAGCGGACCCTCCGCTTCCACGGGCTAGCGGAGTATATCAGCGCGCCGAATCCGGGCGTGCCGGAGCCGTCGCCCTCGCCCACCCATCCTTCATGGCCCAGTAAATATAACAACAACAGCAACGCCCTCGCCCGCGACCAGTGGGCCGCCAGCCGCGCCGCCGTCTCCCTGCTGATGGTCGGCTCGTTCTCGACCGACGTCCGCGACACGCTCCTCGCCTACGGCTACGACCCGGCCGAGGAGGAACCCAGGGCCATCCACGACCTCGTCCTCGAGGCGCTCCCCAAGGCGGCCGGGGAGGACGTGCCGAGCTGGATGGGCGAGCTCAGCGGCATCTCCCCCGGCGAGAGGCGCTTCAACGGCAGCCTGCGCGAGTTCTGCCTGCGGCTGCAGTACCTCCGCAGGAGGCTGTACCAGGCGGAGCCGCAGCCGAACGACAACCTGGTGCTGGTCATGGCGGTCCTGGGGCTGGCACGGTGCGACAGGTACGAGGGCCTGAGCATGACGCTGGGGAGGGAGCTGGAGAGCGGGGCCCTGAGCTGGGGGAGGCTGATGGGGGACCTGAGTACGGTGCACGGGCGGGAGGTGAGGGAGCGCAGGAGGTTACGGGCGGAGGGGGTGGATGATGATGGCGGGTCATGAGGGGGCGTCCGGGGTAGGGCCTCTCGGACCTCACGGCTGGGTACACAGGACCAGACAGATCTCAAGGATGCTTGATGGGATATAGCCATGTTGGAAGGACTCACCGCCCACACACACCGAGATGGAGACCGCCGAAGGGGGGGGGGGGGGCGGCTGGAGGGCTTTAGTGCCCGTCTGGATCATCATAAATTCCTGGTGATCATCACCATGACGATACCGTCGTCTTGTACATACAAATAGTATATAATGCTATTGTCCATCCATTCAACGAATACATGCCGATACGTATCTCTACTCAGCGAGAATGCGCCATGGCATGTCTCGGTTCCTGCGCGGGAGCGCTCGCTCAACTGAACGCCAACCCGATGCCCGTTCTTGTCGTCTATGCCGTTGTGGCCATCTCGCGTACTCCTGGTGCTCAATATACCATCTTCCCAACAAGGATGCCTCAGCGAGAGGAACCCTTATGCTTGTGGATACTCGGGGAAAAGGTCTTGCCATGAAGTTGCTGGAACTCGGCTAGTGCAAAAATCAACAAGGAAATGTTCACCATGAGACGCAGTCGATGAACGGGCACCGAGGCACTCTGCCGTGGTTACAGCCCGATGGATCTTAAGTACGCAAGCGCCTACTCTGAACGGATGCTAGCCATGGAAAGGGGACCTCTCCCTCACCCACCCACCTTTCCAGTAGAACAACATCGGTGCCGGCATCAGCATCAGGCTAACAATGCCGAAGACGCTGAACCCCAGGCCGTAGCCAAGCTCGTCAAACATGCCCCCGACGAAGAGCGGGACGATGCCGCCAACCATGCTCCTCAGGAATGCCCCGGCGGCTAACGCCGAGACAGCCTGATTCGTGTAGGCATCTATGTAGTATGTCTGGACCGTGTTGAATATGCTCACCTGGCTAGCCCCGAAGAGAAACATCGCGGCGAGTGCGACCTGCCAGGTGTGTTGATCCTGTATGGACCATCCGAACCAGAACAACGAGACCGGCAGGAAGACAGCCCCGAAGTTAGCCATAGGCAGTCGGTACTCGGGCTGGCCTTCATCATCATGGCGGCGGGCCAGGTGGTTGTACAACCTGTTGTTGTAGGAGACGATGAAGACTGACGTTAATATGAACCCAAGCACCGGAACGAGATATGCCAACCCGACCTCGGTCTTGTTGAAGGAGTAAGGATCACCGGACCATATCGTTGAGTACTCGGAGTAGATGCTGTACATGGAGCTGAAGACAAGGGCCTGATACAGCGACATCGTGAGGACGATGGGCTGAGTCGTGAGCATCCTGACAGCGCGGGTGCTGTTTCCCGCGGTTTTGCGCAAGATTGACTGATCCCCCGATGAGCCTTCGACGGTGTATTCGACCTCCGGATGTTTCCTCTGAAGGCGTTCCTTGCGGTCCTCCAAGAGGGTGATGTCCCGTGTCTCGTGGAGGAAGAAGTAGCACATCCCAGTAACCAAGCCGGACGCGACCAAAAGGACCCAGAAGACCCACCGCCAGTGCAAGCGTGCGACTACTAGACCACCGGCGAGCGGTCTATATTAGGAGCAAGGCCTGTCAGTACGAGAGCAACATGCGGCGCTGCCGCCGGCTCAACCTCTCTGACGAGAAGACATGTACTCACCCGATTGTGGGACCCAAAAGAGGCGCCACCAGATAGACCCCTAGTACCTGACTCCTTTCTTGCTTCTCGAACATGTCGGAGACGCTTCCGCCGCCGTTGGCAATACCGACACTCCCGAAGAAGCCTGATATCGTCCTGACGATGATGAAACCCTCGGCATTCTGCACGAGGGCAGTGGGTACCTGCAGCAACGTGAAGACAGCGAGGCAGAAGACGAAGAGCTTGCGCCGTCCAAATGTCTCGCTCATGGGCGCGAGGAACAGTGGTCCTATGCCGAGCATGCACACAAACCCGCTCTGGCCCCCAAGAACCACCCTCTGGCTCACCCTGAAGTCTGCGGCGATGGCATCGGCTGCTGGTGCCAGGATGGAGGACGCGGCAGGACACAGGAGGGCGAGGATGAAGATCTGGAGGACCTGGACTGCTTTCTTTGGGCGGGGCCACGAGTGAGGGTCCTCAGGGTCGCCTGGGGGGAAGGAGACGGCCTGCTGTCTATGCTCATCATCTTGATGTGATCCTGATGAGAGCAGAGGCTGGCGCTCCTCGTCGCTGACGCGAGTGTTAGACGCGTCTGCGGGCATTGAGCCGTCCTGATGCCCGTGCTCTTTGTGCGTTGCAACGATGCACGCGCTGGACTTCAGGAACGAATGGTCATCGACGCTTCCTTCCGGTTCATCTCTTCGATGAGAATACACGTTTCGTCGGTGCCAGGGGTCAAGCAAAGTGACAGAACAGAGATAGACTGGGATCTTTTGATGAATATTCTGCTGGAGGTGAGCGTGTGACGACATGACGAATTAGGCAAAATCGATTGGGGGTAAGCTCACCTAGGTCACCGAGCCGACGATGCCGTGGCACAGTAGGATGGAGATATCACAGGAGCCGGGTTGATAGCGGTTCAGTATTCAGGCATGTAGTGTGTTTTCGGACAAGATCAGGTATATATTAGGTAGACAAAATCACCAACACGCTGCAGTATTCCTACGCGAGCATGCGGCCTGCGTGGACAATAGTGACATCATATTTCGGGACCCCAATTTTGACCCCTGACCCTATCTGACCCTATGACTGATATCCAAGAGGAGGTTACACTATTGAACCTCGAGCTGTCCGTTGGCACTTGGACCACGGCGAGATGCATGCGCAAAGCCGTGTTCCTGTCTCAGACCTCGGGACCACAAGCCTTACTCTATGTGAGTACCTTCCTTTCCGAGCATGATAATGACGGTATGAAGTGCCAGCAAGTTAGTCAAGTTGGTAACACGTGCAACATCGTGGAAAAAACAACACAAACTTGTGTGGCTCTTCCGGGAAGCAGACAGTGAGGAGTTGATCTAAGACGCCGGATATAACATTGTACAGGTGGAATGTTCCTCCTCAGGGCCCCGGATGATTCATCCAGTACGCTCCACTCTGCGACCTTAGCCCTAGTCCCCGGCCCATTTAGGTCGAGGACGTCCGGGAGCTTATTCCGAGACGCTCGTCATGATCCCTTTCATGCTTGAAGCACATCATTAACGGTTGTTCTACAGCCTCTACTTGACTCTAAAGCGAATGTCGAGATGCCATCTACTAGCACGCATTCACTCGCGGCGGCGGACCTTTTCTCGGTCCAAGGTCTTGTCGCCGTCGTGACGGGCGGCGCCACTGGTGAGAACCTTGAACCTTAACTGACAGCCGGGCGGTGCCCAGGCACCCAGGTAGTCGGGATCATGACATGATAACACGCTCCACCAGGCATCGGCCTCATGATCGCCAAAGCACTCGAAGAGAATGGCGCGAAGGTGTACATCATCGGCCGCCGCAAGGAGGCGCTGGAGAAGGTGGCCAAGGACGAGGCGGTATGCTTCCTCTTCCAGATCTGGCGATCTGCACAGACAAATGGTTGCTTACCTACATCATCATGAACGGCAGAAACACGGCAACATCACTCCCATCACAGGCGACGTAACCTCCAAGCCGGACCTGGAGCGCATCGCCTCCCAGATCACCAGGGAGGTCGGCTACATCAACCTCCTGGTCGCCAACGCCGGCATCACGGGCCCAAAATTTGGGCAAGGAATTTCCGTCTCCAAGGCCGACAAGCCCTCCCTCGCCGACCTCCAACACGACCTTTGGAGCGTTGACCCAGCCACGTTCAACAGCACTTTCAGCGTCAACGTCGGCGGCGTATTTTTCAGCATCGCCGCGTTCCTGCCGCTTCTCTCCGCGGGCAACGACAAGGGCAATGTCGCCCAGAAAGGTCAAGTGGTCATTATCAGCTCGATCGGCGGCTTTAACAGGATACCGGCTTCGCATTACGCGTACAGCGCCAGCAAGGCCGCTGCCACGCATATGGCCAAGCAGTTTGCCAGTACATTCGTTGGATATGGGATCCGTTTCAACGTTATAGCACCGGGACGTCAGTGCTCTCTCCGCGGCCTTCTCCCGGTCAACAAGGACCCAAGTGAGCTGACAAAAGCCTAACAGTGTATCCTTCCGAGATGACCACGCAAAGTATCGCCGCGATTGACAAGATGACGGATGAAGAGAAGGCCACCCGCCTCTCGCCTCTGGGAAGACCGGGGGAGACCCAAGACATGGCTGGATGTATCCTGTGGCTTGCGTCTAGGGCGGGCGAGTGGTTGAATGGTAACGTAGTCGTGACTGACGGTGGGAGGCTCAGTGTTATGCCCTCGACGTATTAGATCTGAACGTGTTAAAAATCGTGTGGGTATCTATCTACGTGAAATAGAGGCCGCATGGCTTTCTAGAGCAAATTATCTGTACTTTCTTTACCACAAAGGACTGGTCTTCTTTTCCCTATATTGATCCCCTCTGGCCTACCCGCAGAGGTTGACGCCAACTCCACGAAGTGCAACCAGCAATGCCGAGAGGGAAAGATCATGGTTACTTGCTTAGACGACACAGGGTGACGTCGAGATCTCAAGCACGCCATCTAGCATGCATGAGACGAGTCCACGCCTGGAGCGCTTATGGTCGAGTAAGCTACGTAGTCTGGGATGTCCGGGGCCACTATTCCCTAAAAGAGGAACACGCCTCGTTCAATATTGAATGCAAGAACAGCGATCAGTGTGTCCTTGGTTCTTGTTATCGCTGAGGGGAGAATGCGGACGCAATCAAATCATCAGTCCTTGGGCCCATTTTGCAGCCACACGACAGCTGGCGAACAATAACAACCTGGTCGTGCCCGGGTGCCGGCAAGTGTCCATCATGGGCTCAGAAGACAGTGGATTAAAAGTACCCCGGACCAAACTGTTCTAACCACGAATCTTAGGCCCCAACTGCGACCAGGCAGGATCACGCTATCATTGCGCATTCAGCTGAATACGATGGAGGGCCTCGTCGGTGTCCTAGGCAGAAGCATTCCCTTCTCTATCCATGGTTGCGGCCCGATTAGCATTGTTTAGCAATCTCGCGGATCTAGAATAAGTCGGCTGTAAATAAAGACGAATTTTGTCCTCATCCACCCTAGGCGGTGACGGTCAATTCTCGGTCTAGGAATTGTCAAGAGCCCGAGGTCATAGTCCAGAATGCACTACAGCTGGACCCTCATGTTACTTTGTAGCGCAGCTACTTTTACGACATTGTGGGCCTCGACGGCGAGCATCTCATCCTACCCACTGGCCGTCCGCAATCCGTACCTATCCGCCTGGCTCCCCGGAAACACGGCGAGTGATGCTCCCACAGCCCAGCCCGAATTTTGGTATGGACAGGTACTATACTGGCCCGTGTTCGCTCGAGTTGCCGGCAACACATACTACCTCTTCAGTGAGGTGAACGGCGTGTCCAACGCGGAGGCGGCCACCCAGACGGGGGTCGAGTTCACGTCCACACACACCATCATCGCCTACACCGCCGGATCGGCCACAGTCACACTTGACTCCTTCTCCCCCGTGTCCCCGAGTAACTACATCCGCCGGTCCTTGCCATACTCCTACCTCACTGCGGACTGCTAGTAAATATACTACACAGCGCAGTACAAAGAGGGGTCTTTGAATAGTGAGACCAACAAGCACGCGATAATTACATTTCACAGCAGCCGGCCGTATTTTGAAACCATGCCACAGATGGCTTCAGCTCTGAGGAGTAAAGACCATCAGTGCTATCCTGAAATCCAAACACGTTCAATGTAGTTAAAGTCCGCTCCTGACAAGAACCCTCCAGGGACCGGGTGCCTCAGTGGCTGTTGTAGGGAGCACATCGACCCCCGCCGCTTGTACACGGCAAGGCTAATCCCAAGAGAAGAGCCAGACGCATATAAATCCAGCCCGCCGTACCACCCACAGCTCGCCATCTCACCCTGTCCTGGCGCTGTCTGCAGCAGACGGTCTCAAGGTGTCTTTCTGAGACTGCGCATGCGCACGGTCAGCAGCCATGGCCTCGAAGGAACTGCCCGCCTCGCGCAAGGCGAGCGTCGAGGCGACCAAGGTCAGCTACACGCCGCTCGGGAACTCTGGGCTGCAACTCGTTCAGTACAGGGCCGAGATGTAGCCCTCGAAGGACTACGTCACCCAGGCACGCCAGGGCGGGCTTGGTAGGACGATTACCTTCAATACCGTTGAAGCCCTCGCTGAGGAACCTGACGACGGAGTATGTATTGATCTAGAACACTCCGCTCCAGACGGCCCTTTGCGGCAAGCCGCTTCCGGCCCGTCCTCCGCTCCGCTGAACAAGGAAAAATAAAATAAAAAATTACTTGATAAATGAAGCTACTAATTATAAAAGAAAATATTTGTTATAGGTATGAGATGAATGAATTGTGTTACTTGAATAGGATATTTAAGACCACAAAAAGAAGAAGAAGCATTTAAACTGAGTAAAACAAGCTTTCAGTTTAGGTAGGGTTGAGAAACATTTCCTCCGTGTTAATATGGTCCATCAATATGCAGGTTACAGAACAGGTCAGCGGAACACAATACCCTAGACGATGGGATATAACAGCCCGCCAGGACAGGAAGTCTCTTGTGAGCATAGGAACAACCAAGCAGATCATGTGATATGGATCACTTGGGGCGACAGATAGGAGCGATAGTTAGGGATCTAGGCGAGCCACCGGGACAATCGATCCAGGGTGATCCCACCTGAAGAGCTGGATATATAAAGACACGTCTTCTACCCTCTAGATAGTTTCAGTAGGTAGCTCTTCAGTCGGCAATCTGAATATTCCTTAGCAACCGCCTTCGCGTAGCCTCACAGCTAGTGACCATCCGCCTACACTCCACAACTCGCCCGGCCCCGGACCGAGCTTTTAACGAAAAGGATGTCGCAAAGGTTGAACAAACTGGCACCGTGTTTGCTAATCTAGGCTTTGGCACTGTAGAACCCTTAGCACCCAGCAGTGATCATTACTTCCCGATAGGCAAAACGCGGACGGAGCAAGATGAACTATAGACCGGCCTCGTACGCCCACCGGGCCCAAGACTCCCAGAACCCATGAACCATTTCTACCCCCCCCCCCCAGAGGGTCACCGATGAAAGGGACAGATCAGAAGTCCTTGATCTCATAAACCTCGTAGCCAGGTTCTTCATAAGGATGGGCCCTGAGACATGGAATTAGTCTTCTGATGACGCGGGTGACACGGTACATACGGGAAGGGGGGGGGGGGGAAAGACGGGGGAGCAGGACAACCTACTTCCTCAGGGCCTCCACCGCCTTCCTGGCACACTCCTCCCCGATGCAGAGCGTCTCGACCCGGGCCTCTTCAACCCTCTCCAGGGTGCCGACCTCGCCAATGTGCGGGTCTGCCGTGTCTCCCGGGCGGAACTGGCCGGTGCCAATGGTCTGCCAGGCACACTCGGTGTAGTTCCCAGGGCCCGGATAGCGCCCGGCGCCGGTAGCAAAGATTGCCGTCTTCACGGCCTCCATGTCCGAGACGGGCACGAAGAAGACAAGCTTGTATCTCGTCGTGGTGGTCATACTGCCTCTGCTCGCCCTCTCTCTCTCTCTCTTTCTCTCTCTCTCTCGTGGGCAGGCTTTCTTGTTGAGGGTGAACGCGAAAAGAAGTGTTTACCAAGGAGCAAACGTAATCCATCCGGCAGGGGTTTGGCCCCAGATAATATTTTTGAAGCACTGTAGTACTCTAGCTAGTAGGCATGCTAGGTATCGTACCCTGTCGTCCCTAGGCGCCCACGCACCCTGCCAGCCTGTACCCCCCACCCCACGTTGAACCCCCCGCAATCCCAATCCCGCCCGGCGACCTTGCAGGCGGTTGCCAGGGGACCTGACCTGGGCCCCGGCCTGGAACTTTGCGGCTCTGAATCACATCCCCGTCGTTTTTTGGCCACCTTCACCAACAACCCACCAACCCACCAACCCACATCGTGACCTCGCGGCCACCACGGACAGACACCCCTCCCTCACACGCCCCGACCCGAGTACTATCGAATCCCCGATCCCAACACTGTACCGATATCAGAGACAGGCGCCGCCATGGTTCTTCAAGACCTCGGTCGCCGCATCAATGCGGCCGTGTCCGACCTGACCCGGGCGCCGAACCTCGACGAAAAGGTAGCTGCTCTGCTGCCTCCCGCAAAAAAGTCCCGGGCGCAGATGCCCTCTCGAATGCGCCGTCCAGATGCGTTCGTCCGCGCTAACTCTGTCGGTATCTAGGCCTTCGATGCTATGATAAAAGAGATCTCCTCCGCCCTCCTCGAGGCGGACGTCAACGTGCGGCTCGTCCAGCAGCTCCGCAAGTCGATAAAATCCACGGTCAGCTTCAAGGAGCTCCCACCGGCGGTGAACAAGAAGCGCCTCATCCAGAAGGTGGTCTTCGACGAGCTGGTCGACCTCGTGAACCCCCACAACGAGGCGTACAAGCCGAAGAAGGGACGGTCAAACGTCATCATGTTCGTCGGCCTCCAGGGTGCCGGAAAGACCACCACCTGTACGAAGCTGGCCAGGCATTACCAGGCGAGGGGGTTCAAGGCCTGTCTGGTCTGCGCGGATACCTTCCGTGCCGGTGCCTTTGACCAGCTGAAGCAGAACGCCACCAAGGCAAAGATACCATACTACGGCAGCCTGACCGAGACGGATCCTGCCGTGGTCGCCAAGGAGGGCGTGGACAAGTTCAAGAAAGAGAAGTTCGAGGTCATCATCGTCGACACCTCCGGGAGGCACAGGCAGGAGTCGGCGCTGTTCCAGGAGATGGTGGACATCCAGACCGCCGTCAGGCCGGACGAGACCATCATGGTGCTGGATGCCAGCATAGGCCAGCAGGCGGAGGCGCAGGCAAAGGCGTTCAAGGAGGCTGCCGACTTCGGCGCCATCATCATCACCAAGACAGACGGCCACGCGAGCGGAGGTGGCGCGATCTCGGCCGTCGCGGCAACACACACCCCGATCGTGTTCATCGGCACGGGCGAGCATATGCTCGACCTCGAGCGCTTCGTCCCCAAGCAGTTCATCTCAAAGCTCCTCGGCATGGGCGACATGGCCGGCCTCGTGGAGCACGTCCAGTCCCTCAGGCTGGACCAGAAGGACACCATCAAGCACATCACCGAGGGCGTCTTCACCATCCGCGACCTGCGCGACCAGCTGCAGAACATCATGAAGATGGGACCCCTCTCGAAGATGGCGGGCATGATCCCCGGCATGTCCAACATGATGCAGGGCATGGACGACGACGAGGGCAACGCCAAGCTCCGCCGCATGCTCTACATCTGCGACTCCATGACCAAGAAGGAGCTCGACTCCGATGGCAAGATGTTCATCGACCAGCCCGAGCGCATGACCCGCGTCGCCAAGGGGTCCGGCACCAGCGTCAGGGAGGTCGAGGACCTGCTGACGCAGCAGCGCATGATGGCCGGCATGGCCAAGAAGATGGGCGGCAACATGAAGAACATGCAGCGGGCGCAGGCTGCTATGGGCGGCGGCAACAAGGCCCAGCAGATGGCGGCCATGCAGAAGCGCCTGCAGAGCATGGGTGGGGGCGCCGGCGGTGCAGGTGGCATGCCGGACCTGAGCAGCATGATGAAGATGCTGGGTGGTGGAGGCGGCGGGGGCATGCCGGGCGGGATGGACATCAATGCCATGATGAAGCAGATGGGTGGGATGATGGGCGGTATGGGACAGGGCGGCCGTGGTGGGCGCAGATAACCTCACGTCCTGGTAATATCACGGCATGACTTGGGCGGTGTATCAGCATGGGTCGGCGTTTTCTGGAGGGCACCACATACAGCCTGTGACGGCATGGTAATTACGAGACATCCCTCACCCCTCGATGACTTCACGAACCCTGTGTCAACGGCCGGTGCGCCATTTACGAAGATGGCTTTCTATGGCCTATGTATGACCTCTACACAACAATCCCGGGCGCTCCAGGCCCTCCCCCGGCTCCACGCACCTGTGTCAGCTCGAGACCCTCGTCCGCGCCCCACTGGTTTCCAGCCCGTACCGCCGCCGCTCGTCGCGCATCATCCTCCTGCGCCCTGAGGGACTCCCCCCTTCCGCTGCTGCAGCCACCTCGGCGGCTGCCACCACCAGGGGTACCTCCCCGCCGTTGCACTTCCTGATGGTGGTGGCGAGGACCAGGCAGAACCCCAGGACTAGTGCCAGGAAGGCGACCCCGGCGAAGAACCAGAAGATGACCTGGCCGCCTATTGACTGCCACGCGGGGAAGAGCGCGTCTACGGGGTTGGCCTGGGTAGGGGACGGGGCCGGAGCTGGTGGGGACGGGGCCGGTGTGTCCATGGTGTGGTCTAGTACGATCACGTCTCGTTGCAACTAGTCCAGAGGATACTCTACTTTGGTGATCCGATCGTCCGCCTCGCTTGTAGGTTTCGCTGGGAAATGGGGATCTGTCCTCGGGCTAGGGTGGAAAAACAAAACAGAATCTTAGCCAGCGATCTTTTATAATCACAGGGGCCACCGTAAGCTTCTTTCCCAATGCTAGTAATGAGAAGAGAGGGGAGCACCGGCTCACCTCGGCCCCTTTTCACGCGCGCCTAGGTTGTCAGAGAACTCCTTGTCGTCACCACCCGGTGCGAGGCCTCATGCTCGAGCGGCTGCTCACCCGTGCCGTACCCATCACAGGGCTTACGCCTCCTCCGGGAGGAGTATATCTGCCTCGCTCGAGAACCTGCCGGGCTGTCAACGGCATTCTGATCGTAGGAGGAAGGCAGATCATTCCTGGACGTAAATTGACAACAGGCATCTGTAAGCCGTCATTCACGTTGGTACGGGGAGCTCTGCCTTTAATGATGGGGCTGCATGAGGCCGGGAAGGCTGTTGTCACGGCCGCGAGTTCGTCGGATCGTCCAAGGTGGCAGGGGTCGCCCGTTCGAAGTGAGGATTGGTTTCGGTAGAGAGCGTGAGGCCGTGCAGGTCTCATCTTGTCTGGCAAAGCGACACTCCCTAAGCGAACGAGCAGATGAACGGTGCTGTTAGTTCACTGGTTGGTCTGAGAATGCAACTATGCCTGGATATGTTGAAGATCTTGTTAAAATACATCCGACCGGGATACGTGCCTACGTTTTATCATAAGATGGGTGTTACAGCATCGGTACTGCCTGCAAGCTGCCATATCTGAGCCTTTATCATAACAAGCAGGAGGTGAATTATGATTAGCATTGGGCCTCAGAGATGGTCGATCAATTCAGTGCACAAGTGAAAGAAGAAAAAGAAAAAAACACTGCGCTCAGGAATACGAAGCTTAGGGAGAACAGGACCACATTGAGCGTTCGCCAATAAGAGATTCCATTTGATCGCTCTGAATATTCATTCATTCATTCTTTCTTTCTTTCATTTAGAACAATTGCTCTGATGAGAAACTCAAGTGGATACATCTTCCTCCAGAGGTCTCCGGTAGTTTTCCCTTCAGTATCCCACTAATCAAACATGCTCGGGCCTCCATAATTGTGGACAAACAGGGGGACAATTCAAGCTTATAATGTACCGTCCGAACGCCAATGCACTCTACCCTATGCCCCTTATAGGCCCTGTTACAGTCCTGAATATCATCAATTCTACGCCTGAGGTACAGGTTAGCTTGGAATGCATCACCCCAAATAGTATGTCACCGCACTCACCCGGACGTACGACCTCATCGCCGTCACTCCACAGGTGTGGTGACATATGCAGCTCCGACACCAGACAGGCCCCCTATCACGGCGACTAATGTCAGGAACGCGCCCTTGGACATCTTTTCCGTTCTCAGGTCTGGCGGCTGTGTGGCGATCATGCGCCGCTGAACCTGTCGGGCGGGCACTTGAGCTCTTGAGCGGAGGGTGGAGAGGACTAGGCGGCGGGCGGCGCAGTATTGGCACATTGTGTCTGCTTTATTGAGGAGTTTCTTTTTCTCAGAGGCTCCGAGGCAACTAGTTGGCCGGAGGATGGCGTTGATGCTTAAGTGAGACTGTCGGGTGATGAATCCCAGTGCAGATGTGGAGTCAGTCGTGTGATGACTGGACCTGGGCGTGACAAGGTGAGTACACTATAGAGTAAAGATGCTCGGTGTACAGTGAAGAACGTGATGATTTGTTCCCTCGCCACCAGATCAGTGTATACGGGCGCTGTTGCTTGATATATCGCAGAAGGATCAGCTGTGGTGTGACTTGCGGCTGTTTGTTCAGTGGCGTGTTCGTCAGCCCACTTCGTCCCGATGCCAACGGCCGTCAACTGTCAGCCCGTAGAATCACGATGGCAGATGACCTAGCGCAAATTTGAATCTCGCAAAACTCATGGATGATGGCCTGCAAATAGAATCTTGGAAAGCGATCCCTGTGGATCTTGCGACCCTTTTGGAAAATCAATTCAGAAGCCTCCCCCTCCCTCAACCAACCCAAGGATTGGGGTATGACAGATCATGGTCATCCAGTAATACATATGTGACAAGCGCTCATTGTCTTAGGTCTCTTCCGCTATGACTTAAGGAAAATAGAAGTTTAAAAGATAAACCAAAAAAAAAAGGGGGGGGGGGGGGTTTCGACATATTTCGAGGTGAGAAGATCTTCAAAAATAGGAATGATGACTTGCAGGTTCTAGCAGTCCACATGAAGCCATAAACCAGTTGGTGGGCCACTTTCGGCATGAACAGGCCTCTCCGTGGCGCCGCCATGTCTTCTATGTTGACTGGCCCATAAGATGTCACACAATTGCATTTGTCGAAGGGGTTCCTGTGCCCTGATTTACCTGTACTGCGTTGTTAACTACCTAGGTATGAGCGGTGAGGGGACCTCGTGGTGCAGTGTTGGCAGCTCGCTCGCCAATATCGAATGTTCTGGGAGATAGACATCACTACAGAACGTGGAGCCTAAAGGCTTCATAGGCTGTCAGGTTAATAATTTTCGTTGGAATATCATGCAAGATAAGGATTCTGAGGAAGCCCACGGTATGCACAAGTGGGGGAGATCACGAAATGCCTCGACATGCTACCTAGGTAACGTTCGTGACAGTGTCAGGTCTTCCAATGCCAGCAGGAATTTGCACTTCCCAAGGAGAGGCATAGCTACCTTTTACAATAGAAGATGCCGTTGTCCAAGGATACACATCCCGGCTGATCTACAGGCTGTCAGCGGTGGTCCATGTCATGCATGTTGCCAAAAGTCTACAGATCCTCAAGTTAGCCCAAGCCTTATGGACTCCAACGTATCTTAATCCAGCCTTCAATCACTTCGGCCGCCATTTGCTTCTGCGGCCGCCAGTTGGGAATCCTTACAAGGATCTTCGCTTACCATCTCTAGGCCGAGACATTACATATCATCTACATACAAATGCGGAGCAAAGCGTGTATGACAGCCCTGGAGACTTCCGAATCATCTGAGAATCACCACCCCACCTATATTTCACAGACATTGCATTTTTGAAGCTGAAGTCGCCATCCCCGTCACGGAAGCCAAGCGTATGCAGACAGCCAGGAAATACTCGAACACTTCGCCACGTCTGACCTGAAGCTGTTGGACTCTCTACTTGCTGAGGACATGAGCCACAACTTCGCGCCTGCCTGCATCCCTCGATATGCCCTAAAGGTGCTTGACCAGGCGGGTTTTATGGGCTTCCGGGAATTGATGGACACCGTCATGACCGGGTATCCTCTAGACGTCAAGGGGTACATTGAGAGAGAGACATCCGACAGTGAGCAGTAATTCCGATGATCAATATACCTTGTCCTTTTGAGAGTAGAGTAGGATGCCTCAAAATTGGTTAAAATTTTTGACATGACCAGAAATGCACATCTGCTGGCCCTATAGCAACCAGTGGTCATAGTCTGGGCTACTGGGCGGCCCCTTTTCCGGGAGAAAGTGAAGGACTACGATATAATTTCCAAGGAGGAGTGGGATTATACTGGGGAATTCTCCTTATTCCTGACCATGGATGAGACCGGTGAGAGGACAAAAAAAAAAACGGTTGAATTTGTAGACAGCAAGGGCACAGATATGAAGTTGTGGCCTCTTGCCCGCAGAGCGTCGGCTAACTTGGGAAAGAAGAGGGCAGCGACAGGTCAGGCTTAGCAGGTGGAACGAGCACCCAGGTGCAAGTAGGTAATCTTGACTCACAAGTGATAGCCAGCTAGAATACGAATATTTTTTCTTATCATGCGTCCTCGCGGGAGAAAGCATGTAAACACGTTATTATTTCGTTCATATAATGGAACGCCGACCACCTTCACATATTCTCTCTATAGGTTTTAGCATCCCACGTATAGCCAGTTGCTGCAAAGCGGAGGGGCTTTGCACCACGGTGGTGTGAGCCTGAATACTTCAGATATAAAAGCCAGGTAACAAATACGACAACTGTCAGTGAGACGGTGACTCCAATGTAGAGCTTCCAATTTGTCGAAGGTTCAAGCTGAAACAGGCCTGCAGACCAAATGGACTGCACTGCATTAGTTCTCAATGGTCATAACGAGGGCCATGAAATTCTGAAATTTGCTCACGGTTATCAGACTTGACGGCAAGAAGAGCAGCGTGAGGACCGTAATGGTTTTCATGGTCTCGCTATCCCGAACCGCCAGCGTTGCAAGATGGTTGGAGTACTCTGCTACCGCTAGGTTAACTCTGCTGTCCTTCTGAGTTACGAGACTGAAAGCCTTTATGAAGCCGTAGCCATGGTCAGTACCTCAGACCAAGATAGAGGGGTAACACTTGATTATAATCACCACGTTGATCTGTCCTCGAATCCTCGCAAGCATTTCTTTCGTCTTAGCAGCAGTATACTCGGATCTGCTGAGGGTGAATCGTATTCTCTCTCGTAGAGCCGTAATATGTCTCTTGGGCATTGACGGGAGTCCGATTTCGGAACGAAGCTGCTCTAGCAGATCTACTGACTTCAAAAGATATAGAGCCCATTTGATGTAGAATTCGCTGACGAGCTCGATGTGACACATCTCTGTGTGGACTTCATAAAGCCTTTTCAGCAAATTGTCATAGTCTGAGAGCCACTGCAGCGTCGTATCTAGAACTCGGAGTTTCCAGGACGGCATGGTCATTTCTGTTGCACTTTCGATTTCGTAAACTTTACGAAGAGCTTTCTCAAAGATCCCGCTGTGCTCAAGAGAGCGAACCTCGAAGGCTAGGACGAGAAAGTACAGCGGATGGGTTGAGATCAGTCTGGCTCGCTCGGACAATTTATCCTCGATAGCTCGGCCCGTTTTCTGGTCCATAGCGGACAGGAAGCAGACAGTCGAGAAGTCGTCGAGTCTGATGCGCATAGAGATGTTGACGGCATAGCTATGCTGCGGGTTCCTCAGGAGCAAAACTGTACAGGCCTCAAGGTCAGAAATCATCCACGCGAAGAGATACCATGCCTCGTCAACCGACCCAATGCCTCAGGGCTATCGCCGTCGTCATCTCGATACTGGGTGTGATGCGACATATGAAATCCCGTAAAGGCCTGGGAGCCGAGGATGTGCGGCGGGAGCGCGCATGCTTCGATGAGTCGCGCCAAGGACGTCGCCGAGATGTCCATAGGCTTTTCCCTATAATTTCTATGAGCCGGATCGCCGGAAGTTGAGCTTTGACACTCGTCAGTGGTAACGTTTTGAGCTGCATCTTTAAACATAGGAATGTTAATATGCACGCACAGAAGAACAAACTCTCCCCCGGGGCCGTTCACCCGATCCCCGACTGGGTCAACCACCGTGTTCTTGATGACTCGCAGCTCATTTTCGAGGCCTTCATCGTCCAAGGTTATCTGATTTGAGACCGAATTCCCACGATACCTTACTCTTCTCAAGCGAACTCGTGTTGAACCGGTCGTTCGAATGCTCTGTAGTAGAACGGGAATCTCTTCTGGATCCATTCCTTGCACCGCTGACAGTGCTGCACAGCGGCCAACTGTTCAAAGGTGCTAGGTATGAGTAAAACCCCTAGACTAAAAGCAAATTACTGGAGAGCAGCGGGCAGAGGGATCACAGCTTTGAAGAATAGGGACACTGCTATCGTGTCTCCGATCACAACTACAGAAGATCAGGGAGTTTAAAGTATTAAATCTCCGAGCTGATGCACCTACATATGCAACATTGAATGCACTGCCACAGCCATCCATGCCTAGCGCAGGCCTCCATATGCAGTGCCAGCAGCAAGCCACAGCGTGTCTTCAAGATCATTCGTTCGATCTACTGACTTGTCCTAGGAGTGGAGATGCCGCAGGAATGAGTTTATGGAATAATACGAGGTAGTCAGTGCAGATGTCAACGCCAACTTCCTCAACTCAAAAGCATCTCGTACTTCCACTCTTCCTGCGGTACATCATTGTACTTGATACTGGTAGGATGCTTCCTCCTAGCCGGTAGTACCCTTCTGATATAAAGATCCCCAACATTAATATTGTCATATTTGGGCTGCTCTCCGGGGCCGACACAACAGTCTAGCACTTTCAAATCAACATCAGGGTCCATAGTCAGGAAGAACGGCAGAGAGTATCGCTGATTCCCCGTGCGATTACGGACGCGATGGACGGTGGCCGGGAATTTGCCGTTGGACTGGCGTTCCAGATATTGGCCAACATTGCAGACAAACATGCCTGGCTTAGGAGGAGCATCGACCCACAAGCCGTCTTGGTTGAGAACCTCCAGAGCAGGCACAGAGTCTTGGAGCACCAGTGTCAGCCCTAGGTTATGTCAGTCAGCTGCTGAGGCCTCGCTGCATTTCGTACACGAGAAAGGGGCGGGGCCTCACATGAAAAGTCAGCATGGGCGCCGAGGCCGACATTGGGTGACCCGTCGTCTGCTGGGGTAGGTGGATAGTACAGTGCCCTCATTCCGGTGATTGGAAATTTGAAGTATTGGTCGAAAGCTGTTTCGTCCAACTCGAAGGCTAGGGCGAAGATCTTGACCAGCTTCAGGGCCAGCGCCAGAATGTGGTTGTAATACTCGTACAGCCCTTCACGCCACCATGGCGCCTGTGACGGCCAGATATTCTGAGGCTGTGTGATGTGAGAGGGTGGCGCATGTCCAGTCTTGCCCTCGTAGTCCTGCTCGGGCTCTATCACGCAATCACCCATGGTGAAGGCCTCTTTGATGTCTGCAACATTGTCAGTATCACGACTGGATGTGTTCCAGAAGTGTTGGTTGACGGCTGACCTCCTTTACTCCGGGGGTCAAGTCTCGTCTCAAGCATTGGCTCGTAGCCCCTTATGGCAGGGTTCTTCTGAACATGAGCGTCCATCTTAGCGTCCAGATCCAGTGCAAAGAATCGTTTCAGTAAATCAAAAGTATCCGAGATAATCTTCTCCGGAATGCCATGATTCTGAACGTAGAAAAATCCGCAGTCACGACAGGCGTCGTAGATGTTCTTGGCAATGGTCTTCCGGGCCTCGAGGGAAGGGCTGTCAATCTCGGACAAGTCGATGGTTGGTATTGAAGTGAATGAGGATGGCTTCTCCGCTACCTTGCGGTAGGTCGTCTCGGAGCCCGAGTGGAAGTACACATATTGACTACTATCCTGCTTCTTCGTCAGCTCCCTGTCAAGTGTTGAGTTGACCATATCCATGCGCCCACCTTGTTCACTGCCCCCGCCTTCTCACCCGGACCAGCACAGATGGTGTCTGTCATTTCTCGATCGAGTTCCGCAGCTTCAGGTTCCCTGGAAGTATCGATTTCATAATATTGCCATTTCCAAGAGCCCTACCACACAATTAATCCCAAGAATATGTTCGACGAGACTTTCTAAATTATGTTACGTTGCGGCTTGCGAGGTACCCGGTGTCTCCGCATCCGGTTTTGCGACGGAAATCATCCCGGGCTACATCCGGCTCGTTATCACACCGGTGATACCAGTATCAGATACTCGGCCTAATCCGACTGCCGAGCCTGAGGACAGTGGATTCAAAAAGGGCTTACACGCTTGTTATCAATACATGGGTGGAATGTGGAGGTGTGGGCACTGGCTCATCCGTACTGTTTATTGGTATGGCCACGATAAGGAGAGGCGAGGGTGTATACTCTCCTAAGTCATTGACGTCTATGTCTTGGAGAGATTCCTTCCGGAAGAAAGAGACAGCCGCTCTGTGAGGGTTGATCCAAACCTTCATAGCAAGTCGCTCACCTAGACCAGAGCAATGGCGTCTCTGACTTACTATGTAAAGCGAATCTTTGCCTCTTCGTACGGCAAAGACAGACCCGAATTCTTCATTTGGCACCCGAAGGGACTCGCCCCCAGTGAGAAGAAGCTCCTTTTCAAGATTGACCTGTTCATCCTCACCTACGCCTGCCTGGCTTACTTCACGAAATGGCTAGACCAGGCCAACCTCAGCAATGCCTATGTCAGTGGGATGAAGGAAGACTTGAAGATGTATGGGACTGAGTATAATCTGGCCTCGACGTGCTTTTCAGTCGGTCAGATACTAGGCCCAATTCCAGCAAACATCCTCCTTACCTGGATTCCACCAAGGTTTCTATTGCCTGGGCTAGAGCTTATCTGGGCTGGATTGACGATCGGGACGTACGCAGTCAAAGATGTCAACCAGGTATGGATGGCTCAGACTTTCATCTTTGTGAGGGAACTAGGATCGCTGAGTGTCTCTGATAGTTGTACCCAATACGCTTCTTCGTCGGCTTTCTTGAAGCATCAACCTTCGTTGGGGTCCAATACGTCCTCGGATGCTGGTACAAGAGAACCGAGCTGGGAAAGCGGACGGCTATTTTCGCCTGTGCTGCTTACGTTGGCACTATGATCTCAGGGTATCTGCAAAGTGCAGTGCTTGCGGGCCTGGACGGAAAAAATGGCATTGCTGCATGGAGATGGGTATTCATCATCGATGGTGTCATCACCATCATCGTTGCCATCTTTGGACTGCTCTTCTTTCCCGACACGCCGAGTATCACTTCTGCTTTCTACCTGAGCGAGGAAGAGAAGAGGCGCTGCATGGAACGCATGGTAGAAGATGGACGAGAGGAGACGAATAACTTCACCTGGAACTTGTTCCTGCGGGCTATAAACTCATGGCAGCTCTATGTTTTGACAATCCTCTGGATGTGAGCTGACATCCCCATCTGTTTTTCATATTGCCCATGGCTTACACTCTTCAGGTTCTGGAACACAACCGTCGGCAAAGTCTCAAACACCGTCATGCAGCTCTGGCTCAAGTACGACCCGGATCATACCTGGTCCGTCTACCAAGTCAACAACATCCCCACCGCCATCAACGGCTGGAACATCCTCCTCGTCCTCCTGCTCAACATCTACGTCGACGCCACCGGCTACCGCATGCGCGCCGTGACCTTCAACCTTACCATCATGGTCTTCGGGACCATCTGCCTCGTAATCTGGGACATCCCGCTGGGCCTCAAGATCGTCTCGTACATGTTCGCCGGCCTCGACGGGCCACTGTCGCCGATCTACTACTCGTGGGCGAACATCCTGACGGCGGGCGACGCGCAGGTCCGGGCGCTGGTGCTGGCGATCATGAACTCCTGCGGGGCGGCCTTGACGACGGTCATCCAGCAGTTTCTGTATCCGACCACGGACGCGCCGGCCTTCGGGAAGGGGTTCAGGGCGAGCTTGGGATTTGTCTGTGGGATGTGTGTGTGGGTCGTTGTGGTGAGGTTGTTTGAGTTACGGGAGCAGCGGAAGGGAGAGATGACGGTCGAGGGAGTGGATGAGGAGAGTGTGCGAGAGGAGACGCCACCAATTGAGTTACATGTAGAAGCGAAGAAGTGAGCACTCTCATGTATATGGATCGGATGGATGCTGGGTACATAAGGAAGACAATTTCGATTGCAGGACTTAGGATTACCCGGGGCGGGAAGCAAGTGTATTGGAGACTGCGGCTGTCACGGGGCGACTTATTAATTGATCTTCACTTGGAAACGGCAGTGTGCATCTGCATTTACATCTGGTTTCGGCTGGCTACGGGTTTAAGTATTTCCACGCGTGACTGTTCTCTCCTGATATCAAATATACGACCAAGGCTCGCTGTGTGCTCCTTTCTCCCTACTTCTCCCCTTCTTCCTTATCGACGCCCTCGGTATCATGCATAGCCTTTACTCTCCTCCTCACCCACTCCAAACATCCAACCTCGTCATACCTTCTCACGCCGTCCTCGTCAACACAGCTCTCCAGAACACCACAGCTCTCATTTAGGTTGAACCCGAAGAAGAACGGCATACTCACCCTCTCGCGCCCGCTATTATTTACGGCCCTGTGGACCGTGCTCTGATATCTGTCGTTTGTGATGCGTTGGAGGTAGTCTGCGATGTTCACCACGAACGTCCCAGGTATAGGCCTCGCGTTGATCCACTGGCCCTGGCGGTTGAGCACCTGCAGCCCGCCGGCGGTGTCCTGCCAGAGAATGGTAAAGAGCTGAAAGTCCGTATGCGAGCCGATGGACACCGCCCTGTTCGCCTCGGCGCCGCCGGAGGGCGAGGGTGACGGCACGATGGGCGGATAGTAGTTCAGCGCCAGCGCCGCGTCGGGGTGGCTGAACTTCTGGTCGAAATAGCCCTCCTCCAGGTCCAGCGACAGGGCAAAGGACCGCACCAGCGCCCTCGCGAGCGCGAGGCACGAGCGCCAGTACTCGACCACGGCGGGCTTGAAGTGCGGGACGCTCCTCGTCGCGGTCCAGGGGAAGCGGTCATCCTCGCTGCCCCGAGGCCCGTCGGGCTCGACCCTCAGGAACTTGCGGATGTCCCCCGGGATGCTGTCAAGGTCGCCCACCGAGGGGTCGAGACGGGGGTCGTACGTCCAGCTGAACGTCTCGCGGACGTCGAGGCCCTCGAAAGGGTTGATGCGTTGCGTACGGGGTGGTTTATACCCGTTGAAGTAGGCGGACTGCGTCGCGCTGGCCTGCAGTTTTGTCTCGAGGCCCTGGCGGAAGAAGTCCAGACAGGCCGAGTGGGCAGAGTCCGTGACGGCGGCTGGTATGCCGTGGTTGCTGATGTAGAAGAAGCCCGTGTTCGTGGCGGCCGCATGCACCTGCCTTGCCACAGACGAGCGCGACTCGTATGAGGAGGAGGAAGAGAGGATGGGCGAGATGTCAACGATGGGAATTTCGTCAGCGGTGGCGTCCCGAGGAGGCGTCCGGAGAATGTATCGCGTCACCGGGCCGTTGCCGGACGCAAGGTGGAGTGGGATTTTATCAACCTCCTCGGGGGGGGACGGCAGCGCTGTGTGTATCATGACTCGGTCTTGTCGCTTGGAGGACAACGAGACGCTGGGAATATTGGTAATAGATACCACCACGCCAGGAGCCCTCCAAGTCTCTCGCCGAGGGTCTCCCGAATTTTATACCACTCCCGGTCTCCGGCAATTATAGGATGCGGCACAGCCCTGTGAATAACCTTTCCGTTTCTGACTGACGAATATAACGTAAAGCTGACGTGTCGCAATGACAGACTTGGTCCTTTTGCAACAGAGAAATGATTCGCCTGACCAAACTCAATGTCTTGACCGAGAAGCTGACTAGGGCTCACCGCGGCCTCAAGCGCGATGCGTCACCTCATCGGCGCTTCGATGCTTCGACGGGCGGCTCCGGCGATTCAGTCTCGAGGAGAAAAGTTCACTATCTTTGCCAAGGTGCTATCGTGGTGGGTCGCCGGTCAGCCCTGCCCTTTGTGATTGAGCATCAACCTTGTGTGCCCGTTTATCGTGTTCGGGCAACTCAAGTCCGAAGCAGAAAACTCACCAGGAGGACGTGTTGCGAAAACAGGCGGGTTCCTTTAGGTTGAATAAAGCATCTGTGACGGATTGGTGCTTGTTGTCCAGAATTTTTTTACCAATTTTACCAATTTTACCAGTTTTCTTTTTAATTTTTAATTTTTTACATTACCTGACACGATGTCTATGAAGCCGACTCAATGGCAATTACTTCTTTAGACACGCAAAGATTCTCGCTACGGGCGTCCTACTTCTTCTGCTCACGGCTCTCTCCCGTCTTTCCAGTTGGGATGCAGAACAACACTACCTTTTGGGCCTCTCCCTCCTTGCAATCGGGGATGCCCTTGTCTACCCGGTAGTATCCCCTCCTCTCTAGCTGGATGATGTCATCCTTCTTCAAAGATGCGACGCCCTCGTCACACCAAGCCTCCTCCATGGTGGACGTGTTGGCGTTCAGGAAATCCTCGAGGTTGTCATCCTCTTCCAGCTTGTCCTTCGTGATCAGGTAGTCGAAGTCCCACAGTTCGGCGTGGACAAGCTTCGTGCCCTTGTTCGACAGCCATGTCACCTTCTTCTCGGTCTTCTTCACGTCGCCGGCCAGATTGAGCTCGACGGCGGCGGTCTTGATAGGCCCACTGCCGTCGATGGATCGCACGAAGGCGTTGCCCCAAGTCATCAGGGTGATCTCCTCGTCAGGCTTCATCAGGACCAGGTCGGCCTGGTCCAGCAGGAGTTCGTCAGACAGGACCACCTTCTTGATGCCCACGTCCTTGTTCTTGGGGTGCTTTGGCTTGTCGACCGTTGTCGGTTCAGCAGGCGCGTCAGTACCTGTGACCTTTACCTTGACAGCGTCCTTCTGAACGACGGCTGTGAACCGTGGCGCAACAGGGTCGATGATCTTCTTATTGCTCGCCCAGAACGTCGTCCAGTCCATGGTAGTGACATTTCGGCTGGGACCCTGCTTGATGATAAAGTCGCGCAGGGCCTCAACGGTCATGCCTCGCCGGCGCACACCCCGGATGGTGGGCATACGCGGGTCGTCCCATCCCCAGACGCGGCCGGTATCCACCAGCTTGGCGAGCTTTCGCTTTGAGAGGAAGGTCTTGATGAAGTTCATGCGCGCGAAGTCCCACATGTGAACCTGGCGGAGCTTCAGGGTATCGATAAACCACTGGTACTGGGGGTTCCGGTCGGTATATTCGGTGGAGCGGAGAGCGTGGGTGACGCCCTCGTGGCTGTCGACGACAGGGCAGGCGAAATCGTACATGGGATACATCTTCCAGGTGGTGCCAGTCCTGTGATGGGGGTCTTCGGTGTTGCAGCGGTAGATGACGGGGTCTCTCATGGCCTTGTTTGGATTGTCGTACGACACCCTGGCCCGGATGCAAAACTTCTTGCCTTCCTCAGAGCCCTTCCTCATCTCCTCGAAGATGCGCAGCGTCTCTTCGACGGACATATCACGGTGCTTGGATGGGATGCCCTTCCAGCGCTCATCTCTCATGGTCTCCTGGTCGGTGTCGTCGGCGTACGCGTGACCCTCGTTGATCAGCCGTTTGCACATGTCGTATAGATAGTCGAAGTAGTCGGAAGTGTAGGACAACTTGTCGGGTGTGATGCCCATGAGGGCAAGATCCTCAATGATAGCATCCTGGTATTCTCCCTTCTCCTTCGACGGGTTTGTGTCATCGAGACGCAGGCGCAGAGTTCCTTTGTATGCTACGTGACCAAAGTAGTCACTCAGCAGGGCGGCTTTCGCGTGCCCGATATGCAGATAGCCCCTGGATGCAACATCTGGTCAGTAGCACTTCTTACAAGGCCGTGGCCATCGGCACAGGATGATGCTTACGAAGGCTCAGGCAAGAAACGAGTGACCACTCCCTTGTCGGCATCCTGAAGGGCAAGGCTGTAGTTTGCTCCAGCCTTGCTGGCAGCAGCGACCTTCTTCTTCTTCTCGGCCTCGGCGGCCTTGATGGAGTCCTGGATCTCAGGGTGGGTTGCCTCGACGTAGGCAAACCACCGCTGCAGATTCCCCAGGGCGCCCTTCAAGATGTACGAGGTAGCAGCCCGGTTGCTCCTGAGGGCGACCCAGATCGCCTTGTCGCTGTCGCCCAGCTGGTACCCATCGAGATAGGTTCGGAGGATGAGGTGCTTGTCCAGGGCGAGCAGGTGTGGCTCGATGGACTTGAAGTCCTTGTCAAGGACGGGCGGGAGGGCCTTCAGGTCGTCTGCCTTCATGTTGCTTTGGGATGCTCGAGTATTCGATGAACAAACAGAGATTTGTCTCCGAGATTTCTCTGGCGGGTTTAAATGTCGTCTCGTGAGTCAACAGGTGAGACGTATGGACGGGACCGGAGCGAGCAGCTTAGGCAAGATCTTTGGCGGGGTGAAATTTCAAGGCAAGGAGGGGTCCCGTCAGGGCGGGAGTACCTACGTACCAAGGTACCTGGTACCGTGCGCTCCAGGACCCGGCCACAGGATCCATAACCCTGCCAGCCAGCTGCCTTATCGCGATAAGCCGAACCCCCCGTCGCCTTGCGAAGGACCGAAATTTGAAGAGCTCCACGACCGCATAGCATCGCATCGCATCGCATCGCATCGCATCGTCAAGCTGCTCCGACACCCCATGGCAAATCATTGAGGGACCAAACCTCCACCATGGCCACAACGAACCAATGCCTCGCCTCACTGGCAAGGCTCAGTCTGGCCACATCCTCCAGGCCGTTCCTACAGACCTCAATACCACGCTTCCTCGCCCCAGCCGCGATAGCACAACAGACCCGAAACGCATCCGGGCGACAGAGCGGCAACAAGAAGGAGAAGAGGAAGAGGCGGCAGTTCAAGGCATACAGGGTGGACAGGCTCGATAACATGCAGCAGTTCTCGCTATGTGACGCCATAAGGTATGCCCCATGCTCCTCGACCTGGACGTTTCACCTTACTCCCACGACAATAATACCCAGCGGCCTGACATGACGTCTTCCGGCTGCCAGATACGCCCGCGCCTTCGAAGTGGGCCAGAGCCCCAGCGTCGTGAAGTACGACCTCGCCGTCAAACTGAAGACCCTCAAATCCGGCCCCGTCATCAAGAGCCGGATCCGGCTCCCCCACCCCGTGCGCTCCGACCGCCGCATTGGCGTCATCTGCAAGGAGAACTCGGCGCTCGCCTTCCAGGCGCGGAAGGCCGGCGCCGTGGCCGTCGGCGAGGAGAGCCTCTTCGAGATCATCCGGAACGGCAGCATGACGTTCACCAGCATGATCTGTGACCAGGCCAGCGCCGACAAGCTCGCCAAGGCCAACCTGGGACGGCTGCTCGGGCCCAAGGGGCTGATGCCCAGCGTGAGGCAGAAGACCATCACGAGCAATGTCCTGGGCCTCCTGAGGGAGATGGCGGGCCAGGACAACTACCGCGAGAAGGCGGGCGTGGTGAGGATCGCCGTCGGGCAGCTGGGCTTCACGCCCGACATGCTGGCTGCGAACGTCAAGGCTTTTGTCGCGCAGGTCAAGGAGGACTGTGAGACGATGGGGGAGCAGGTCAACAAGGAGGTGCATGAGGTTGTGCTGAGCACGACGCATGGTCCGGGGCTCAGCCTGGATGGTGGGTTTAACCCTACCGAGGAGGGGGTCACGCCTGCTATGCTGAGCTCCCCCATGTAAATGATAATGATGGAGACGGATAGGGTCAAAGGCACGTTGAGACATGTCCAGAGATCATATTCCGTACCCTAAAGGGGCGTGTCCAGCCATACCTGCTAGATCATCTTCTGCGCTCTTGTAAAGTCTTGCAGGAAACGGGCCTAGAGGCATTCGCATTGATTTTGGTATTCCAGAAGGGGTATCTCTCTATTTTTCCTTTAATATCCTGACGCTCTCCGCATATGCCCCAAGTACCCGGTAGACGCCGAGGAGCTTCAACACCCTGCCGCGCCCCTTCTCACCACCCCTGCGTGCCTCCTTCATCGAGGCGCCGAGGTCCAAGAGCAGTGTGTTCCTGCACCGTGTGATCCTCTCCTCCATCTTCTTGACGTATGGCACGTCCCTCCCGATCGCGTCTGCTAGCTTGTTGATGGCGTTATGCTCCCTGGCCATCTCCATGAGCGACGAAGGACCGCGGCTTGTGAGGCTGGCCTCCTCTTCACCGCCGTCATCCTCTTCCGAGTCCTCTTCCGCCCCGTCGTCTTCCAGCCTCCCGAGCAGGGCCTCGAGCCGTTCATCCAGCTCCAGCATCCTCCTCCCCTGCGCGACCTCCCCCCGGACACCCCTCAGCTCCCCGCCCACCCTCTGCACATCCTCCTTCCGCCCCCTCACCCGGCCCTGGACCTCCTCGACCTGCCTCCGGAAGCCCAGCAGCGCAACCCGCACGTCCTCGACCCTCCCCCCCCCCCCCTTCAGCTCATCGCCCAGGCCCAGGAACGAGGTATAGTTCGCGTTGACGAGCTCCAGCAGCTCCGCGCTGATGGCCGAGCTCCTCTCCCGCAGCTCCGTCCTGAGGTCCTCCAGCGTCTGGTGCCGCGTGCCCAGCCCCAGCCCCGGTCCCAGCCCCTGGGACGTGTCGTCGCTGCCGGGGAAGAGAGAGGACAGGTAGTCCGCGGCGTTGAAGCCCGGGGCGAGGAAGTCCCGCCGCGACAGCTCGGTGGGGAAGGGGAGGAGGGCGCCGTCGTCGCCGCCGTCGTCCTGTAGGTCGTCCGGGTCCGAAGAGGTGTCGTTGGTGGCGGGCGGGTGGTGGGGCGAGGGCGAGGAGGAGCTGGAGGAGCTGCTGGGGAGGTGGAAGGCGGGCTGGTGGCGGGGGGCCCCGGAGCTTATGCCTAGGCCGGTGGACATCGCGTAAGACGGAGGCCCTGAAGGGTGATGTATCGAAGACGGGACGTTATCGGACCCGTCGATGCCGGTCAGTTGTTTGTAGAGTTCCCTGCCCGGGTTGGGGGGGGGGGGGGTTAGGGGGCGGTCAGCTCGGGGGCAGAGGGCCCAGAATGGGGTGGTTTCTGCAGTCAACCAGTTAAAAAACCGTCCTGAGAGATTATGTCCTTCCCACTCGACGATAGACTTCGAGATGTGGTGTTCAAGGTGCTGGGCTGGCTTCCAGGGATGAACTACAGTAAAGCTGCTGTCGGTGGTGGATGCCCTGTCAGGGTGTCGGTGCTGAAGCTGTCACCCTGGTTTCAGGGTTTTAGCCCGCTAACCCTGGCCCGCCTGGCAGCATCTCAACCCCATCCCACGAACAACGAGTCCAGCGGGTCCTTCTGGGCGCATGTCCATGGTAACCAGGCATGCTACTATGGACAGCGTGCAATGGCCACCCCGCATGGATCATCCTGTGCCCCTTTACGCGTAGAGCCAGGCCTGCCCACCTCGCCCGCCGGCGCCGAGCGGATGGTCTCGGAGGACCGAGGGGCCGGACCACAGCTCTGGCTTCAGCACAGCAACGGGCAACCCCGTGGGAGGTCATACATACGACGGCGCACTGATGTGACGGGGACTTCTCATCATCATCTGCACGCACTTTCGGCATCCTGGCGCCCCCTGCCCTCCATTCTCGGAGAGTGGTTCGAGACGGCTGCGTGGGAACCGCTCCGTTGTCGGCTAGCCCCGTCGCGGGGATCATCCAGACCGCTGACCAGCTGCGATGTCTGCCCAACGCCCGTGGGACAGACGGAAGAGCTGAGGGCTGCGGCCCTTTTTGAAGCAGCCCGAGGGGCGCCCGCCGGAGTCGGTGTGCTGGCTGGGGTGCCACCAGCACCCCCCCCCAGCCTTGTTGGGCCAGCAGCGTTGTTGGACGCCAGGCGCGCGTGGGTTGATAAGCCTCGCGGGTCGCGGTGACGGGCCCCAGAACCCCTCCGCGAGTGCAACACCCTGAAGGCGAGGGGAGGGTCTGTTTCGGGACGGCACCTGCTTGCCACAGCGGCCACGAGATGGGTTGCGAATGGTCATCCAGTCGGGGTTTTCTTTCTTGCTCCTCCTGCGCGTCCAATGTGCCGGCTCGTGTGGGCTTTGATGGCGCACCTCTTGGGCCACATATGGGCCCCCCCCCAGCAGGCGATCCTAACCACGATTGGCATGGTGCATGCGCAGGGTAATCTTATCAGATCATCAGTGCCCTGGCAGGGGTTGTTCCCTTCGCCCTCTGCGACCAAGCATCGTGTCATTCTCCCCCAGAGCACATTTTTGCCCTCGCAGCGGAGAGGGGGTGACGGCTCGGTAGCTACGGAGGGCTCCTCATTCTTCCCGCCAAGATTCTCCCTGCCTTGGGTACCTCCTCCCCACCGATCCAGGAGCCAAGATCGCCCATCCGGGCAGGGCCCTTGATGAAGAGTTTTTCGCCGGGACTCTATCGGTTCGGCCTCTTCACCTTCGTCACAGTACATCATCTCGCCCTCCCCCCTTTCTTTCTTGCTTATCCCTCGTGCCTGTCGTCGTACGATCTCCATGCAGGCCACGGAGCTGCCAACCCACATCTCATCTTATCAGATCTTGTCACCACCTCCCCCCCCCCCCCCGCCTTCCAAGAATTCCTGTCCCTTGCATCTCCCGCCTTATCTTACCACCTTGCGTCTCTGTCCGCCCAGTCAGCTCCCATTGACCAGTATTGTTGGGGCCTGACGGCGACCAGACGACGTTCTTGACGGGAGGCGCCACGGGACTCGACACACACCAGAGAGACCTGGGATGAACAATTCCCCGGGACCCGATTTGGCCGCCACAGCAATAACCACCGAGGAGCATAACGCTGCGGCGCAGAGAGGCTCTTGGCCGTAGGTCGGGAAAGAGGAATGACTTGAGGCTGACATCGAATGAGGCCTGACCATCCGCTTCAGTTCAATGGCTACTTTCAGGTCGTCAGAGGCAGCTGGTGTTGGGCTAGCCCCCCTGAGAACCAGCGCAGCCAGTTCCCCGACGAATCCCGAGTCTCCAGCGGCGTCTCCAGCGTCGGCTCTGCAGTCTCCAGCGGCATTCGCTAGCGCTGCCACCACCCCCACCTCGGCGCCGAGCCTGTCCTATTCGTCCTCCCACGCCCCATCCCCCCCCTCCAATTCTCACCACCACACAAACCAGCAGCTGCAGACTCACCCGTCACACCAACAACAACCACAACCAGCGCGCGTAGCAATCCAGCCAGCGCCGGCAAGGAAGTCCCTTCCCACCTCCAGTCTTGTCGCTGCTGCTCGCGTCGCCGCTGGTGTCCCGTCCCCTGCCGACAGGATGTCCATGGCGTCCGTCATATCGCCGATGCCGGGGCCACCCGCGGCAAAGGCCCCAATCTCCATGACGAGCAAGGAATGGGTCATCCCACCAAGGCCCAAGCCGGGCAGGAAGCCGGCCACTGATACCCCGCCGACCAAGAGGAAGGCCCAGAACCGGGCCGCACAGAGGGCGTTCAGGGAGCGGAGGGCCGCCCGGGTGGGTGAGCTGGAGGAGCAGGTCGAGGCCGAGAAGGAGGAGCACGAGGCCGCCCAGCGTGCCCTGCAGGACAAGGCCCACCGCCTCGAGCTGGACGCACAGGCGCTCCAGTCGCGGTGCGAGGTCCTGGAGAACATGCTGGACAAGGAGCGGGCGGAACGGTCCAAGGAGGTCGAGGCCCTGAAGGCGCGGCTGCAACAGGCCGCCCAGGACCAGCACCCGCGGCAGCAGAGCCTCCCATCCCTGGCGTCTGTGCCACAGCACACGTTTGCGCCGCAGCCCCTGAGGCATCACCGCCCTTCCGTACCCTCGCGTCCCCACGACGGGAGGGCCAGCACATCAAGTCTCACCGGGCTGACGCCCGACGCGACCCACCGCCGTGCGACAACGCACTCGTTCTCCATCTCGCAGATCATTAGCCCACCCGAGGCTATCGAACAGGCCCCTACCGGCTGCGGAAACTGCGAGCCCACCGGGCCCTGTGCGTGCGCCGAGGAGGCCATGACCAGCGTCAATGTCGGGTGCGGGGACTGTACCCTGGGCGCCCGCTGTCAGTGCCTCGAGGAGGTGCTGAACGGCGAACATGATGATGATCCGGGCACCGGGGTGAACTCCCTGGGCGGAATCAAGCCCACGGCAGGCAGGACCGCAAAGCGGACCATGCGCTCCATATCGCCTAGCTCTATGGCCCCGGACGAGAAGCGGCCGCGTGGCTCGCTGACACTAGCTACCGAGACGGATTTCACAGCCGTCTTCTCCCGCAAAGCACAGCGTGTCACCACTGCCATGTCACAGTCGCAGCTGCCCACGCCCGCGGCGATCAGCTCCGCGGGCATGCCACAGGCCGGTGCGCCCACCCCGTACTCGCTGGCTACCCTCGCCCCGATTGAGCCACACGCTGTTGAGTCACCCCGGCCTGAGGACCGCTGTGGGTTTTGTGAGGACGGAACCTACTGCGTCTGCGCCGAAGCCGCCGCCGCCGCTGCCACTGCCACTGCTGCCAGCCACGCGGCAGACCCAGCGCCAACAGAATCGTTGACGCTGCCCTCGATCAACCCGTCTGCCTTCTCCATCTCACGACCAGGCCAGCAGACTCGTACGCCTCCACCATCGGAGGGTGATGCTATCGGATACGAGATCCTGCCAGATGGATCGGTCAGACTGCCCAGCCTTAAAGGCCTCCATTCTCGCACGAAGGCCACCACCGAAAACAACACGCTGCCCAGGCCTCCAGGCGGGTGTGGCTCCGGAGGGCCGGGCACATGTGCCCAGTGTCTTGCCGACCCCAAGTCCGGGCTCTTCTGTCGGTCTCTCGCCGCCAACTTCAAGGAGAATGGCGAGTCCGGCGGTGGGTGTTGCGGAGGAGGTGGCACTGGCGGATGCTGCAAAGACAGGAGCAACGGTGCTAACATCGACAGGCCAGGCATGGGCCTCAGCCTATCCTGTGCTGATGCCTACAAGACGCTATCGAGCCACAAGCACTTCAGTGAGGCTGCCGACGATATCAACACGTGGCTGCCTCTCCTGAGAGCAGCACCTAAGCCCAGAGAGCCTACCCTCGGGAAGGACGGGAGCAGCAGGACGCCCATCGAGGTCGAGGCTGCCAGCATCATGAGCGTTCTCAAGGGCTTTGATGTCAGATTCGGCAGAGGGGAGTAGCAGTCCACCTTCTGGCAGCGACTTCACCTTCATGCAAGGCACGTGCTCGGTAAGGAAGCCCAGGCATGATACTGGCCCGTTCCCCAGGAGCTAAACGAGAGGACCCCGTGCCACTGGCATCGATCTTCTGTACCAGCGCGACTTCCCTGCTCGCCAAACTCGGACACCACCGCGACTCCAACGACGACCAGGCCTCGGATCGGGCCACACGTGGTTGGCGTCCTGCGGCCCCCGTACAGCGACTTGAGTCCTCGCGCGTACCTCGTCTGGCCCGGATATATCTTTTCCGCGGAGTTTCAGGCTTGCAGGTCCAGTCCCAACAGCGCCAAGGGGCCCTCGGGTGGACCTTGGAGCCTCGGATGTGTAGGGCGGGCACATTGATGCGCAAGCAAGACACCGTGGGTGACGCTAGGGCAACTCGGGGGACGTGGCACTCCGGGAGACGACACGAACCATATGCCCGCGACGATGTGGGATGACCGCGCGCTCGCGAACGATTGGACACCAGAACTTTCCGTGGCATCCGTGGCTCGTGCATTCGGCGCCCGAGAAAAGTGACAACCCTGTACATAGTGTTCGTTCAGACCGGTTGAGTGGGTTAGTTGGGGTGGGAACGGAAACTACAATGTTTTCGAACGGTCAGGCGGGCGGCCCAGTGTTGCACGGGGCACACATCTACATATCTACAATCCACATTTCAGGAGTTGGAGGCATTCTGCTATACCATCGTCGTCTCAATACTCGCAGCCATGACAGGTAAAGCTCGTGGTGGCAATCAAAAGTGCATTCCGTTCTCTTCACCACGCACCTGGCTTGGCCGCATCTTCTCTTCGGAGCCTCGATGGAGTGCCTCATATCTCCAGCTGGTGATGCTCCGCACTGTCAGACCGTTACACAGGACCGCCACTAGCCATCTTTGTTTTCTGAAACACGGCATCGGTGATGTGCTGTTCTGTGTCACGGCTGCCAATCTCGTATAATGTGAAGGTAAACCCTCCCTCTGATGGATTTTTCTCTCTTCTTTTTGGGGGGGCCGGGGGGGGGGGGGTTGTCCTCTGCCGCGGACGCACAATGCGAGATATGACCTGTCTCGTGCGCCGTAGCCCCGACGATAGGCAGGCAGGCATGAAGTGCGTGTGTGCGCGTTGAGCGTGTGACTTTGTTTGAGCGTGTAAATGTGTGTGTGTGTGTGTGTGTATGTGTTGGCCTCCGCCTCGCTGGCCTGTGAGACGGGCCGAAGCATTCCTGGTGGCGCTCTTGGCTGCTTTTGATTTATTTTATTCCCCCCCCCCCCTCTCTCCTTTAGTTACGGGACCACAATATGCCTGCCTGCCTGCCTACCACCAGCCTTGGATGACGCGGCGATGATAAGGAAACCCCGATTCTTCACACAGCAGGGCGCCACCACGCTGGTTGATATTCCCTTCATATTAGCAAGGAGTTTTCTATACAACATGATGACCAAAGGGTTTCTTTCTATCCTGAGAGCCGGGGCCAGCGGGGAGAGGACTCGCGGAGTCCTCGCGGAGTCCTATACGGACCTTAGACCTAGATCCTGCTCGAGCAACCGCCTACAGGGGGCCATTGAATACCCCCATCTCGCGTATGTGTATGGATGGTGATCAAATGTCTGTACTACCTGCGGCTTGGTGGTCTGATAAAAGTTCGCCCGGGATTTCTTCGGGGCCCGAGTAGGTGTCTGACTAGTAAGTGCATGAAGGAACCTAGGTATCTTCGGACGCGGTGCGACGCCGAGAACCAAGGCGGAGGTGACACCGCATGGCCACGGCCCCACGACTATCACCGATGGGACCGCACAAGCCACTGGAGTCGTTTTGTCTGAGACAGATGGGGCCAGTAAGGACTGGTGGATCAGTCTAGGCCCCCGTCAAATGCTCGACCTCCTTTGAGCTGTCAGTGAAAACGCGACACGGACGCGTACGTACGATAGGCAGCATTGCTGCCTGCCACACTTGTGGCCGTCAATTGGTGGGGGTTGGGGAAAGGAGGGGGGGGGGATCTGGTCCTAGAGCGACGGTCAAGGCAGCTCACAGGAACAGCGTGGTTAATCAGCAGTGAGTGGCCGCCTACCCGCTCGTAGGGCAGAAGAAGGAGACGTCCAGTCTGATAGCCAATGCGATAGAAGGTAGCATCGAGCGCGCTGGTTCGACTGTGCCGCATCTGACGTGCAGTAGATGATGATCTGTGTGGGTGGCTGGCCCTCAAACAAGCAAAGTACGGTGTACCGGCCGCTACATTCCCACTCTGCGTGTCCAGGGTGTGCAGATTGGGTGTGAGAGGTGGTGATAGCAGGTGAGAACGGGGGAAAGCAGCCCTCTGCACAGATGGTTTGAGGAGCGACGTCGAGCCGACACTCGGATGCACCTCCTCCACACCTGCACAGGAGATGACCTCGCGAGCAGCACCGAGGCGCTGCACCCTCGAGCTGTCAGCTCGATGAGTCGACAGAGAGAGGGGAACGAGCGCGAGGTTCGTGATGTATGCATGCCATGGTGTCACGCCAGTACCCAGCGTCACTACCCGCCACGAGGCATCGTCCCCCCTTCGAATACCCACTTGGGCTTCCATGCATCTTCCATGACGTTGACGGGCAGAACGGATCACGTCTGCTGAGCCCAAAAAGTTTTCCCAGCCCCGGGTCCAGGGCACAGTTTCGTCCCCTCTCCGCTGGTCCATGTGACCAAGGGACGGCACGATCCCCACATAGAGGATCTGGTGGGAAAGGGTTGGAAGACGAGGAACGAGCAGGGGGGTTCCGGTAGGCGTGAATGGCACGCTGGCGGGCATCGTCCCATCCCCCATGCCTGCGTGTGGAGCCCCGGTCAATCTTGCTTTGACGGCGGCAAAGCCACAACGGAGAGGGGCCATGTCAGGCACTGATTGGCCTGAGCCCTGCTCGGTAGTGCGTGACTGCATGCCCGCCCCCCCTCAGCGGCGGATGAGTTGGCAGAGCGTCCGGCTCGGTGGCCGCCCGGGCCTGGGCTGGTCCCGGCGGGACTGTCGTCGATTGGCACGGTCGAGAGAGGTAGCCCTCCAGGCGTGCGGTTGAGCCTGGGCCTGTGAATGGACGATTGTTCGCCGAGCCAATTGGCAGCAAACACGCCGCCTCGGCCGTGGGAAAGTCTGGCGGCCATTTCGGCGGGGCGGGGCTCGGAATGTATGAGGGTCGAGATATTACCATAGTATGTAGAGCTTGGCCTCCCGGCCCCCTTTCCCCCCACCACCTTTCGCTTGGCCGCTCGAGACTGCACTGTAGCTCTCGAGTTGCGCGAGGGGAAAACGCGCCACAGATTGGTGGAGAGGTGTCGTGACCTTTATCAAAGACAATGCAATGCACTGCCAAGTCATCAATGGTTCTTCCCCCCCTCCCCCCATTGCCATTCCAGTTTTTTATTCAGGGCGTAGAGACGGAGACATTGCCGCCAGGTTGATCAGCAGTCACCTGACTGGGCCGTGTCGAACTTGAGCTGGATAGCCAGCCCCTTTGAGGCCCCGGGGCGCACCGTTGTCGGACACGATGCAGCCGAACAGGGTGAGGAGGGGGATGCTACTCTGTACAACGGCATGGACACCCTTGAAGGGCTGAGGAGGATCGCCACGAGGACGAGGCATGGCCGAGGAATCAGGGCCGAAAAGGCGGTAGCCAGGTAGGTATGGCTTAGGCTTCTTGAAGGCGACTAGTCAGGAACAATCGACAACGTGTCGATTTGCCCGGAGTGCGAAATTCCAGTCCCAGCTCGCCGGGTCACGGACTCTCACAGTACACCATTGGGGCCGAGCGCCTCCGAGGCATAATGGCGGTGGCCGTGGTCAGACCTCGAAGGTGTCGTCGGCTCTTCTTTTATTTCCTTTCTTGGGACGGAGACAGACCGAAGGTGTGTCGTGGCCACGTGGATCTGGATCGGTGAAGGACAGGATGGCCCTGTCTTTTTCTTTCTCCTCCTTCTTTTTGTTCTTGGTTGGCTGGCACTGGTCTGCGGTATGTATTGACGCTAGGAGCTAGGGAGACCGACGGCGATGTCCACGATGTCCCCCAACTGCTGTGTCGACCTTGTCGAGGAGGCGCCGCGGCACATTTGTTGGAAGGGGGGGCGAGGGAGGGAGGGAAATCCCAGTGTCGAGGTCTCCTCAGTTGCCAACGCATCAAACGGTTGAAGCTGGGGGGCGCCAGGGATGGTGGTTGGCCTGTCAGGGCTGTCAGGGCTGTCAGGGCGGGTCAGGAAAGAAATGAAGAGGGTGCTCGGGGAGAGGTGGAAAGGTGGCAGAGGGAGAAAAGGTTCGAGGTCACCCTGTACACAGTAGCCAGTGGCCTGTCACTGCCCGTATAGCCTGTATAGCCTGCGATGTGCTGTACTATCGTACTATCGTACCTGCTACTGCATGGTACATGGTACCCTCTAAGCGCTGGCCCGGATTGGGCATGGCTGGTGATCATGCCCTCCCGCTGGCACGGCTGGGAACTCTGCTTACCCCACGTTCAGTTCAGCAGGCCAGGCCACACGCATAGCTGTTACCGTACTATTCCCTAATACCCAGCGCTTCTGCAGTGCGCTCCGGCGCTGCAGTACTATGTAGGTAGGTGCTGTGCTGTGCCGTGCTGTGCCCTGCTGTGCCCGCGCGTGGTTGAAGGCTGACTGATGAGTTGTGCTTTTTTACTAATGTAGCCAGCCCGCCCCAACCCTGTCATCCTCCCTGCCTTGTATTTCCACACGCTCGGCTCGAGGCCATCATGTCACCGTCGTCCAGTTGTTCGCCTCGCCTCGTCTCTTCCTCCACCCCCAGCCCCAGGCCCAGCTATACATATCCCGGCATTATTATCGATGGCAGCGGGGCACGGACGACGGTTTCTTGTTGAACATCGCCTCCTTTTCATCCCCTCTGCTCCTGTCGCGGTGGCAGGTTCAGCCGCGCGCGTTGTTGAACCGTGGTTCTGATCCTGATTCTGATCCCGATCCTGATACTGTCCCTGACCGTCTCTTCTTCGCCTCCTCGCCTCCTGCTTCTTCCCCAGCCTCACCTTCAGCTCCGGCCTGGGCAGCTCCAGCATTGACCTCGACAGCATATCCACCCCCTCTCTGCCCGGGTGTCCGCCGAGTCCGATGACGGCTGCGACGACGACTTCCCCTACATCCCGTCAAGGCCTCCCACGCGCCCCGCCCCGCCAGCTCGACCACGGCCCTCTCCTCTTATACCCGTCGTCTCCTGCTCCTCGCATCCCCAGGCCGCCCGCAATACCAACCCAGCATCTGCCTCCCCCGTCCTGCTTCTACTGTTGGGTAACTAGTCCTGTCATTGCCGGCCAGGTGCACACCTGGCAGTGTCTCGGATAGGTGCTCTCTGCTCTGGATGGCCTCACAATGTTCTCCATGCAGCGCTCCCTCTCTTCGCCCTCGCCCGTTCAGCTGCACTCGGCCGACTCTACCTGTACGTTCGACCGTTCTGGCAGCGGAGGCCCGGTGGGGATCCGGGCACCATGCCAGCCGGTTCTGCCTCCCAGCTTGCACCCAGGAGTGCTGACAAGCCTTTGGAACCAGCTTTGAACACGGCGAGGCCGCCTACTACCCCCTCAGCAGCAGAGTGCCATGTCGAGCCCTCGCAACCTCGGCGGACATCCTCTCCCAGCCCGTCGTCTCCCGACCCTCCTGTGACCATGCCGAACCCAGACGACATCCCTCAAGTGCTCCCCGCGCGCCGCGTCGAGAACGTCCAGCAGCCCGCAGCCGCACAGCAGACGTCGAGCCCGACCGTCAGGAAGGCGATAGTCGCACAGCCGAGCCCTCCCTCGGCCACCACGTCCGCCCAGGAACCAGTGGCGAGCCCTGTGACGCGGGACGCGGACGAGGATCGAACACATCCCGTCTCCTCCAGGGCCCCCGTCAAGATGCCACAGCCACTCATAACCGATGCCTCGCTCTACACCAACGCCTACCTGACCCCAGGGGACGAGGCCGAAAGTACCTCGCTGGACGAACTGGCGCATCTGGTCCGCCTATCAAAATACCAGGAGCGCAAGCGCGCAAACACCAGGATACGGCTACAGCGCACCCTGGTTTCCACTGCCCTGTCCGCCCGCCTAACTCGCTGTGGCGAGATCGCCCAGAGGAATCTGGCGGAGTGCTTCCGTACTGACGACAAGAAGACGTTTGCCAGCCTGTACGGCGCCATCCAGGACGTGCGCAAGAGCTGCGACGAGGTCAGGAGGTATGCCCTTTTGGAGCCCGAGATGGAAGCCATGCAGTCCGCGGCTATGGTGTCGTCCGAAAGTTTGGATACACCCACGGGTTCCGTCATTGGTGCCGGTCCCATGGCCGGGTCAACCATCCCCTTCCTCCACGAGATTTCGGCCGACGCCCGCGAGACCTTCCTCTCCTTCCTGTCCAAGATCAGGAACGATCCGGACTATCTGGCCACGCGGATATGCGCCCTGACAAACTCGGAGCGTGCCGCCATCACCAACTTCCACTCCAGTCTGGAGCCTGTCGAGTCCGTCTTGCCCCTGTTCAACAAGCCGCATGCCCGCGGTCCCGGTGCTGCCTCCACCAGGCACTCCTCGAGCAGCCCGAACCCGGTCGAGCGCCTACTCTCCTTCCAGAGACATGATGCCCTGTCTGCGCTCATCCACACATGCTTCGCTAACTCAGCAGGTCCTGACAGCGCCGAGGACAAGCGCCGTACAGATATCTGGGCCACGGCATGTGCTCGCCTCATCTCCAAGTCCGCCACCGAGTCCAAGGCCGGGAATGAGAACGTACCGATCGAGCCAGTCCTCATCCACGTTCTCAATGTCTGGTCCGCCATGCGCGACTGGTCCGGCCGCTCAAACATGGAGTGGTACCTCATGAAGATCCTGGAGGACGGGGCCTTCCTCCTGGATCGTGCTGAGGACCAGCACGGCACCAGGTTCAACATCTCCGACTGGACTTCCAAGGACCAGATCGCTGCCGAGGAGTTTTATGACCGGGCCACGGATGAGCTGTTTGAGATCCTGGACGACGAGGATGCCACAGGTCTGCCAGAGGGCCTTATTGAGATAGGGAACCAGATCCTCAAGAGACTGGACCACAAGTACGTGGACGGCACCAGGAAATGGCTCATCTACAAGTGGCTGTTCTCGGTCTGGCTTCTGGGTGTGGTCGTCCATCCCGAGAGCCACGGCATGATGACCGATTATCACATCACCGAGTATGGCCGGCAGAAGATCCTGAAGCAGGTCGCCATGAAGGCCTCCAGCATTGTGGTCGACATGCTGTGGAAGCCAGGCCCTGTATCCACCCCACCCAAGATCAAGACTCATGTTGAGAACCTCCTCGGCCGTTTCAAGAGCTCCCGCTCCAAGCCTCGCCCAAGACTCCTCAAGGCCCGTTCACTTACCTCCCTGAGGGAAACTGCCGAGGTCCATCCATACCTGGTTGTCAGTCCCGCTGATTTGGTAACACTGGTCAATGCTTTGTTTCCGGAAAGGAGGCCCATGTCTTCCCACTCCATGCGTTCTGCTCCATCGATCTCCGGCATGTCCGCCATCTCTCAGCCGGTGTCCATCCTCAGCCCCAGGAGCAATGCCAACTTTGAGACGGCGTCAATCATCAGCACGAGTGTGTCTTCTGTCCTGAGCGATACCACCACCGCTGCAGAGGCACTCGAGCCGCAGGCCACAGGGGCATCCGCCCGGTCCTCACCTCAGTTGGGGGAGCGCTCAAGCCATGAGCGTCTGGGCCATTACGAAGATGATGGATACCGTCTCCGCCTTGCCTTACACGAGCTGACACAAATCCTTGGACCCGACTCTCTTCAGGGCTCTTGCCACCCTTGCGCCGAGCGCTGGGCCGTGCTTTTCATATCCTCCGATGGGAGATCTCTCTCCACGCAGATGACTTATGACCCCGATGATGAGCCCGAAGAGGAGAACTCGTCGTCTCTGAGCGACACAGATGAGGATGACATGGATGATGACAGACCCGAACTTGACAAGGACTACCACCAGCTCCGTGACTCCATCCTGAAGCTCGTCGAGGACTTTGAAATACCGCAGACCTCAGAGCAGGACGCTGGGAAGTTCAGCAACCGGACCTCTACTCTCAAGAAATACCGCTCGAGGACGAAGATCATCACCACCGAGAGGATCAGGGAAGTGAGAGAGCCCCGGGAAACAAGACAGGCCAGGCAAGCCCGGGAGCCCAGTCGGAATCCTTACCGCCAGAGACTATTGGGCCAAGACGGTTCAAGCCGTGACAACTCGCCTCGTCCAGGAAGTGACAAGGGGAAGGGGGCCGCTGACAGGATTCAGGATCAGTCTGAGCCGACGCCAACGCTCATTGCCATGCTCGAGGCTGCCGTGTCGCAGGCCAAGGCGCAGTCGGATTTCGTTGCTTCTCTCTCATACTATAACACGCTGCTGCAGCTCAATGCGCTGGCATCTTCTTCACTCCGTGCAAATGGCTTCGCCACGCTGTTGAACATCTTCAGCCGGGGCCCACGGGATTCCATCCGGCGATCTGCGTCCGCCATCGAGGATTACGACGCATGGCTTGTCTGGTTGAAACAATCTCAGGAGCGAGCGGAGGGTCTCCTGGATTCGATGATGAAGCGCCTGAGAGCACTGCGAGACAAGATGTGGTACGTTACGGATGTCCGCAATTCGGCGCCGTACGAGCACTCTCGCAACATCGCTGCTGCCCTCAAGAATATGGGTATGCGTCGCAGGCTCAGCACATATCAGCGCAACCGAAATGTGCCTCGTGGTGGCCCCTCAACGTACATCTATCGCACCGAGTCTCAGATCATGGAGCTACTAGCGGCCGGCGAAGACCAAGGTGGTCCCAACAAGTTGTCGGATGATCAGGCTGAAAAGACGTCACGCTTTCTCAAAGAGTATGGCATTGAGAACTTCTGTCGCGGCGAGGAACGCATCCACCGCTTTTGCTGCGAAGTCGAGGCATGCATTGGAAAGCTGATTGGCCATGACATGATGGACGGACCGGTCCTATGGAGCAGTGAGCTGTACATTCGTGACAAGCGACAGCTGGAAACGCCACCTATGCGCCGAGAAGTTCCGGCCTCGGTCTTTTCCAACGACGATGCCAGCAGCATCATCAGCGAGCCCGAGCGGAGGTTTGCACCAACCCCCAGCCGGGCCGGCCCCCTCGCGGCGAGAGACTTGCGGGGCATGACGACTCTCAATGCATCAGCTCTGAGTCTTGACTCCAACCGCTATGGCTTCTCAGCACGCAGCACGTTGGTGAGTGATGCGATGGACTCAGGCGACTACTTTGGCCACGCTTCGCCTGTGCACACCATTGATAGTGCTTCCACGTACTGGTCACCCTTTCAGTCAGCGGCATCTGTCGCGAGTACCACAACGTCTCGTGCCCACAGCCCGACCACGAGCATCACGAACTTCAGTGGATCCATGCACTTTCATGGCGGTCACGCTGGCGGCCGACCCGGGACTGCTATATCGGTCAATGACACCACACATCAGCAGCAGCAGCAGCAGCAGCGTCTGAGCGAGGACAAAACACGCTTCCTTCAGGACCTCCGGCAGACCCTAACGAGCCTGCTCCTCAGCGACCTGGGCAATCTCGTCTTCTCTCGGGGTTCTGAAACGGACGGATGGTTTGAAGACCTCGGCCAAGACTGCGTTGATCGCCGAAATGCAGCAGAGCGCAAGGCGAAGAACAGGCGTTCGAAGCCTCGCGTGATCGAGAAGAAGAAGAGCTTCGGCAACCTGCGTGACGCCAACAATACTGCCGATGCGGCCAAAGTAACGGCAGCGGACAGGGGCACATCTGAGTCACAGTATCCCGCTGCCGGTGGTGTCGGTGGTGCCAGTGGTGCCAGTGGTGCCGGACGGGATAACGACAGCTCTGCCACCAGTGACACGGTTTCCAGCAAGAGGTCATCCCGTCCCAAGAGGGAAATCATGCCGGAATTTCCATTTACAAACGCATACCAGCGCCTGCTTCGGATGTTCTGTGTGCACCCAAACCCGTATGCCAAACTGAACGCTCTCTATGAGTTGGAGCATCTCATTGTTGCCTCGTTGTCGTCTGGCAGTTCGCGTCGCAGGCTGGCATGGCTGGCCCGAACTGCGGAGATGGAAGCGGAGAGCTTCGGCCAGGCTAGCCGGTCTCGTCCCTTCGAGGAGGCAATTGACAACCTGAGGGAGCGCAGGTCGCACACTATGCAGTTCCCGAGTCTTGGTCGAATGCCGAGCGGAAACCTCAACCCCGAGACGAGGTCTGTTATCAATACGGCGAACACGGCGAGCAATAGTGACGCAATTGCCACTGTGCTGCAAAGTCTCTTCCGCAATGCCGAAATTCGGCCCAAGACTCTGTTCCGAGACCTGCAATTCATCGCGAGTTTCGTTCCAGCGAGCATCTTGGATAAGACAGACCGCGGCAAGGCTTTCTGGGACTGCGCCATTGCTGCCCTCGGCTTGAAGCAGGAGGTTTGCAGGACCATGGTCGAGATGGCCGATGAGATTGTCGACGTCCACACCACCAAGACTCGTAAGAGCCATCCGCCTGCCCCAAGCAGCACGGCCAGCGACTCCATCAATGGCGAAGAGCCTCAGCGGCCTTCACCCAACGCCGAGGAGCAGGCAATGCGCACCACGTCGGTGTCGCCACCCACCCCGCCACCTCCGAGCACCTCTTACCGTCTCGAGGATGCAGCCCGCATGTGGATCATCACCGCCAAAGAAGGCGACCCTACCTCGCAGCGCGAACTTGCACTCTTTTATCTCTCCAACCCGGAGCTCGTCGACCGCACGACCCTGCCCTTGTCCAAACCTCGCGAGGTCTTCAAGCAAGCCGTCATGGACAAGTTCCGTGGTGCAAACAGCGGAAGTGGCAGCGGTAGCCGCTACAGCCAGTACCATGAGCGCATCGGTGCAGGTCAACTTCACCGCCCAGGTAGCTCTGGGTCGGCGGCCGGCATGGGCGGCGGAGTTGCGGACAAGTCTGATGTGCGCAGCGACCCCGCGCTCATGTGTGTCGCTATCCACTGGATGGAGGCCGCCGAACAAGGCGGCGACGAGGTGGCCAGGACGTTCCTGGGGCAGAACAACGAACTTGTGGGGTTCTGAGTTCAGCCGGAACGTGCATGACGAGCGGTGCCCGTCTCGTCCTTCTCTTGTGATGATTCTTACGACGTCTCTGATCTACCATTTCCATCTTTATCTTGCATCTTTCACGTCATATATACACATACCCGCAATACCCCGGAGGAAATGGAGGGCCGGCTACGTGACGGTCGATACCTTCTACTCCATGAAACGATGCCACGACCTTTTCTTGTTTAGAAACTGGAGGATCATTTACATGATGTCTATCTCTTGTTCACATCTACGCATAATTAATACTGTTTGCTGTGGCTGTCTGGTGCAGCTGCGATGGGAGGGGCGCTTTCTTCAACGTCTACATACCATATACCCATAAAGCAGGCATATATAAATGGAAAGCTCGGACTGGCTGGACTCCTCTGCACTTGACTCTCGCGAGACTTCTTGTGCTTGACTGGTGCTTCATGTGCGACTTGAGCAGACAGGCGAGGGACGATGTTAACGGCACGGTCTAGTGCATATCGGCCGCTGTCGGCACCGAGGGCTTTGTCTCGTTGGTCTACGGGGGAGGCTCATACACGATCTCAATTGGAGGAGAGGCCCATATACGATCTCTATTGGAGGATCGCGCACAAGACTACCACCCGCATGAGCGTACCAATGGCGTACTTAGCTGCCATGCGTCCTGCATTAGCAACGTCATCTTGACCAAAGAAGCCCTGCCGGACGTGAGACAGGAGGAAATGCTCCGCGAAGGCCACGAAATCCGGCTTCTCATGTTACACAAGACGAGACCGCCTCTCGCAATGATTACGTATATAATATTAATAAAAAAAGAAATGCTTCATCATGCCCATATGTTGTCCCCGTAGTGATCGCTCCTCGGACTTCGTGCCATTATCTACATCAGCACCCTTGTTTTTTTTTCTTTCTATTTTTTATAATCGCCGTCTCCGGGAGAAGCTTCTACCAACATCTGTCTTTAGCCAGATACCATATAGAACATGTATTAGGCCGAGTCTGAGGCTTCAAGTGGCGCAGGTTGCTAGACCTCCTTCTGAACCCAGCTTGAAACTTGATCCACCAAACAATACGCCTGCTTCAACGTTTGAGCAAGCAGTTTCAACAAACATCACTGGCAGACCGCGGCCAAGGTTCATACATACTCGGCCAGGACTCGATAGTCACTTAGATGTGCTTGGCACGCCAAGATGGCCGCGCCGAACATCAGCTCTGGAATCGGGGTGCGGTTCATCTCGAACGAGGTTAAGCGTGACCATCGAGACCTCGAGATTTTTTACAAAGGCCTCATTCAGAGCATCGACGACGACGATCCGGAGGCCGCAGCCAGGCTGCAGGAACAGTTCTCATGGGAGCTTGCACGTCATCTTGTCGCCTTACAACTGTTCTTCTTCCCCGGGACGGAGAATAGTGCAAACCGGGGGAACCAGATTGCGCTGAGGAGACGGGGAGATCTCGCCAAGGTGAGCTCTCCCTGACATGATGCTGGAGATGTGACCTTCGCCAGCTGACACACAGGCTGGGATAGATCAGGGACCACCTCGTAGAATTTACTCGCCTCCAACCCACGGATGACGGGTTCAGGATGTCCGCTGAGAGGCTCGAGCAGACCCTGAAGCAGCATGTCAAGGATATTGAGAGGCGGGACCTCGTGGCTATCGAGAAGCACCTGGAGGGAGACGAATCCGAGAGGATGGCGTGGGATTGGGTGCGGACGAGCAACTTCATACCGGGCCCTGGGCGGGATCCGCCGTTCAAGACGGTGGATGAGATCCTCAAGGCATCAGCGCCGGAGCTCGAGAGGGCATGGGAAAATCTGCAAAAGGGCGATAGTTAGAATTGGGATTTGTCCATTGATAGCTAACCTGAGGCCCGAGTTCTGATGTCAGGTCTTGAAGGCGAACTGGTCCGCGTGCTCCGCCACCCATTTTGCAACCTCATTGCACGGTGCGATCCAGAGATCGCCATCATTGCTGATCCTCTCTAACACTTCCTCCAACACCTTGAACCTCTCCTCGCTCATCTGCAGGAACGGGTGGAACAGTATTGACATGAATCCGCCCTCGCTCTTGACCTCCTCGAACTTCGCGTATAGATACTTCTTGAACTCCTGCGGCCCTGCCGCCGCCTCCTGAACACCGTGCTCACTCCTGACCCCGGCGAACTTCTCCATGTACCAGAACGCATCGACGGCCTCCCACTCAAAAGGCAACACCACGACGCCACTGCTCTTGTCAACCCCGAACTTGCCCAGCGGCGAGGCGTATCTTACACCGTACTTCTTGAGCAGCTCAAACGTCCGAGGCCCGTTGACCTCGCCGCCCGGCGGCCGGAAGCCCCCGTACACCACGCCGTGCCGCCCGGCGGCCTCGAAGCTCCGCGAGAAGTTGTCCCCTTCCTCCGCCGCCGACAGCGCCCTCCACACCTCGTGCTGGTACCCGTGCCACGCGACCTCGTGGCCCCTGCGCCTCAGGTCCGCCACGGCGGAGGGGTACACGGGGAGGGACCACGACTCGGCAAAATATGTGGCCCTGATGCCGTGGCGGTGGCGCCCGCGGGCTTCGTCCAGGAGGTCGAGCATCCGGGGCAAGGCGGTCAGGACGGCGGGGGACCGCCCGAGGGGCTGCGAGGCGGGGTGCGTGCCGGTGCGGACGTCCTGTGCCTCGCCCAGGTTGTCCATCGTGAAGGAGACGGCGGCCCTCGCGCCGTGGGGCCAGGGGCCGGGGGCCATTCTGTAGGAGGCAGATCGAGGGGCGGGTCTGGTTGCGGCGTTTTGTCTGTTGAGGACCTGTGTGGGTCTTACTACTTGGCTACTGGATGTGGAAGAGCCGTTGACTTTGGAGACCAAGAGAGATTGGCGCTTGTATGGGCGGAGGATATGATGGAGAATGAGACTGATACGTAGAGTGAGTTTATGGTTGTGACGCCAGCTGCGCCTGGTTGGAGAAATGGCCCATGAACACTTAGGCCGGCAGATGTTCCGGGGTTGCATCGAGTTCGGCTCGCTCCTTATAGAAGCCATCCTCTTGTCATCCCTCTTCCTCTCAGAAAGTCCGAGGCAGGCTGATCCTCGGAAACCATTCCAACTTCTTTTCCTCGCCCTTGTTGAAAAGATTTGGAGCCTAAGATGTATGCGTCAGTCAAAGGTAGTCCTTTAAAGATAGATACCCAAAGCTGTGTGAAAGTGAACAATTATTCCCGGGGGCGCCAAGGCCCAACTCACCAGCAATGGCGACCTGGAACTGACCGCGTATCTCGCCGTGCCTCTTCATGTCCTTCTCCTTGAGCCTGGTGCTGTACAAGGAGCAGATGATGTTTGTCATCGCCTCGGGATCCGAGCACGCGTCGTCGCTGCTCGGCGCCACGGTCGGGGAGCGCTGATAGTCTAGACGTGGACAAGATCCGGCAAAGTAAGAAGGCTGATCACGTATGGAATAACGTGACCGAGTTTATCTCAAGCTGTGTGTGTGTGTGTGTGTGTGTGTGTGTGTGTTGTAAGCCGGAGGTCTCGGGGGATGAAAAAAAAAAACCAAACCCCCCCCCCCCCCCGAAACCCACAGATGTTGAAAGCCCTGCAGTCCGGCAGGTTGTCGCACTGCGCCGCGCAGGTCTGCGGGTCATAGGCGACGAGGTTATTCCAGCCGAGCAAAGACCCCACAAGCCTCCTCCCTACCGTCTTCTGCTTGTTCCTCGCGGCCAGCCTGTACCCAGTCGCGGTCGGTGGAAACCTCGGCGTTGGCTGGGAAGGCCGGGAAGACAAGGAAACCAGGAGCGTCGTCGGTGCTGCCGTTCGTTCGATCAGTAACTCAACAGGCGGGTTTGAATACGAATAGCCGATATCATGGGGCGAGCGCCTACTATGGCTCTGCGAAGCGCGGGCCGTACCCCCGGGCATGTCTGCATCGCACAAGGCTGCTTCCTGGGTCCCGAGGGGCGCCCGCTGGACCCGTCTTGTGGTTGGGGACGTGTGAGGCAGCGGTGTGAGGGCCGGGGCTGTCAGAACGATGAGGCACAGGATGCCCGCTACCAATGCGGCCTTGTATTGTCGTAAGGACGGCATCTTTGGCCTGGCCTGGTCGAGGAGTTTGTGTCGAGGCCTTGAGTCCGGATGAAGATTATGTCGTGGAAGGATCTCCTGCTGAAAGCACGGCCTCAAGGGTTCCAAATGATTTTCAAGGACAGATTGCTAGATATTGAAATGCATACTATGATCTAAAAGCCAGTGTGGATATTATTAACCAGTACTTGGGTATAGAAGAGAGAAACCCCCCCCCCCCCCGGGACAAAACCCCCACCATTTGATGCGCTAGGGGTTGGGCAGTTGTTCGAGAGCCTTTGGCGTGATGGGGCGAAGTCGTGGTCTGCCCATAAGGCCCGTGACACCATGAGAACATTATCTGCTTGTGTTTCCCCGTAATACTGTACACGTCGAGATGATCGTGAGCTGTATAGAGACAAGTTGTTGTCGCTAACTTGAGTACGGGAGCTGTCATTGTGTTATCAACGCCATTAGCCCTAGAATAAGCGAGCTGGTACGGTGCGGTGCGGTGCGCTTGGACATATTAACGCGGCGATCTTGATGTATGGCGGCCGCAGCTCAGGCTTGTGAAGAGAAGAGCTCTCTAGGCACCTAGCCCCCACAGCCTGTCTCTGCTAGTTAATACACGAAGCCCGCGGCCCGTACTCGAACCATCCTCTACTGCCATTTAGTCCACACGTGGCACGGGACTAGGTTCGCGTCTGCCTTTCAAGGCCCGAGACTGAAGACCTGGCATCCTCTATGGATTCTGGCCCCGCCATCCTTAGACTTGTCCACTCACAATCGAACAGGAAGAACGAGACGCACGAAAGCAGAGAACACCGCCCGCACCAAGATGATGCAAGGGGGAGGTGAAGAGAAGGAGCGTTGACAAACTCCAGGCACATCGCCAGAAGCCACATAGGCTGGATTGATTGCATTTGATTGCAGGTTCGATATTCTGTGCAGAAATATCCAACACTGCCAGGGCTAAAGCTCGACTGTGGGTGAGCAAGGCAGAGAGAGATCCCAGACTAATGGTGGCCTCACTGCCGTTATCAGCACGACGTATGCCACGGGTCTCCCCAGGATCCACCAGTCTGGGTCTCCAGACTCTGTCCGGTATATATTCGTATCAAATTGGACCCTGCTGGCCCTAGTTCGACACCCCCGCGCCTGGGTTTCCCTATCCGCTCGTATACGTCCTGTTGTCCCGTATCTTGCGTTGGTGGCGTGCGAGCCCTCGGATGCTCCATGGAGCCTTTCTGTTCGACCTGGCCATCATCTCATCCGGAAGTCGAACTTGGGGAAGTCGTCGCCGTCTACGGGTTCCTCGGTTTTCAGAATATGCATGGGGACTACCTTCCGGTGGTAGTCGGGCGGCGACGTCAGCACAGAACCGGTAGTCCTCAGAAGGGACGTTATGCCTGTGGTCATGACCGATCCGGCCGCTGCTCCGGACGCTACCCCTTGCAGTTGTTTTCCCTGGGACTCGAACTGCTTCATCCGCGTGAAGGCGATAGGCATCGAAGGGTTTCTCAGGTGATACTGTGATACGGATGTTAGCTTCATCCACCACGGGATGGTCAATGCGAAGGCAGGGGGAAGACGAACCCCGGCCAAGATGGAAGCCTGCCCGATGCCCATCTCCTCGGATATATACTTCAGCGTCCTCTTCAGGAAAGCCCTCTGCGTGTCATCTGCGAAGTCTGACGTCGCTGCGGCGAAGACGGGCCACATGCAGAACACGCCCGCTAAGCTTGGCGGGTGATACTGCCCCGGCGCGTGCGTCTGGCCCATCTTCGCGGCCCCGAACACGTAGGGCACGCTGGACACGATATCCCCGACGATCGTGGTGCCCAGCTCCGCGGCGGAGGCGTACTCGGGGGTGTCGCGGTAGTCGCACTGCGGGCCCAGCAGCCAGGCGTGGCACCGCAGCGAGGCGTAGCGAATGTACAGGCGCGCGGCGCGCGCCCAGTTGAGCAGGTAGCAGATGAACGTGTCGATGTAGGCGTCGACGCGGCCGACGTAGGCGATGCCGCCCATGATGGCCGGGTCTGAGGCCGTAATGTAGCGCAGGGTCATGGCCTTCCAGGCCAGCGGGAGCGACTTGATGTGCGCGGCGTAGTCGGCCTCGAGAACGTCGGCGTCCCGCTTCAGGGCCTCGACCTTCTCGCGCGTCGGCCGGTCCCCTGTGGGGTGAGAAGGGCTCCAGCCGCCGAGGAGGCGTTCCACGGCGACGCGGAGATCGGCTGCCCGGAGGGACAGCGCCGCGAACCGTCGCTGGTCGGTGTCTTGCTCGAACTCTTCGGTGAGGTTGTGTAGTTCGGGATCCAGGGGCGTACCGTAACATAAACTTCTCGATGCCTAGAAATAGACGTATGAGACACTCCAGAGCCATGATGTAGCTGCAGTGACACGGAGGGGAGGCACAGAAATGGGCGGGATGAAAGGAAGGAGACATACAAGTAATGACCGTAGGATCGTAAATATCTTCCGACCTACGACCGTCTGGAACAGATCCTTCCCTCGCACCTTGAGTAAGGCTACCGCACCATCCAGGTGGCTTCCGAACGCTTCAGCCTTCTGGTGCGAAGGCCCTGAAGGTCTCAGTTGCTGGGAAGTATACATATCAGCACGACCATTCACACGGGGTCCTCGCGCCGCTGGAAACGCAGTGGTTGATGGCCTTTGGAATACCTCGAACGTAGTCAGCAGGGTCACGCAGGCCAGAGTCGAATTATCTCGTGCCCTCTTCGGATCGCCGATGGCCTTGAATGTCGCCCCGAGTGCCCTCAGATAGACCGACTCGGCCTTGGGGAGGAGCTCCGGCACCTTCTGCCTGGCAGCAAAGGCGATCATTGCTGTGGCGGTGAAGGCCATTGGTAAGGGGTTATCCTCGTGCCAGTCGGGAGAGATGTTGGCAAGCAACGGAAAGAGGAAGTCGAGATAGCCATGATGCCGGAGTGAGCTCCCGGTCACGAAGTTTGCGACAAAGTAGCCGTAGACCTGTTCTCCTATGGGGGTTCCGACGCACCGGGGGACCTCGTCCGAGTACGTATACCGATAGCTGTTTGGCTCCCGTGTGAACTCTGGGGAGGGAGCGTCAGAAATAGGAGAGGGATATGACTGAGCGACAGCCGGGCTCTTGGGCGGCGTCTTCCGCTTGGGGGGGACGCATTGGCGGACGATGGCGGTCCTGCTTGGGCCGGCGGCCGGATCATCCTCGCCAATGTCCTTGTCGCCAGAGAAACGGGTAAACTGCTTTTGCGTCTCATCGACGATCCTCAACGCGTTGAGGTCGCGGTAGCCCGGGCACTTCCAGCCCCTCTTCCTGCATTTCCTGCACTCGGGCCTCGTCGTGTCACACTCGACAGGATGTCAGCATGTTCCCGGGGAAGACGTGTGACCGTCATGAACGCAGCAGACTGCACCAAGACAGTGGCGGGATGGGTGTGCGCGGTGCTCACCTTGATCCTCCTTGTCCGACAGGCAAAGCAGCCCGGGGAGGGTTTGCCGGTGTTGACCATGGTCGCCGCCGGCCTCGTCCGAGTCGGCTGACGGGATCCGTACCAGGGAAAAGTGCTGACGGCTCTGCTCGGAATAGGGCCGGTGGCCTGTTTAACCGGGAGGCAAACCTTGGGGCTGGGTCGCCGGTCTTCCGGTGGACCACGACGCTACCGTTGCGGCGATCAGGCTCTAACCCTCAGGCTCTCCGGCTCTCCTGGCTCCGTCTTCTAGGAGCTTCGGGGCGTGCTGTCCGGCAGATGGAGGTTGCGATCTGCGATGACGCGATGGGGGACAGCCGAGCAAGTCCGTACGGATTCCTTCCTCCAACCTGTCTTTATTGCCAGCTGGGCCGGGGGCTCAACGCCCTATCAGCCAGGGCCCCAAGGGGGGGGGAGGGTGAACAATGATGTCGCCCGCAGTGCCGTGACGGTCCGGACGACGATTGGCGGGCCCGACAAGCGCTCGACCGACAATTCGACCTCCAGGGTCGCGGAGGGATGAACCTCACAGATTCCTCGGAGATGCTAACCCAGTTGGCAGCGCCTCTGCTCTCTGACCGGCCACGGTAATCTCGCCTCGTAGATTGCGCGTCCCCACGGTCACAGTCATGTCCGGGTGGAGGACCTGTCCCTCAGCATGAGGCCGGTCCCGTCCGTCCTTGTACAGGGGTCGTCGGGGGGGGGAGGCGTCGTTCTGGTCTGTTGTTGTGCACTCGGCGACGGGAGGAGTCGCCGCTTGTCTGTCGGTGAGGGGTTTGAAGATGTCGTCGTCGGACAAGCTCGAGAGCTGGACACAGGACCGGGCAGATCCTACCACGTGCATGCAAGTAGAATCTCTTCAGGGCTGTTTATCGCCATCCCTGCCCCTGTTTCCCGAGTGGGCTGGAGTGCCACGGAGCGTGGGAGTGCGTGGGAAGGACTCCACCACACCAGCGATACAGATGCCCAACATGGCAAAGCTCGTCGCGGTAGGGCATGCTTCATCTGGAATGTCCCGCCTGTTGCGCCTCTGCACACTGGTGAACAAGGGAACCGGGAGCCCAAGGGCTCTGTGATCTGATCTCACATTTCACAATGCCGGGCACGACACGGATCGGATCGCATTCGGTTCAGACTTTGCCTTCGTCCCATCCCCGACAGGCAAAGGTGCTCGAACTCTGATCCGGATCTCCTCGAACGGGTATACTATCACCGCTCCCCACCCCGTCCGAGCGTCGCTTCACATTGCCCAGACAGGCTAGAGGGTGTCCCAGTCCCGCCCTCACCCTTGGCCCGGAAGAACGTACCGGTCTTACTACTGCACGCCGCACCCAGGTACTGGAGTACTATGGTAGGTACGGGCTTTGAAAGCTTGTTTATATTGCACATATGTTGGATTTGTCAGTATGCCTTGACAATGACAGATTGTGAACGTTGGGAGTGGGGACAAATCATCACATCCACACGCTCCAATAGTGCAATGTTTAAATGTTGGGAGGGAGTATACGACAGAACCCTGGTGCGAGTCCGGTATGGTAACATTGGTGTGATATACTATTTAGTAGGACAGTCTATTGATGTCTGGAATGCAATTGGACATCTGCGAGGGCTCCCATCAGGACAATACGGATAACAGTGGGAGGGAGGGGAGGTTGTACTGCGACAGGGGCAAGATGACAGCTCGGGAATCGAAAAGCAGAAGAGGACTTACTCTCTGGGGAAAGGATATAAAAGGCACTTGTTGACTCTTAACTCCGCGCCACTGACCCCATCAAATACTCCGTGTAGGATTTATTCCTCGGTACGTATCGATCTCAATAGTGTAACGGTGTAACGTATTACAATGATTATATAGGATGTCATTTCAGGTAAGGATTTTTTCCCAAGGAAGTTGGTATCTGATATTTTTACCCGCGCTCTTCGAGACTGACTGCAGGTGGTGGGGATGGGGGAATTATCCAGAAATCTTCAAGATCCCACCATTTCTGACCTGCTCAGGCAGAGAATAGCAGGCCTGAAACTCTATTTTGCAGATCAACCACCCCCTGTGTGCCTCTAAAAAAAAATTTTAATCTTTTTATTGAAGGACAGTGTCTAGACAGAAAAGATAAATGGTCTGTACGTCCCCCCCCTCCCACATTGCATAAAGGGGCCAGCCGCTTTAGGTTCAGAAGTCCCATGAGCCGGACTAGTCATTCCGCTGGTGCGAAGGTTTCAAGGGCATTCCGGAATCCGGTTGACTTATGGTTCAGCGTCAAGATGACCATCGAGTCACGCCCTCTCCCCTGCTGATGTTCAGGATTGACATTATCTCATTGGCCGACAATGAGTTGTAGAGTTAGACGGGCTCGGTGAAGAGCGACGCTCAAGCATTTCAGAATATCAGACTTCACATTCATATACTGACTGGCGCGCCAGCCCTAGATGAAAGGCTAGCATGACGTTGATGAGGGCACGCGTCAAAGAAGAGCGATCAATTCGTTCCGACATGCGGAGTTCTGCGTCATGTCAAGCTGCCGCATCATTTATCTGATTGAGCGTTTTGATTCTCTCTGTGGATCCACGGAAGCCTAAGGCCACGATCTTTGGGATAAATCTGGCTCAAGATGACTATTGACTCAATATAGCCTTGTAGAGCTGGTGGTGAACAACGGGACATGTTCTTGGTTGAGAACATCCAACACCTTGTCAGGGCCTCTCGCGCACCTTGATGTTTTCTCGGGGGCAATCCAGACTGGACGATAGAAAGATAGGGTGGATGCAGAGAAATGAGTCATTGGTTCATCACGACGTTCTTGATGGGGTCCTCAGGGACAAGACATTCACGTGGCTGCACCGTATTGATCCGTGTATCCACAGCGGGGCAGGGCCACAGCCTTACTCACGCGGACCAAGTTGCCGTACTACTAGTAGATAGCACGACCCCGCTGTACCAAAACAGGAAAGTCATCGTTGCGGTGCACAGCTTCGGTGATCATCTCGTTAGCCACTGCAGGGACGGAGAGTGTGAGTGAGAGCGGTGAGTGTGGTCAGAATCGGAAAGGCGGGGCAACAGGCACCACATCACTTTGTGGGGACCGTCGCGGCCTGATATGGTTATGAAGGTGATAGGTAGACAGGATGCCTTTCCTCTTGGAAGTTCACGAATGAAATTCGTAACGTCCAATTGAGTGTTCCAATTCGTAGCAGGCAGGTCTCGACTATGTGCATGCCTGATTGCGATGATAGGGGGTGGCTTGATATACCTGCTCGATACAGCAAGGTCAGAACGAAACAGCAATGTCACGTCAGATGAGATTCGGAATATATCACAGGGCATTTATCACGCCCCACAGCAGAGAAGCTTCGATAGTCTGATGAGAGAAGGGAGATCCGAATTTCTCAGACCCATGTCTTCTGCAGGAACGAGAAAGTAACTCTATGCGAGTATTTCTCTTTTATGTCTAGGAGTGACGGCTTCGACGATACCATTCGGCTGCCATGTGGCTATTTAACATCCTTGAAAATGCCACAGGGAATGGTCAGGATCACTTGCGCCACATGCAACAGACATTGACGCTGTGTCACTTATCACCATGTATGAGGACAAGTTGGACAGAGTTTTTCTCTCGGAAGAAGGTGGAAATCAACGCCCAGCTCTACTGTATATCGACTGTGCATCCGAGTTGAGATTTTAAGGGTAGAGATGACATTTACGAACAAAGGTCATATTCTTTTCATCTACGCCAGCCCTGGAAAGGGGCCGCGTGAGTTTGGCGTTTTCGATTTCGGCCCATAATTAGTAGTGATTGTGGCTGAAGCACGGACTTACTGTGATGAGTTGAGCAGTCCTCGAGACGTGGCCGCCAATTCTGGACGAACTGACTGAATATGGACTGACCAGCGACGCGTCTCCCTGGACCTGCAAGAAGCATATTATTAGGCGCGAGTATGAGATCGCTATCTCAAACCTTGTTCCTCGGCACCTGGGGACATATCTTCTGTCTGAAGCTCAGCTACACTTCGAAAAAGATAGGATGTTGACCAATGATAAACACACAGAGTCCGATGTCTCGAATCCGATAACTGAGCTCAAGCCCAAGACACTCGAGGAAACAAGCACCTTGAAGATGACCGAGACCGTCGCCCCGAGGCCATCTCTTTCACAGCGTGCACAACCACGGTTATGGACGGTACTCTGGAACAACCTCTTACCACCAAGGAGTCCGCACTGACGACTATAAGGTAGATGAAGCTAAGTATAAAATTGCACAGCCGACGCTAACTATATTAAAGAAGAGTCGTACCTTGATGAGTACGAAAATGCAGCTATGTCCTTACTAGATGATCGGGTAAATAGTTGGGTTTCAAATAGCAGGAGATATTGAATGCATAAAGCATTGGACGAAAGGGATATTTACTTTCTCGTAAGCAGTTGCTGCGTTATAGTTAATTATCAGCTCCTTATGGGTTGATCAAGTAGCCATGCACGGCATTTAGTAACATCTTTAGCAACTCCAAGACCGACTTGAGCCGCCAGCAGCGATCAGGGGTTTAGCTACAAGGGCGCGGAAGGGCGCGGCTATTTATAAGGGCCCATCGGTATTGGCTGCCGCCTCATCGTCCATGTTTGTGCAGTGTGCTTCGTTACAAATATCCTGATCAAGTCAGAATCAACTGAATCAGAGCCTCAGTTCTGGAACGTGGTTTCACTACATCTTCCAACACCCTTCTCCTTTTCGGTAGCCGATTTGGTCCTTGCTGGACCATTACAAGCCGAGGTTAAATAAATGCCTTGATTATATTTGAGCTTTGAGAATGACGACCAAATACTTCACATCTGAGCCGAATCTCAACATCACTGCCCTCAGTCCCTCTGAAAACACATCTCTCACTCTTGCTTATCGCACATATGGATCGCCTGACCAGCCCGCGGTTATGATACCCACCTGTTACAATGGAACACTGGATGACACCATGACATTCCTGTGGACCGCCGGAAAAGATGGGAACCCACCGGTTCTGGCATCGTACTTCGTGATCACCTGCGGACTTCTTGGTGGCGGTGAGTCATCCAGCCCGTCGAATGCTCACTCAACTATAAGGGGTCCGGCCTTTCCGGAGACTACTTACGAGGATAATATCCGTTTGCAGTATGCTCTCTGCCAGGCCCTGGGATTCAAGAGGCTCGCTGCCTATATCGGTTTCTCCATGGGCGGCCAGCAGGCCTATCATATGGCCATTATCCATCCTGACTTTGTGGAGCGTGCCGTGGTGGTCTCTAGCTCTGCACGCACGTCGTGGCACAACTGGTCAACCCTTCATGGTCTGGAGGTTGCACTTGTGAACTCGTTCGACTGGCATGGCGGCCACTACACTCAGACGGCTATAAAAGGCACGACGGCCTTTTGGAGGGGCTTCTCAACCTGGGCCTTGAGCCCGGCGTGGTTCCGGAAGCGCACCTGGGAGAGCATGGGCTACAAGACCTTGCAAGAGTACCTCGAGGAGATATGGAGCGGAGGACAAGACGCCCATGACCTGGTGTGCCAGTTGCATACGTGGCAAAAAGGCGATATCTCAATCTACGAGCCGGAAAAGGGGGATCTTCCGGCTGCACTTGCGAGCATCAAGGCTAGGGTGCTAGTGATGCCTGGACGCACCGACAATTTCTTCCCACCCGGAGACAGCGAGGAAGAAGTCAACCACCTAAGATATGGCGAATTGAGTGTCATCGAAAGTGTTTGGGGTCACATTGCCGGCGGTGGGTATGGGACGGAAGCAGACAACCAGTTCATCATCAGCGAAGTTGCGCGATGGCTAGCAAGATGAGGTCACTTGGGGGAATGGCTCGAGATTGCCCTTAATGATTTGCTTACAGCTAGGCTTCCAACCACCTTCTACTAAAGCAGGTTATAGGTGCCACATGTAATAGCCCGAGCTTGGATAACCGACAATATCAACATGCTTCTCCGTCAACGATAGCGGCTACGGTTACTCCACGATAGTCCAGGCCGAAGACAAGGTGACATTCGAAGCCTCATCTGTATCTCGAATGTAGAAAGACTCGTTGGTAGCGCCGCCTCGGAAAACGTATCCATACCAGTATCTGCTTGCGGTCAGCTCTGGTGCACTAATTGCTTCATAACTCCACGTAGATCCACAAACCTGCCACCGGTCGAGCCGCTGTTGGTCCCTGTACACAGCAGTCAACATCAATCATATTTTTGTGCCAAGGAATCCTCGGTCTTTTTGTTCGCACAGACCTTGCCAGGAGATAGAAGATGTGCACGCCGTGTACGTCTCGCACTCGGCGAGAATGTAGGCATCCCAGGCGGTGTCATTCCAGTCTGTGCCGTCCACAAGCGCATTGTATCCTGCAATTATCTCCGCAGGCCATAGATAGGATCCTACAACCCAGTTGAGAGGGGGTTCAAGGTATACAGACGTGAAATTCGCAGCTGTGGCGAAAGAGGCCGCCATGGAAGCCACAATCGCTGGGGCAAGGACCTTCATATCGCTTCACGGCTTAATAGTGATGAACTGCCAGTAGGTGGTGATGCTAACTACCGATATGTGAAAGGGAGCGTTGTCAATGGATACCACTGCTCATAAATAAGCGATTTCGGATGGACTCCTATTGTTGAAATCAGTCGTCATTCCAAGTGACTAGGTGTCAAAGCGTGCCTGTGGTACAAGACGGCACCCGTCCCCAGAGAAGAAGGTGGTTTCCGATATGGGTACAATAAACCTGGCCGTCGAACCATCTTGGCAACATCAGCGGGCATATGTGAACAAATTCGACCTTTAACCCGGACCCCGCGGAGCATTTTCAAATCCATGCTAACCGCACGCAATACATTCGCTATCGCGCTGGCAGATTCCCTGAGAGACAACACGCCAAAAGAATTCCGATTGTATCTTCGAGGCCTAGGGTTGGTCCTAGTGACATATAATATTGGCCGATTATTGCCTGCTACATTTGGGGGTCAGAGACGTGTGAAAGGGTCGCTTTGCTCCGCGGAGAAACTCTGTAGGTCCGAAACAACACGATCATTTAACTTAGGATATCTTTTTTCTATAAGTGTCCCACTATAAAAACTACTCGCTAGAACGCTAATAATTCCTCTGAGGACTTGGCTCAGAGAAGAATTTCAGGGGTCCGCGATTTATTTGCCTCGCAGAACTCGGTACTTGATGACCATGTCGTTGCATGTTTGAACATTATCGGATCAGTTATAACTATAGTACCGGGTTAACGAGTTCTAAAGAGATGTAGCATGAAGTGTTCTAAAGCCCATGAAAAGAATCAATTGGGAGCAAAATCCATAAAAACATTGGCCTGACTTGACCTATGTCTATCTTTGCAATGTTTGCTCATTCAAGACGGGGGAAACCGAAAGAGATGCCGATTGGTGTCCAGCAAACCCTGGATACTCCAAACGAGTATGTACCGCCCCCTCCATGTTAGGTGTGAATTATACTAGCAAGCCGGAAGAGTGTGCATCAGAGGAGAGGAGCGGCATCAAGCAGAGAGTAGTCGGCCAGGGTTATGCTGTAATTACCATCCGGTAGAGACTCTGACATATGCTGACTTTGATTCTAGCCGCCTAACAAGTCTAGTCAATAAACTCGCAATCCCCACCTGTTGAAAGTGCCTGTGCTACTATGCGGCGATCCCCGCGAGAATGTGGAATCCCGAGTCCTCATTTGTGACTGTGGCGTGACCTGGCTTACTGAACCAGCAAAGGAGGCTTCTTGATTCGAGCTCGGCCTGCCGAAAGCTGTGCATCATTGCAGCGTCGGATCCATACTGCAAGCCAGGATCTAACCTAGATGAGAAGTGTTGTTGGCTGTTTGCCATATAGTGCCATGGCTTGTCGTGTGTCTGAAATCTTCTCAGGCTTTTGTGGCAGCTGTCTGCTGCTGACAGTGCTCCTAAATCTGGTTGAGATCGGCCAGACCTTCCCTTTAAGCTCAAGCTGATTGACCATACAGGTGGCAATAAACATGCTATAAGACAGCACACGTGTGTACGGACAGCTCTGTAGCTTGCCTCACACCTGTGGTGTCTGATCACTCATTCCTGGTTACCACTTCATCCATCAACACGGGGCAACTCACCGTCTCAACAATCAAAGATGGCTTTGATGTTGCTGAGGCTGGTATTGTTCACCGGTTCTGTAGGTATATTGGTTCAAACAGTCTGGAATGGAACATCGTACGCCTGAAAGTGCTACATCGGCGATAGTTGCTGGCCCACAGGTGATGAGTGGCCAGCGCCGAATGCTAGCGTTGCTGGTGGTCTTGTGGTTGTTATTCCTCCTGGTAATGTGTGTCACAACACCTTCGAATGGCCCCTGGCACGTTGAACACTTACGATGCGATACAATGCGCGAATGTGTCAACCTCCTTCTGCGAAGAGCAGTGGACGTCAGTGATCAGGGATTCGGTATTCCTAGAAGCATGGAGAGGCGGCTGACCCCTAAGTAGAAGTGACCAGCCTGCGGCCGAGCTTTGAACTTATTACACCAACGAAACCTGCCGACCGACGACTGATCCCAGCTAACCATGTACTCTCGGCTATCATGGTGTATATGTGATATTGGTTACTAAATACAACCATATCAAAGCTGGCATTGACTTTGCACGAAAACACCAATTAAGACTCATCATACGGAATATGGGACTTGACTTTCTCGGTCCAAGGTACTACTAGGTGGGGTGCCCTTGTCATTAACACCCACATTTTACAAAATGTCACATTTAAGGCTCCTTATGACGGACCTGGGAACTATACAGGTCCAGCTGTCCGTATTGGAGCCGGTGTCCAAGGGCGTGCGTTGCTCAGGCAGGCAAATGCTGAGAGCCCTCTCTAGCTATTGTAGTTGGAGAATGTCCTGTAAGTAAGCCTCCCTATTCAGTTGATGCTGAGTGATAGAGTGGGCTCGCCGTGTGCAAATCCAGATTTTTGATGAGGTAATTCAGACGGTCAGGCCGTCTAGGGGTTTCGTAGAGAGCGGCGGTCATGGACCCATGACAACATTGTATGGGCTGGCCTCAGACAATGTTTTGCAGTTCGAGGTGCTCGCGGGCGACGGCGAATACCATATCGCAAATTCATAGAAGCACACCGACCTGTTCTGGGCTTTAAGAGGCGGTGGTCCGCCAGCATATGCCGTCATACTATCGACCACATTCAGTGCTTACGAGGACGTGGCGTCAAGCAGAGCCATTTTGAACATCAATTTTACCCACACTACCAAACGAGACTTTGTTCTAGGCAGCCGTGAAAGTCTTCCATAGCAACTTGAATCACTTTCGTGGACAATGGTATAAACGTCTACTTCGAGGTTTGGGCGCTGGGGCTGCATATCCAGTCATCTGTGGCCATCAACCAAACGACCGAGCAACTCGATGCGATCCTCAAGCCGATGTTTGATGACCTAAACGCCATGGGCCTGTCGAATTACTCCACCATAACGAAAGGCTATGGTATACTTTTTGATCTCTATATCGATCTGTTCGAGGACAAGGTGGCTGGCGTGTCGGCGCTCACAGGCAGATGAATGTTCGCACACCAAGACGTCGCCACCAATAATGACAGCATTGTTACTGCATTTCAGGATGTAATCATCAATGGAGGCTATATCATCTCACATATGTGTGATCCAGGGCATAATATGCCAGTTACGAACAGTGCCACTGACCCGCGCTTCCGCAATGCGAGTGACTTCGCTATCATCGGTCTGGAGGTGGCCCCAAACGCAACTCTGAAGGAGAAGGATGATGCCCAGTCGTTGGCGACCTACAATCTCGACCAGGCATTCAGAGACGCCGGGGCGAATGGGTGCGGATACGTCGATGAGGTACAAAGATTGAATCTTCACTATCAATAGTTTTGAATTTGGACTTGATTTTATGACGTTGAACATCTAATATCCATTACAAGGTGATCCGTATCAGGCAAACGTACTCCTATGGGACCAACTACCCGAAGCTTTTAGCTATCAGGCAAAAGTGGGACCCGGATGGGTTGTTCTACTCCATAGCAACGCCAGGAACGGAGAACTGGGAGGTTATAGATTATGGGACCCGTCTATGCGGAAGGCTGAATGGAACTGCCGCTCAATTGGGATCGTCCGGAATCGATCTCACAGAGTGAAACGAGGTTCTGAGGCAGTGAGTAATTGTCAAAGAACCGGGATCTTCAAAGATGTACACAGCATTTCTTCATATACTTACTCAGAAAGACGCCATGTTTGGGCAGCTTGCCCTGGTCAATCATTTCCAACCCCGTTACTGAGCTGGCCAGACCGGATACTCCCATCCACTTTGCCCGTTCGCAATTAGCCTGCTATCTAACCCATCCGAACCCTGGGATATCAATAGGACCTTCGTGAATGGTACCTCACTATAATACTGGAATGCAGTACCGGCGGGAACGAAGACAACATCACCTGTGACCATCTGAATAGTCTCCCCCACCATCTCAAAGCTAAACATACCCTCCAATACCTCGAAAGCACAGTGCCCCGTCAGTGGCTGGCTTGAGCTTCCTGTTCCCGTAATGTTCGACGTTGTACTGTTGCCAGAAATGCTCATTGCAGGCTCGCCATTGAGCCTCTGAGCCAAAATGATTGTTGACATGGTGAAATTACCTGCACTTTGGTCTGCTGTGACAAGAGGCTGCACAATCTGGTAGAAATCTGCCGCCTGGCTGATGTACTTTGGACCCATATCTTTGGCCACAAAGTATGAAGTGTATTCGTCCGCGCCAAGCTTTCCCTGGGTATATCCGTCGTGCCAACCTGTTGAAGCCCCCGAGGAGTAGGAACCGTTGACTAGCTCTCGAGACGGAACGAAGCTAAGTTGAGCATACACGTCGAACGACTCCAAGGCGGAGATCTCGCTGGAGTCGGGGGAGCTGCTGTTCGCATTGAACGCGTCGTCGCTGTCAATTTCGTAAGGGCTGAACGTGGAGGGAGTGAAATTTCCATTCGACAAAGCATAGAAAAGATTCTCAAATCCACCAGGTTGAATAACGCCCACCATGTCCGTATCGCTTGAGGGGTTGTTAGTATTGAACCTTCAAATGGCGAATCGAACCTAGAGAAATGCTTCAAGGGAGCGGCAGGACTGCTGCAACGCTCCGTGCTAGTACACGTCTGACTTCGAAGATTCATACAGCTTCTGTGGGCTTCACCTACGGATCTAAGATTTGAAAGGTATGCGTGGTATTGTGCGGAACCGCACCATAGTCACCGGGTGTCAGCAGACGGGCTTCTTCGTTGTCGAAGGTGCCGGCGTCCGCTGTCCATAACTGAAATCTGCCCTTGAGACAGAAGAAGTTCTCATAGTGTTCGAGATGAGTGTGTGGAAGCACGCCTAGGGAGCCTGATCCGGGAGCCGCTGTGGAAATGAGCGTAAAGGCGTAGTCGGAGGACGGGCCAGTCACTGGGAAGCGATATATCTGCGAGCCGACTATAGTACCGTCGATTCCGTAGTGTCGTACAGCGTAGGGGCGAGGGGATGTTGGAACCGAAGACACCCATAGGCTTGAGCTCGACGTTTGTCGACTAATCGACGCGTGTCTCTCACCAGGAACATTTTTCGCGGCCGCGGTTAGAGAGAAAAGGAGTCCCAGCCCCAGATTTAACGGGGAACAACGCATCTTCACTGAGGAGAATCAATATGCTGAATATTAGGAGCGAGGTGTAATTTGAATGACTCGACGAACGAAAAGAAAAGCTAGATCAGCGAAAGTAAAGTACCCGGATAGGATGGTGTTGTCGTGAGTCTCTGAGCCAGGTGAGGCACTGATGAGTGCTCCCTAATGATGTTGTGTCTAGTGCAACGCAGTTTGGATGTAAGAAATAGATATAGAGAGAAACAAGTCTTCTTGTCTGGAATATTCTTACTGAGTATCAAGCGAGCCTGAAATATGGCGGTCACATGTTCAATTTTGGCTTCTACCAAGACCCCAGGCATTCTATGATCCAAACATCAACAACAGCTCGTGCATTCCGGATTTGCCGGAGTTACAGTGATCAGAATGGTTATCAAACCTTCTCCGATGACCCGCTGTGGATAGGGGAAGGGACTAGATTTTTCAAGATCGTCGTCGGCCACCGAATGCTTTTCTCAGGCGAAGAACGAGATGTGCTCCCCCTTCAAGGCTCGACGCCATCCCTGAAAAGACGGAAATTATAATCAATGCACACATCCACATTGATACGCTGCCGCGATAACCTTGATCCCTGTTCAAATTTTCGTGCCTGACGAGTTCAAGGAACCCGTCATAACGAACCCCACTTACTTGCGTTTTAAATTACAGCATGTATACAAGACCGGCTTTTCCGAGATTCGGAACAGAGCCACGGCTTCTTCCACCGGAAGCAATCAAGTACATAAATACCATGGACACTAATTTATGTTTTCGATCGTCAAACATCGTGAGCACTATTGACGCCTGTCATGTCGCTCTCCTGGATTTCGGACATCACAATGATCCTCAACTCTGGTAGGACCGCCAAGACCATCAACCTTGTTTAACCACGTAATTTGAAGGCTATATCTGGCTTCCCAAGCCACAAATTCCCGCAATGTGGACGACAAATCCCATCTTCCATCTGAATCAACTAAGATCAGAGTCCTTTTGGAAGGATTCTGCTCGAACATCAAAGTGGTGAAAAAGCTGGAAAGCAATTAGCAGGTGGAACATGCTATTGTGTACTGATCACTGACATCTAGAAAGTCTTCGTTCGGCGTTATGAATGTCATACATAAGCTTTGCAGCATGGCCAAAACGATTGGCCCAGAGACTGCATCAAGAAGTCTCTATCATTAGGCAAGTCTTCTGATTCGTGTCTAAGGAGCATTCAGACCGGAGAAGCTTCAAATCGTGCCCCTAAAGACCAGGCTTGCACATCGATGATGTCGAACTGCAGATCACAGCAGTGCCATCGGGGTTTGGCATGCTATCGAAAACGTCGTCTTGAAACGGGATGTCTTTGGGAAATATTATAAGAGCCAGAGGACGCCATCGAAGGCTTGCATCAATGATAGCCTAGGGTGTATACTGCACACAGGCGGCCTATGAGGCTTAGAAGGGGACGAACAGAAGAGAATAGATATGTGTATCACGTCTGACCTAGAAAATTGGTAGTTTCTGTGCCTCTTCTTGTTTGATCAGACTAGGGTATTCGCCTTGGCTGACCGCCTGCAGAGCAGCCATCCTTTTTAGCCTATCACATAGATGCGCCATTATCATAAGCAGCAAGATGGTACTATACCTATGTAGATAACAGAGGTAATGGTGTCAGCAAGCAGTGATTGTGGACACACATGATTCCGAAAGACACATGCATGTGGCTTGCTGTGCTCCGACCTTATGGCTGGCATCACCAACTTGAGTCAACAAACAAAGTGTCACCTTCTTGTGAGCAAGCGAAGACCTGCACTCCGCTCAGAATAACCTTAGTAACAATCACCATTTTGAGAAGCCGCTTAGGTAAGATATCACGGACGAAAATGATGAAGCGCACCCTCAGCAGGAAAGCGAAGCGCCGAAGACCTCTTCATTGAACTGAGACTCTTTTACGAAGCCGAGCGTCCATCTGGGTATTCTGACGGTTGGGCCACTCCTACGACTGTGTCTGTTAGCCATTTTCTCTCTTCGAGGGCCTGCAGATCCACTTGATGACATGATGAACTTCTCACTAAACTCTTCTTCATTTGGTGGACCTGCTCTTCGTCTCTCGGTGTATCCTTAATACATCGCGCTCACACAAATTTGTTAAGAGCGACAGTACAATATACTTCAGGTTACACACCTCCACAATGCCGGCTTCTGGTGGCCCGCGCGGGTTTCTCAACCTTGCGGACGGTATGGAATGCTGATATCGAGTGAATAGCAGTAACATCGAAGAGTAAATTAGCCCAACAATATGCGCTGTCAGCGTATAACGCGTGCGTATCATGTGAAAAACGCTAGACAATGAAATCGGTGAACGAATGGCCATCCGTCTCACACTGCATGAAACTTTCGGAATAATGCTTGTACAATATCGGAAACTTTGGAAGCATCGTCCTACAGATGGCCTTCGAGAAGGGTCTCGGAGCCGAGTTGTCTAGTTGAGATGCGCTAGACTTGAAACTCAGGTATGACCCAGTTTTACCCCGTGGGGAACACAGCGGACTACAACCCGGCTGGTAGTGCTGGGGTCGAGCGAAGAGGCGAAAGGGCCGAAGGCCAAACCCTAAATCTCGGCGGTGACGGATGGTGAAGTGGCCGACTTGCTGAGACACCATGTGCTCAGGGGCTCTACCTGATCAACTCATCCATGTGGCTCCGACATCCAACACTTCTCGTCAAAATTTGGCACAGCTGAGAAGACATAGCACAAGAACCGCCTTCGTGTTTGAAGATTCGTTTCCACCTCACCTGCCTCGCGAGACGAGAAAGGTTCGTTGCGATGTGTCGAGGAGTGGACCGCCATGCATGAACTACTCCCCGGATAGCATCGCTTGCGTTGTAAAGGCGAGGAAGTGGTTTAATCATTCCTCATCCGCTGCCGATGTGCTAGCTGACATGGTAATCGTAGGCCAAAATCCAGTGCTCGACGGGATGGTCGACCTTGTAATCGCCAAGATAGCGTTGTCGATCCAGAGCATAACAATGACCCCGTGATAGAGGCAGCACTGCAGCAGAACAGCGTCTCAATAGCGACACTGGCTTGCAGGCCTCAGATGTAGGGCAACTGACCATGCTTGATGAGCAACCAGTGGCTCCTGAAGACCAAGTCCCAGACCCTTTATTCATGGACGGCACAGAGTTCCTCGGGGGTGATTTGGCCACCATGTTGCCTGGGGCATCAGTTCCAATGCAGTCAGGTGAGATCAGGCTGAGCCTTGTAACCCGTGCATGTGACTTACGCAACGAGAATAGCTTCTTTTATTGCAGACAATTGTCTGTCTGCGTCCGTCAAAGAGCCTGAGGCAGATTGTTTCGACCTCCCTTCACGGCATCAGCAGAGCACACTTCATCCCAACAGCATTATCTATACATACTATCCGTTTCTCACACTGGACAACCCGTTCAACTGCTTGCCGCGAGATGTCGACTTCCTGGAGGCCGAGGGCTGCCTGCACCTGCCTACGCGAGGGATCATGGACCAGATTGTGCGACAGTACTTCCTACACATCCATCCATTTCTGCCATTGTTCAATGAGGGCGACTTCTGGGAGATGTACTACAATAAGCAATCTGTTCGCGAGGAATCTAGGATCTCGCTGCTCGTTTTCCAGGCTATTATGTTTGTATCATGCAATGTAAGTACGAGATCTTGTAGCATCGAACACTATCCTCGAACAGGGACTGACACTCTTTCTCTCAGAGTTCGTCAACTGGTCGATGGAAAGCGCCAGTTCCTTCGGGTACGAAAGCATTCGGGGTCTCAGAGCTGCATGTTATCGAAGAGCCAAGGTGAGACGCCAGCATGGCCATCATTGTGTGACTTCTCACTGACACATTCTAGCTTCTCTACGACTTCGGTGCCGAGTCTTCCTCTGTGGCCGCTGCCCAAGCCGCGCTGCTTCTCTCGTACTGGTCGCCACCTGTGAGAACCGAGACAAAGGCCAACACTATCTGGCTGAGCATCGCCATCCAGAATGCAATGGACGTCGAAGCACCCTACTATGCCACATTGCCTGCTAACCCAACATCATCGTCCGCAAACAAGGTTCCTGAAGCGAAGCGGGTCAATGTTCTCAAACGCCTCTGGTGGTGCTGCGTCATACGAGATCGGATCTTGCCACTGGGTATGCGACGAGGCATTCAGATTACCCGTGCCCATTTCGACTTTGAGAAGCACCGGCCGCTGGGACTGATAGATCTGGATGATGAAATCCACCGATCCATGGTCTATAATCCCGACACGAAATGAGAGTTGGTTCGCCTCTTCTCCCAAGTCTTGGACTTGTGTGTCCTCCTGACGGCCGTCCTTGTTCTGGTCTTTCCGCTCGACGCAGCTCCGGACGGAAGCCGACGACGACGGACCTAGTTCCATCCGAGGAAGCGGAGATTCGAAAGAGCAAAAAGGCTCTGGTGCATTGGTACACGGCTGCCCTAACGGCATCCACTGGTGCTGAAGGCGTGGGAACCGAGATAAACTGGGCCAAGCACGAATCTGTAGTCCTATATACGCATCTGATGTACACGTACTATCAGTAAGTCCTAGATGTCACATGGCACTTTGATGTTACGTTGTGAAGCTGACTCTCTATCTGGTTATAGCTCTGCAAGACTGGCCCTATATAACCATGAGCTCCAGCACTACCTGGCGCTGACGGCGGACGACCATTCAGAGGATGCTCAGAGATTTCTCGACACCCAGGATGCGATCCAGAATGCGTTCTCTAATATAACAGAGAATGTCAAGGGATTGAATCAGCGGCATTTGATCCGGTGGCTCCCTATCAGCGCGTACGTCTACCTTCTGAAGGATCGTGCTCCCATGGCGTGAATCAAAACAAATTGCTCACGATAACAATTAACAGCGCCGCCTATATCGCGTCTCCACTCGTCCTCCATGTTCTCAATATCCATCTTTACGGAACTCAACAGCCCCAAAGTACCGCCACCTTGATCGAAGTGATCAAAGTGATGCACCTACAATACGACGGGGTTGACTGGATCGCCAGATTGGTCCGGCATTTGGTGGACCTTGTGCAAGATGATCCAGCCTTCGCCGACGGGAGAGACGTCACGGACTGGGCGGAGCTTCTAGCCGTAAAGCCGAAGACGTATCTGCGTCTCTCTCTTGCACTAGATCTGAGCATGAGCAGTGGAAGATTTCCGGACAAGAAGGACTTTCTTGCTCGCCTAGATGGAATCCGATTGAGTCGCTCCGCGCGGGTGTTGAAGTCCTTGACAGAGCCGGCACAGTCATGTGTGGTTCAGGAAAATCACCGTATGCTTCTTGATAGCACGGAGACTGACAGTGTGTCGCTAGCTGGTGATTTATCTTCCAAGACAGCTTCTCTTATCACCTCAGGATCTGCGGTCGAGGATGACTCAGGGATACAGGAAAAGGACATGGGAGAAGCACATTCCTCAGATCCTCTGGCTCACATCTATTCGCCTCGTCTGCAAGAGCGCGATGCAGTGACGGACAACGACCGGTTTTCCTCGCTGGCAGACGACTTGGACGAGTTTTTCGACCACACAATGGGTGAACTCATAGCTTCTGAAGACTCATCTGGCGAGACTCGACTGGCTCACCACGAAACTGACATTGACACTACCCTTTTTGCGGGCCAAGAGACATTCACGGCTTTAATTTAGCTATGAGAGCAGAGGTAGCGATCGTCGGCAGGCGAGATGTTGTGGCTGATCACATCTACCTCCGATCTGAGTAAGACGTCGTCGGGTTTAAAGGCTGCGTGAGCCACCGTCGGCGTTCAATTCGACCGGAGAGCCGCGAAACCCAAGCCTGGGCACTCATTAGTTATAGTGCATACACCGCTGCTGATGAAAAATGTACCATGCATTGTTGCGATCGCTTTAGCGTATTCTCGAATGTAGCAGAACGATTCCAAAACGGGAAAACAATCTTCAAGGTCACGACGGTGTTTGCTTCGGCCCGGCATGGCAAAGTGGTTCGGGGGAATCGAATGTTCATATGCCTGGAACTCTGGTATAAAATGTCGACGGATATTCTGCAAAGGAACCATATGGCGATTTATTGAAGTATGATGTTTGTGGCCGTGACCATACACAGTACACTAAATCCAATACTTCGTTATACACTCTTTGAGGTCTAGAATATCGCAAACTCACGCCTTGCAATGTCTGAATCGCAGTCTTTTCAGCTGGGGCCTCTCAAGAAAGGGTCGCTTAGGATTGTGATGGACTCTCAATTCTGTAGCAAAGCCGTCTATCCGCCCTCGAACACGAATCTTAGTGGGAAAGCAGCTATCATCACGGGAGCCAGCGCAGGTCTGGGGTACCTTTCATGCCGCCAATTTCTCTCATTCGGCTTGTCCCGACTAATTTTAGCCGTTCGATCGGTGAAGAAGGGCGGGGAAGTCGCCGCGAGCTTTCGAAAAGACTTTCCCAAGGCCACCGTTGACGTTTGGGAACTCGAGATGGGCTCCTACGACTCTGTCCAGGCGTTCGCACAAAGAGTCGACGTTGAGCTGACGAGGCTCGACATCGCAGTCTTGAATGCGGGTATCGTCAAGCCTGATTTCAGTATCAATTCCAACACCGGCCATGAGGAGACCATCCAGGTCAACTATTTGTCCACCTTCCTCCTCGCCATCCTCCTGTTGCCCGCCTTGAAGGCCAAGTCCCCTCCAGGCACACCCGGCCGTCTGACGATTGTCAACTCGGGCGTCAGCTACTCAGCAAAGTTTCCCAACCGTAACCAAGTTCCTCTGCTTAGCTCCTTCGACGACACTAAAATCATGCCGTGGGACCCCATCGAGCGGTACCCTTCCTCGAAACTCCTGGGGCAGCTCTTCATGATCCGACTCGCTGGGTACGTTAAGCCTGAAGATGTGATTATCAATCTTGTCGACCCGGGGTATTGCAAGGGCTCGGACTTGCACCGTGACACGAGAGGCGTTGTGGCCGCGGTGTTCAGCATCTCGAAGTCGCTGATAGGTCGGAAGCTGGAGGACGGTGCGTCGACCTACATCGACGCCGCTGTCGTCAAGGGGAAAGAGACACATGGGAGCTTCGTCATGGACTGGACCATCAAACCGTGAGTGGCCTGTCTCCCAAGGCTCGGGCCACAGATTGAACGAGAGCCTGTATGCTGACCATTCTGTTCTATAGGTACGCGGCACCAGCGCACGATTCTAAGATCGAGCCTGTAATATCGAGGCTTTGGGACGAGACGATGCGGGAATACGAGTTCGCTGGTGCGCAGCAGATCTTAGATGGGATGCGAGCATAAGTGATGGAGACCTGTGTACACATGTGCATCAATGTATCTCAGTGTGTAAACAGCGAGCGACTTGCACTAAATTGAACCAGACGTCCTGATAATCTGAGTATTCACGGATGTGTGTGATGAGGACGGCTTTGGCTGATACCTCAAGACCTCTACCACCTGTGTTTATATATATTATGGCACACAATCGGTCACCACCTCGTTGGTGCGGAATGAGCTCTACTCCAGACAAGAAGGAACCACAATACCAGAGATTTCGCTTAGCTCTACTACACTGAAGTAGAACCACGGCTACTACGCGCTATGTATAAGGTGGCAATTTGCCGAAGCCACGTCTTTCCAATGGTGTTTACAGGCGAAGTTAATGAGAATACAGTGTACGCGACTACAATCAGTTGCACTTGAAGTGGAACTTATGGATATACTATGGTACTCTGGGCCGCGATAGTAGAAACACATCGTCCCATAACACGTCATCATTTTAGAGCTACATTGTACTGGTAGAGCCAGGTGTTGGAAGCCAGTCTCCCTCCTTCAATCAACCAAGTGGGCTTTCGACGATAGCGCCTTCTTCTTCACGCTTAGAGCCACTGGCTACGCTGATGAATACATACTGTCGTCAACGCAGGTTTGGAACCTTGTTATAGACGCTGCGAGACCGTGTCCGCCTCGACGGTGTGCGCGGGCTTTGCAATAGATGAACTGATGTATCTGCATAAAACACATTGCTTTTCTTGGCGATGCCACCAGAATAACGTACCATAGTACATAGTATGAAGGGAAGGACTAGGACATTTGCTTATCGCGGCCCGCTCTTGTGCATGAAGATCGATCCCTAGCGGTTGTAAGAACATACCCAAGACCTTATCATTCGTCGGCGCTCAGATGTGGACTTAAGACATAAGGAGAGTTGATGAGACTATGAGGACCATTGTGCTGGAACGGTGTTGGCGACAGTCAGACGGCCTGGAAGCTGTCACATGCTGAGATTTGTATTTTCTCGTTCCTCAATATCAGGGCGCAACCATGTCGCATCTGCCACATACCCTCGCCGAGGCACCTACATCGCTGCTCGGTCGACACCGTCAGCTAGCGCCCTCTGCCGCTATTCGGGTATGCTAATCTCTAAACCGGTGATGAGTAACTGCTGAAAGATCTGTTTAGGTATTGCCAATCTGTATAGGGGCTATAAACTTAGGTGAAGCCGGCAAGGAGCCTATGGGAGACTGTGCACCAAGGAGACAGCTTTTAGTAATTATTCTGGACTATTTCTGTATGTCCCATCTCGCCGCCCCGTTTGCCCAAACTGCCAAGTATCACTGCCTAGAAAATCCAGCCCAGCTAGCTATGCCACTGTTAACAGTAGAATTGCAGACTCTCAGGGCGGCAATTTTATTGATACCGCGAACTCGTATCAAAATCGCCAATCTGAAGAGTGGCTTGGCGAGTGGATGGCGGCCCGCGATAATAGCGATGAAATCGTTATTGCTACCAAATATTCGGGGGCCGTACGCCAGCGTCCAGAAGAAGGGTATGCTTCGGAGTAACCTAGGAGGCGATTCAACAAATTCAATGAAGCTATCACTCAAGCATTCTTTTGAGAGGTTGAAGACTACCTATGTTGATATATTCCATGTTTACTGGTGGAATTATACTACATCTGTTGAGGAGCTTATGCATAGCCTTAAAGATCTAATTATTACGGACAAAGTCTTATATTTGGGTATCTCCGATAAACCAGCGTGGGTAGTAACTAAACCCAATCAGTATGCCCATATAGCAGGGCTAATCCCATTTGTAGTCTATAAAGGTAAGTATTCCATACTCCCTCACACATATTGAGAGCTAATATAAATAGGTCATTGAAACACCGCAGCCCATGATATGGAAAGAGATATTATTCCTATGTGCCTTGACGAGAAGATGGGCATTTGCCCATATAGCACCATGGGATAGGGCTGTGTCTGGAGTGTCGAGCATTATAAGGAACGCGAAGAGGCAGGTGAGGGAAGAAAGGGAGCGTCTATCACGCAACAGGATCGGAATGTTGCCCTTGTGCTAGAGAAGATTGCGAAAGCAAAGGGCGGGGAGACAACGCTGCATCATATCGCTATGGCGTATGTAATGCAACGGGCCCCATACGTAGTCCCGCTGCTTGGAGCAAGGAAGTTAGAGCATATCGAATAGATTATCCAGGGGTTGCAGGTTACGCTGACAGAGGCTGAGATCGGAGAGATTCAGTCGGCATACCCGTTGAATTTCGGGTTTCCGCATAGTTTTCTCGAGGGCGACCTCTTCCGCAGGAGCAATTCCCCCGCTAAGGGGGCATCAGGACCGGAAGAAGTGTGGTTGACCAAGATGGCTTGCAGTTACATCGATTCCGTGGAAAGGCCGAAGCTTATAAAGCCGTCCTCTTGATGTACAGATTCTAGAGACTATACCAGAACAGGGAAATTTGAAATTTCAGATGCTTTGTCGAAGACATGGAAGACAAGCGGCTGCAACCATATCAGGTTCGTAGCCTAGACCAGTTTTTCAAAGAAAATAAGCGAAGGTGAGGCATATTGCAAAGCCTTCTCTGGAGCTTCCCGTTGTGCCCACAGAGTACTATCACGAATACCTTCGCCAACATCTCAAGGGCGCCCTGGACAGTCTGGCTGATGAAGCCTAGGCCAAGTGATCCGGTACGGAGGTCAATGACTTCGCCGCCAGCTACGGATTTACTGCATCTCTGCGCAAAGCACCTGCACGGATTATGCATTTACCTACATAGACGTGTGCGGTGAGTCACGTTTTCAAGCTCTTCTATGAAAACGACGAGCAGGAAAATCTGCCAGCACCTCCCTTTTGTTCAACTATACACAGTACATGACAATCCCGCCCAGCACCATGTCTTCCGGCCTCCTTCCTCACTCAGGCCCGAACGCTGGGTAAGTCGCAGGGGGTAGTTTCTGGCACCCCCCCTTTTCTGGCACCCCCGGCCCGCCACACCGCCTCTTCAACCACCTCTACATTTTTTATTCTTTCTTAATCAATTTAATTCCGAATAACTTCATTGTTTCACAAGATCTTTATATGCCCTCTATGAAGCCCTATACCGAAACTGAGCTGCCCAAGCCATTGAGGCTATCAGAAACGGCCTATCCCAGAAACAAGCCTCTCTCGAATAGAGTATTCCGAGAAGCACTCTTCAGAACCGCTTGAGAGGAACAGAGCCAGATAAAACAGCCCATCAAAACCAGCAAAGGCTTTCTATTGATCAGGAAAAGAAGCTGGTTGAATGGATCCTCATTCAGGAAAGCCTAGGGCTTCCACCTAGCCATTCAGAACTCAAGCACTTCGCCCAGAAGATCCTTTCGATTCATAGAGACTCTCAACCCCTCGGAAAGAAGTAGACAACGGCTTTCCTGAAGAGAAATCCAGAAATCAGTGCTCGGAGGGCCCAGAGGATTGCCTCAGTTCGAACTAATGGAGCAACAACAGAGGTAATACGGCCTTGGTTTTATTTATTCGACCTTCCTCAGATCTAAGCTATCAAGCCGGCGAACCGATGGAATATGGACGAGGCTGGGATAATAGAAGGCTAAGGAGAGAATGAATTAGTCCTTGGTGGCTTTTCTTCACGTTCAATCTAGAAAACAGACCTTGGATCTCGAGCCTGGACCTCTTTCTTCGAGTGTATCTCTGCAACTAGCACTCATCTTCTTCCTCTGGTTATATTTAAAGGGAAAACTGTATAATAATAATGGTTTCCTACTCTTCTAGACTCTTTCGACGGCTAGCAGTTTACTACTATGGATAATAGATGGACTACGAATACAACAGCACTTGAATAGCTGAAAAAGGTCTTTATCCTAGGCAGCCAGCCAGCAGACCCTTTAGAAGCTATACTATTAATCCTAAATAGCTAAAGTAGCTATAAAACTAAGGAGTTTATATAGGAATGCTTTCAGAACAATATTCTGTTACTTTATTTGCCTCCTTATACTTCTTATATCCTTCAACCTTTTAATCTTAGTGTCTTTTCCTTCTTTAAGAGAGCCTATTAGAAAAGGCTTAGTCTTCTCAGCTAATAGGGGGATTCAACAGCTCGAGGAAAGCGTTTATTTCTCGAGAACTACTGCCTAGCTCAAACAGAAGGCTTTTTTAGCTAGAATATCAAGTCTAGATAGAAAACAACAGGTCTTTAGCCTATCTGCCTAGCTAAGCTACTCTTAAGCCCTCTTCTCCTCGAAAATAGTCAATAACGCACACAGATCCAGCCAAATACAAGCTCAGAACAATTCAAAGCACTTAAACCTAACCCTATACTTTCCTCACATCAGCCATATATATATTCAACCCCTTGAAAGGCAAAAGATCTATACTATCAACTACACAAGCATCGAAACCATCTTTCTACTATACTAGCACAACGCATTCTTTTTGGAAAGATATAGAAAGCTTAAGATAAGAGAGATATAGCTCTAACTAAAACTTTAGAAGAAAACAGAGTGTTGAAAGCACAGGTTGAGGATTCTAGGCCTACGAAAAGAAGAAAGGTTGATACAAGCCCGAATTCGAAGTTTGCAGACATTCAGGCTATACAGAAGGCTCAGAAAGCAGCTAGGTAGAAAACAGAAAGCGAGGATGAAGATAGCGATGTCGAATTAGTTACAGATGAAGAGGATTGCATTATGGTGGGTGAATAGAGCAGAGGAGCAGAGAAATTCAATTATATGTATATATGTGGTGTGGCTGGCCAGGGGTGCCAGGAAAGGGGGGGTGCCAGAAGCTACCCCCTGCGACTTATAACAACGTCACCCCGCGCCTCACAATCCGCACCGTACAGCCCCAAAACGACGAAGCGCTGCTCGCATACCTGAGCGCCCAGATACCTATGGTTTCATCAGTGATCTGGATCTGCAGGGCATGAAGCAACCAACGAACCGGCACCTTCACATAAGTACCACAGCGAGGGAGATCATAGCATTTGATCTCCGAGGGCATCTCGACAACTTTGTCTGAGACCAACCAGAGTCTGTTGATGTTTCGAGTCTGCCAATAGGTCTTGAATGTGTGAGGATTGCAACAGCCAACAAAGAGGCGAGGCCAAGGCTTTTCTTTGCTCTTCTTGTCGTGCCTAAGCCGGGTCTTTTTGCGGAACCAAGACTCTACAAACGGGTTGGCGTGGCGAGACTCGATGACGATGATACTCATTTCGGCGAGGAGATCAAGATATTGATTGTGTAATGGTTCTCTTTGTGTGTCTCTTTGTGTGTCTCTCTTTGTCTTTGTTCCCACTTAGAATTAAGACAAAATACATCCAAAAGTCTCCTGGAAACGTTCTCCTTGGGCAGATTCTCCGAGGCTGGCGCGCGTATTTACGAAGAACGAAGTCGATAAGTGAGCATACAACTCAGTCAAGGGCAAGTATAGAGAATGTCGATCCCATCGGTGGGTCTTCTGCCTCAGAAACAGCCTGTCTTCGTGATTTACATAGCATTCACGCCAGTCAATCGTATACGCCGTTCATATATATATATATATATTACCCCCCGACAAGGATTATATGCTCTGCAGCAGGTGAGGCCGGCAGCTGAATTCGTACGTAAGCCTGCCTTATTGTGCGGTAGCGGTCACTTAGCTATTTGTAGTACGGCACCATTGCTTTGATGGTTCTGAATGATAGCAGTGGAAAGCGGATATAGTTATAGGGAGAAAACCAACTGCATTTCAGATTGGGTCGTACTATTTCATGTTAAGGGATCCTTAGCTGCTCTAAGCCACGACTAGAACCACTTCATGCCATGCCTCGAAATGCAAGTTGTGAGCATAGGCTAATAAATTAAATCAGGGGCAACGTTTTTCGAGACCCAACAAATCTGCAAAAATGAATGTCGTCCAGGATCGCTCTCCTATTATCAGTTGTCAACGCTCACCGGCAGCGAGGCCTCTGGGATGAGTTCACGGCTCTATCATAGGCAACCCGTCCGCATGGGTAGTGCCGCTCCAGAGGTCAAAAGCACCCCCCGGACGAGACCCCGCCTCCCTGACGTCCGGACCTTGAACAACCACGGGTGTTGAAACTTCTGTCTGGTCCACGCTCGAGCCGGTGCGATTGCTTGTGGCGGGCGAGAACGTTGTCGGGGTGGTCAAGTTGCTGAGCCTAGGAGCGGGAGGGGGAGAAGGGCGGGATGAGCCGGTATACTGGGGGTCTACCATCGGCACTGAAGAGCGAAGAGCACCCAGGCCGGAGAAGCCGGCAAAGTTGATGATCTGTGTGTGATGACGGTGAGGGTAGGCACCGGGAGAGGCCATAGAAGTCGGGAAGTCCGGAGACGGGGGGCTATGGAAACCATAACTTCCGTGGAAGTCGTCGCCAGATTCGGCGAAGAGGGATGACGGCCTCGGCGGGTTTATAGGCATTGGAGGCGGCGGGTAGGGCATCCTCACTTGTGGACGAGGACAATAACGGGGATGAAAACGGGTAGGTGGAAGACAGGACGGCCCTGGCGGAGGAGTAGGGCCGCAGGGGAATGGGGTCGATGATGGCTGGCGGGGAGGCGCCAGATCAGTAAAGCCATCACCTCGAAGGCTGGGGGCGAAAAAATCGGCAGGCGGGAACGTCTCGATGTCATCCCGCTCGATGCGCACCCGACGAGTTGAGGGCGGAGAGGGCGACCTGTCTCGTCGCCTGTAGCGCCATTCGTCCTGGACAAAACTCTTGCCGAAGCGCCTGGCATCCCGAGCCCGCTGCTTCTGGGCCAACTCTGCCTCGTCCACACGCTTCCACGGGTTGCCGTGCATGGTGGCCTGGTATATCCCCTTGTTGTCCGTGGCCACCTTGCCCTCTTGGCCACGGAGGATGAAGAGGTATTCGGTGGGCCGCCTCGCGCCCTTCTTCCAGAAGCGCCTGCTGCCTTTCTTGACCTCCTCGTACTCGGCGCTGGCGAAGCGGTAGTGGTACTGCTCGCGCATCATAACGACGGTCCAGTCGCGCCGGTGGAAGCGGTTGCGGGTGGCGTCCTCGCGGTCGGCCAGAAGGCCGTTGAGCTCGGACTGCAAGACGCGAGGCAGCTTCTGGATGCGCTCGTCGAGGTGGGTCTCGTAGGACTTGGCCCGACCACGGAACAGGCGCGAGGGGAAGGACCGTCTGCTGGCGGCCTGGCAGCGCTGGACGGCGTCCAAGGTCATCTTGGACAGCTCATCCTGATCGTACGGCTTGGTGCTGCAGGACACGTGAGGATCGTCATGCGAGTAGCGCGCGGAGACCTCGAGGCCGCAGAACCTTGTGCTCGCGACGCGATCATAGGTATCAGAATGATACAGGATCCAGGCCTCGTAGACGGGCTGGGAGACGCCTTGCTCCTTTGGGACGCGGCTGTGTCTGGTCAGCTATGTCATCTCAACGCAGAGCGGGTCCGGAGTAGACTTACTACACGGGCAGATCGTCGTCGAAGCGACAAGAGTCAAACGAGTCGTGGGAGGCGACGCTGCGTAGGTCGTCCATCACATCATCACCAGGAAGGGTGCGCGCGTCGGAGACGTAGCTACTGATGGATGCCTGGTCGTCAAAGGGGCGGCCGCGCTCGTCCATCCTGAGAGCCATGACGGGACGGAGTGGGCGGCCCTATAGTGAACGTCTAGACGACGGAGGGAGGGCTTGAGGACAGGCGGTTTAGGACAACGAGCTTCACACTTGAGGGTCACTTGCAGGAGAGAGCCAAGACAGCGGACGTGGGCGAGTCGTCGTCAGCTTTTTAATAAGAGGGTGGGAAGGGGGCGGCACGGTATCTGAAATGTTGAGGCTCTGTTACCCCGCCGCCATCCGTCTTACATACTCCCAAGGTAGGTTTGTGGCTTGTCTCGCTACCCACCACCACGACTACTACCACCAACATGCTTTAAGCCCCCCCCCCCCCCCCCCCCTCGGTGTTGGCAGCAAACAACGAGGCCAATCGTTATGGCCCAGACAATGGACCATCTGTATGTCTGCCCACTAAGGTCGTGGGAGGGGGGGGAGGGGCACACGGGATGGTCGAGAGTAGGTGGTCGGTTCTTCCAGCGTAGCATCTTCTTCCCGCCCGCCGGTGAGGCCAAGAGTCGCCTCATTTGCTGCTGCCTAGCATTATGCAATTGGGGTTTCGGGGGCGTGGGGACCACGGTACCACCTATAGCGAGGGAGGGCAATAGAAGACGAATAGGATGGGCGCGTCAGCTCATGGCCCCATGCAGGCTGTAGGCGCAGTCGACGCCGGTCAGCCTCTGCAGTCCCCCCACCCGGTTCTGACTTTACTTATTGCTGGATCGCGCAGCGCTTGCCCGCCAATAGCTGGACATTGTCTGCCCCTAGTCTGTGATTTTTCTCGTGTCTACTGCAAGCCCATACGGCTGCGGCCGGACACCGCATATGCAGTACAAGGCGAGAACTGCAGGTTACCTAGCGGCGAGAACACGGAACCCAGATAAGAAAGAGGGAGAGGGAGGAGGGAGGGAGGGAGAAGGGGGGGAGGGAGGAAGGGCTGGGGGCTGGGGCTGGGACTGTGTGCCACCTGAAGTGATTTACTTGCCCCAACTTAGTGACGGGAAGTCCTGAGCTCCCAGCGGCTGTCGTGTGCGTACGCTCGGGGTTCGGGTTCCCAGCTGCTTCATCAGAAGAAGTGCATCCTTACCTGGGCAACCTCCGAAGTCCTCGATATCGAACCGTGAGCGTGGACGTGGACATGACCTCGAACCCGCTCTGCTCTCCAGATTCCCACAATGCAATCTCGGATCACAGACAGCCTGGAGACGACCTCACCCTATGCCCAGCATAGGCAGCCTCCCCGCCTCACCCTGACCGACCTACCTCAACACCTCAGGACGAGCATCTATCGATACCTCGGTCTGATCCCTCGCGATGGCCATCTCTCCAGTGCTGTCTCCCTGGGCGGGACCTTTTTGTTCGACGGACGATGCTATCTTCGGTCCGATGTTCCTGAGGGCGCCTACCAGTATGGACAAGGCACAAATGGCGGCGGCGGCGATCATAATGGATCCGTTGGCATGTTAAGTATCTGGTCCAAGGATTATGCAAACATAGCTGAGTGGCCTGAATGCCGAGTTCGAGACGGCGGGCATGAGTGCCGCGTGCCATTCAACCTATTTCTCGTCTGCAGAGCCTGGTCCGAGGACGCCGTATCCACCTTCTATTCAACGAACCACTTCAGACTCCTGTACCTGGGGCGTGAGGGCCTCTCCGCCATGGACTCCTTCAGACCCTCCACCCTGAGGGCGATGCGGAACCTGACAGTACGCCTGTCTTTTTCGTTCTGCGAAAAGGCAGCAAAGGGCATGTTTTGCAATCTCGAGGACGACCGGGGGGATGGCCATCCATGTAAGTCCAGTGGCCTTCGTTCCTCTAAAAACAACTGTCTTGATGGTTAATGTGAGAACCACGCTGCGAAGTCCTCGGTCACGACCCTCCGCTCCAGGGTACAAGGCCAAGGGATCAAGGAGTCATACGGGACTGGTCACGTCTCTGTGAACGTCTTGCTGCTGCGATCGAGCCGGGAAGGCTCCAGCTCACATTGATTGCCAATACCAATGACGAGGCCACGGCCGCCTCCCTAGTGGCACCTATACACGCCCTGCCGAGGCTGCGCGCCTGTTCCATCTCCCTCTCCAAACGATACAATACCAGCATCGCAAAGAGGGCCGAAGAAGCCTGCCTCGTAGCGATGGCCTACCCCGAGTCCCGCATACGTAACCCCTTCCCCTTCAGGGACCTCCCCGATGAGCTGCAGCTGATGGTCCTCCGACACAGCGGCCTCAAGGCGCCCTATCATCTGTGGTGTGGCCGTCGCAGGCCAGGTGCCGCTGGGTATGCTGACTCGGGCATCTCGACGCTATGTATCTACGATGCCGGTTGGATTCAGAATCGTGACTGTGTCATGTGCTGCACAGGCGCCGGCGCACACTCGGCTGCAAACCCCACGTGCCTCTGTTGGACGCTGTGCATGGAGCCACTGCAGGTGGACCGTAAGATGAGGACGATGGCGCAGACCATACTGTACCAGGAGAACACATGGGTCCTGGATCTGCGGGACTTTGTTGAGGGCTATTTCCCGCGGCACTTCGACAACCTCATGCGGCTCGCGAGACATCTGCAGGTCCGCGCATCTACGGCCGATACCGACGAGGGCCTTTACGAACCCGGCCAGAGATGGCATAAGCTTATCGGTCGCCTCAAAGAGCTTCATCACGACCCAAGCCAGCTCACCCTGAGCCTGATCATGCTTCATCCGCGCCATCTAAAGTGGCATAGTGGAGGCCCTACAGCACGACCATCGTCCAGCCTTACGGGCTACGGGTGGCAGGACCATTACGCCTTTGCCAAACGCGCCCAGGGCTGCACGGTCGACCTCAACTTCCATCCTCAGGATGTCTTCGTCCGCATCCTCCGCCGACACCATTGCACAGGTATTGGAAGCGCCTGGTGGGAACTGCAGACGAGGGGCGAGTCACCACTGTGCGGTCAGCGAGAATTCCGGCTGCAGGAGCGTGCCATCGAGAGGATGATCATGGACGATCCACTTTACGATGCCGAGGCCAGGGGCAAGAGCAAGGCGATCCATGAGCCCGTCGAGGATCTGCCCCAGGAGGAGGAGGAGGATGACTTGCAGTATCCGCTGAACTCTTGGCAGCCGTTCTCTCAACAGGCGGAATGTACGCATTGCGGCTTCTTCAACAACACCCTTTGCGGCGGCAGGATGTAGGGAGCGTGTGGCAGTGCTGTCAGCAGCGTCTTCGCCCAAGCGCTGCTCGTGACATCCCGCCTGCCTCCGTACGTGTAAAGCGCTTATTGTTCTTGGCAGCGATCTATTTCATCTTGTCACAATCGCTACGTTTGACGCTAGGGGCTGTTGATTACAGACAGGCTGCGATGCAATGAAACACAAGTGAGGTTGGGCCTGGTTCAGTCAAATTACATAATTACACCGTGGTGGCTCATACTCCCACGCCATATTGGCTCTTCCCAAGTGACATACAGGCATTCAAGGATCTCCTCTCGCCGGAACCTTGTTGTAGCCGACGCCGTAGATATGTTGCTCTCCTGACTGAGGCGAAGTGGCAGCAAGCTCTGATATAGGCCGCGATACCTCAGTACCATCTATCTCCGAAACAGCACTCAATTGTTGCGACTTCCGCTGTTGATTGAAAAGAAGATTCAGATCACCTTGACTTCCTGTCGAGCTGACTGATGCATGATAGGCGTGTGAGGCGTGCTCGGATGATGTCCCGGAGAACCACGACGGAACAAAAGATGTAGGGCGCTGATCGGACGACACTTGACGCGGGGAGCTCTGATGGCCGACCATCTTGTCTGAACTGTAAGCAGAACCTGCGCCGTACTGGAATTGGGGACCAGGGAAGCCTGTAGAGTCTGGAAAGAATAGTTAATCAAGTCATAATTCTGTATACAAGATTTGAACCGATGGGATCCCTACCTTGATATGGACTCGGCATATACGACGTGGGCGTCCCGGCCACATTCGCTTGGCCCGAAGCACCATGCTGGCTTTGTCCGTTCCTCTCAAGCCGCCGGTAGAGCATGAAGAGCAGGATTCCGATTCCCAGGGCGGCCAACGCACTGCCAATCGCAATTCCGACGATGGCCCCAGTCGACAGCGTGGACCTTGAGTCATCACTGCCACTCGAGGTGGCCGCCGAGGTCATGAAAGGGCTCGCGTCGGTCACATTGTCGGATAGCCTCGCGGCAGTGAGGTTCGCGCCTGGGCAACCGTCGTTCTGGCACGCATTGGACTTGCAACAGCCTATAAACGGCGGGCTAGTCTCCGCACATGTGTACCAGAGGCCGGAGCTGACGCAGGCCTGCTCCGGGATGTCATCGTAGTCGGCAGAGCTATAGCTCGCGTTGCGGAGCGAGCTCTGCGGACAGGTCCCGGTCCCGTCGACGCAGGGATCCTCGGCGCAGCAGCCGAGAAACTGCGTGGTGTTCCCTTGACAGACGTAAAAATGTCCGCCGTCTGGACAGTCCAGTTCTAAGCTCATGCTGGGCGGGCGGGCGGGGGGAAGGATTTCTCGGATCCAGCGGTGAACGAGGGACAGAGTGCAGGACAGCGGAAGGTATCAGGCCGCGAAAGGGGAAGATTGAGGAGCATGAAGGTCTCGGGGACATATCGGGAACATGAATTGTCACCTCTGCTACCCACTCCAGCTGAGGCCGTGCTCGGGACCCTGGTGATGCTAATGCACGTTGGTTGTTGTTGGTCTCCACGAAACCTTGCGAACAGGGCAGAAACAGGCCAATGAAATCATCGCAACCTACCTGAGTACCGTGCCCCGAATGCCATGTGGCTGACTCCAGGCGAGATGACCGCGGGGATTTTGCATGTTAGTCCCCTTGGACATATGGAAAGAATCGTTGCATCACCTGTAATGCCGTGTGTAGGTGGTCGCAGGCCCGAGAGCCCTTGTTTACACATGCGGAACGAGACGACCCCGGCCTTAATAGCCCACCTACTTATGGCGAGACAGGAATCGGCCATGTTGGGAGCTTTGTATCCACTTTCTAGGTCGTGCCTCGACCTGCGCGTCGCTTCAACGCTCAACCAGATGCCGAATGAGAACTATGAAGACAATAATGGCTGCCGCTCATGGTCAAGCTCAGCGAGCTGGCGGCTATCGTCCCTAGATCTAATCTCTAGCTGTCAGCTGCACGCGTCTGCATACCGGTATGTAGAGTAGTATATTTACCTTGTATATCCGACAAAGGAGGCTAGCCAGAACGACCCGAGATATGTTAATACCCATTCTAGATATCCCGAATATCGAAAGCTACCAGTGTATAAGAGAACCACGAATACGATTCCGACGGCGGCCTGACATAGGACCAGCAGAGTATTCAAGACACACCTGCAGACATCGGGGTTCATTAGCCACTTCGATTGGCCGTGGATGCGTTCTCTCGCAGCGCAAGTCGGAACCACTTACGACTTTCTCAGACCAGGGGAATCAGCTGGTCCCCAAATCTGATCTTGCCAGACCACTGACGTCAAGACGGCACTGATCCCCAGAGCACCAAAGGCTCCCATCAGGAAGTACCGGTGCTCCTTGTGGTTGTCAAATGTGTCGAAGATACTGAGCAGAACCAGACACGCAGCAGCCACAAGACCGGCGAAGAGGGCAAAAAAGCTTGTCACCTGTCGCCACTCTGCATCTTGGGTCAGTCCATAGAATTTGTCCGAGTATCGAACATGATGGACCGCGAAGACCGTTCCGGCAAAGGCGACGCCCGTGATGGCGCACCCAACGATGAAGACCGGCTGAAAAGTAAACGCAGCTATGTCACTGATGAATGGGACTCCTGGGTTGACCTGGCCGGGATATCGAGGCCGTCCGATCACAAGCCAGCGGATGAGTAGAGTGGAGAGTGTGGTGAACCAGGCGGAGCTTGCTACCAGGGGAAAGATCCAGAGTTTCTGCGAGTATCGAAGGTCTTTGCTGGACGCCCTCGACCAGATGCGCGCCATTTTCGCGAAAAGACAACGGCGCCTCGGCCTGGCCCAGGCCGGCGTCACGAGGTCACTTAGTAAACATGCAAGCAAATGTTGAAGTTGAGGGGTCTCTGAGAAACCCCCGGCGAAAACTGGGGATAGCTTCTATTTGACTTGGTCTGCTCGATTCTCTGCGTGGCTGCGGATCGACGTCATCTGTGGGGTCTCCTGCAACCGCAGGATATCACGTTTCACCCGTCTGAGGCGCGAGCACATGCGAGACTCGATGGCCTAGATCTCACGGCACACCTTGGCGTATCTTCCACAATGAGATCAATTGATCACGCGGCAAGGGAACGCACTGCGAGCGTCACTACTTGAATATTCCGACAGCACTATGTATCTCCCATGGAGGCTACTTTGCTGGAGAAATGGGAAGAACATGGGCACTGGGGGCCCGTTCGTGATTACGGCCTGCATCACGTACCTTTTGGCTTCCCCTGACTTTTCCCTATCCCAGTTTAGCCGCCAGACACAGTCACCCCATCTATTAAACGCATTCAGATGCCGTGCATCCACTATCATCCGTCAAATGTCTGCCAACCGCGCAAGACGCTACTATGATAACTCAATGGGCTCGAAGCAGTGGTCGCGATCAAGTCGATGGTCAGGGGCTACCCCGTAGATAGATGCGGTGAGTTTTCCCTCCAGTAGCGGGGCGGCTTACTCGAGCAGCCAACCATGGGCCTGCCACCGTGGCGGTGATGTGTCTTGCCCCACCAGAGACTTATCCAGGCCAATGAGGTCGACGACGCTGGAGACACCCAGCATTACCAGTAATGCTGCGTCCTGGCAGCCCTGGGACGAACGCTTCATGGGGCATCCTCGGGTCATCCGTACGTCCTCGCTTGTGTGAGTCGTGCAGGGGAAGCAATAGTCCAGTATTTCTAGGAGAAGTCCCGCATGGTCTCAAGAGGGTCTGGGTCTCTCCATTCACTCCTTCAGAGACCATTGACTCATCAGCTTTGCGACCTACGCGCCTCATTGATTATCACTGAGCATCCACCACTGGCTGGTGCAGCTCACCACAATACAAACCCACCGCACTCGGTATCCTGGTATTTGGGATATCATGCCGAGAGACCTCGTCAGGATCAACACTGTCAGGAGTCGAGAACGAGATGACAAGAAGAACCTAAATCAGCGGGAGTGCGACCAAGTTTATACCGCCATCAAGAGGTGGAAGGCCCACGATGGAGCCGTTCTGCTCCCCGTTGTCCGGAAGGATGTTGTGTCGGATATCAAGGAGAGGGCCAAGCCGAAATGGTGGAAGATGAAGAAGTCCGGTATGTCAGACTGACCCCCATCAAGTCCGCTACCGGGTCTGACTTGCAAACGAACGATAGCCAAGTCGACGCTCTGCATCACAACTCCCCAAAATCTCCAACGGGAGATTAACAGTACCGCCAGCGGTGGAGACGTCAAGGAGCTCTTCCTCCTCATCAGCCGCCAGGTTGACCTTCCGGAGCTTAAGTTCGACGTGCCATCTGGTATCGACAACCTCTACATCATCCGGTGCGGGCACCAGACGAGCAATGATGCCAAGCGTAGCAGTGAGGAAATGGTCGACGCCAACAACAAACTGATCCTGAACGGCGGCTCGACCTTCTGCAACGTCAGGCTCGACGAGTGGCAGGCCAAGCGAGTCGGGGAGCACAACGTGATCCTCGGCCCGGGCGTCGTCATCCAGCTCGCCATGGGCATCCCCTGGACAGCAAGCGAGGCCCTGGGCAGCATCTCCAAGAAGCAGCGGGAGGAGGTCTGCAAGCACTTCCGAGAGATGTGCGAGGCCAAGTACCAGGACGCGCCGCAGTGGGACAAGTGGAAGGGCCCTGTCAACAAGCTCCTGGACGTAGCGGCCGGTTCCGCTAGCTTCACGCAGGTCGTGGAATGCTACGCGAACGGGATCGTGGTGCAGGCGGCGACCAAGGCAACAGAGTTCGGAGTAGAAGGACTCCTCAAGGTCGGCGCTGGCCTCCTGTGTGTCTCGGGGCCGGGTCAGATGGCCCTGGCCGGCGTCGGGGTTGCCGCGGCTATTTACTTCGTCCCTTGGGACACGGTATGGGCCTGGTTCAGAGCTGCCTTTGGCGCGCTGTTGAGTTGGCTCGTGCGTGCGTGGGAGAATTTCAAGGCTTGGGTCCGCACCACGGCAACCAGCCAGGTTACGAAAGGGAAACAGGGCGTCGAAATGAGAGTCCAGCCGCTTCTGACTGCTACATGATAAATCTCTCTGCCTCACGTGGATATATATATCCATGTCCAAGCTGGGTTCTTCATCTGTATCACTGGGTATAGAGTGGCTTCAGTTCTTCAGAAGAATGAGGCGATACCCAGGTACTTTGGTAGGGAACAGCTGGCCAGATACTTCTGTGTGCAACACTCCTGTAGCGTTCGATAGACCCATCAATTCAACACTCTTTAAGTCCCCTTTGCAATCTATATACTGAGAAGCGTTTTGGCCTGGTGCTTAGTGCACAAGCCTGAAAGCTAGACCGTGAAGCGTTGAGTTTGGCTCAAGTCTTGGGCTAGACACTTGAGCTTGTGATATACGGCGAACCGGGCTTGACTTGAAACCCCCTCAGGTGTGCTAAGTTATAAACACTCCATTATTGTCTGAGCCTGGCTCAGATCAGCGATTGCCTTGAGATACTTGGAGCGAACACTAACTGAGGCTGTAGGATGTGCCAAGCGAACTCCTTGGGAACACTATGATATGGTGTCACAACGTAGCCTTTGAGCCTTTTCTGACTCGCTGCTCTCTAAGACCGTGAGCTGACCAGGGCCCTCCAACATCGCCAACACCATTCAAGCTACTGTGATTTGAAAGTGATCTGTGTATCTCATCTTCAAAGGCTCCTCTTACTCTATTTCAACATAAGCCTTGCTTTCTCGTCACTCTCTTGCCGTATCTTCACGAAGGTATATGCTAGCACGGAGAATAGGAGGCTGGCAACGCCATCATACGACAGCGACTCCTCGGTGGCATCAATGAATTAATCAAAAACCCATTCCCGGGAATCTGGTTATGTCTCTGACACGGTGGCTTCTCTGATGTCTGACTCGTTCCCTGTACGGCAAGATAAGATCTGGTGAACCCTGTTTCAATGTCATTTTTGAAGAAAAGTACCCTCTGCTGTCGCCCATCGTCATGCTGCAAAAGCAAGGTCTAGCGTCCATGCGTCTTCTTCTCTACTTCTGTGCTTCGATCTTGAACAAAATGCAAGACTACAATCCCGCCTACGCCCTTACCCACATCGCCATTCGTATTTTGAGTCTCTTCAGCAGTGGCAAATTTAATCAGGCTCATGATTAGAGGATCATATCTCTAGATAAGTGGAAGTTCACAGCCGGGTTCAAGAAACAACTTAAAGTGTCAATTTTTAAGTCTAAGTGCCGGTACTATGGTTTCTCTCAGCCCGATACAGGAGCTGTGAAGCCGATGATGAAGTATGCGGCCAGATGAAGGACAAAGACACGCCCACCAATATAATTCTGGATTTCAGGATTCACTGACTGGCTCATCCATTGAGTTCCCGTCCATGAACAGCCATACTGAAGTCTTCGAATATATGCAGACTTCCTAGCGACGATGGCAACTTGGATCCAAGAGTGCCGCCTCGTCCCGATGGGAGTTCTTAGGTCGGTCCGTATGTCCAGTCGTGCATATCTTGAAATAACTTATTAGGCAACCGCCAGTCGAATATTTCGAAGACCCGTCAGGCTCTCGCCCAGCGGTCTGTTAACAGCTGAAGCACAGAGGTCCCGATAATACTGTCTGCGGGTTAATAAAGATGTTACCATCTTCACTTCAGGAAGGCGCTGTTTCGACTGTTCTCGTTTGAATCGAATGCCGAAAAAGTCGAAGTCTAGAAGCCGTACAAGTCTCTCCGCAATCTGAACCCTGTCCAGTCTCCTTGCCGAGGTGCTGTAGTAGACTGTCTGTTGTCGAACCCGCGAGAATGATCGGTGAGTGGATTGTTGTTGCTGATCATGCTATTACGATGTTGCATGATGTACTGTCTTTGTACGCTGATTTCGGCGAGGTATGGGTAGCTGTTTTGTATCCCCAGGTCATCCTGAAACATGTGCTGCGAGTCACTCGGAGAGTAAGCGCCGAGTTCTAGAGTTGATTTTGGACGATATCGATATTGCTATTCTCCCAAGTTGAAAGGATATCCAGCAGCTTCCAGACGGCGTTTCTGAATATGACGTTATTCCTATTTATGTCAATAATAGTCTGTACTGGAGGATTGTCTGTGTAAATACACACCTATTAATTTCTTTCCTTTCCCAAAGACAGCTCGGCGAGTGCTGAGGCGCATTTGCAAAACGAAGAGATGAGATACCGCGAAGAGGTCGCGGAGAGATAGCAGCAGGGAGGTTTCGTCCAGCTTCCGAGCAAGGTTTTCCTCCCTGGGTATTTGCAGAGGGTCCGCATGCCTATAAAAGGCGCTGGATATATATTCAGGTATATATTTAGCTAGCGTGAAAAGAATTATAATAATAATAATATTAATTTCTTTGCCGACCTCTGATACCTTGCATTTCTCGCACTTATACTCTTGAAGCTCTATGCGAAGCCAGATATGCCGAATATACGGCATATGACGTCTGATTGGGCGAATCGCTTTAGCAACAACCTTTGCCTTTTCTTCGGTCTGACGTGGTCTCCCGTCTTGCCCGGTCCATTGTTCTGACGGCGCTGTATGGCCTTCTGGAATTCAACGAGGGCTGACGGGTGTAAAACAAGCTTGCCGAAATTTGAAGCCCCAAAGAATTCCTGCCATTCCAGGCACACCGCTGCGTAAAGCTGCGCGATGCTTTTGTCTTCTACCAAATCACGATCGTAATTATTTCCCAACTCCCTCAGTATTTGTTGTTGCACAATCAAGGGTAGACTGTGTCATGATGCTGTAATATCCCGTGGGGATTCTGTGACACTGAACTGCTAAATGCTGCCTGATGACCTGGCTTTGCCTAGCTCTATTTTCTTTTTCTTTTCTTTTCTTTTCTCTTCTTTCAGTCAGGCCGGAAAACGGGTGAGTGGTTTGGTCCGGCAGCTCTTGACTGTGGTTGAAGAGTAGTCAAGTGCTACTACTTGGTCTTTAATGCAAAAGATCTGATTCTCCGAGACGGCAGCGATGTCCAAGAGGGCTGGGACACTGATTCTAAGTAAAATGACAGGAATGCACCCTGAGCTGTCTTTATAGCTGCCCAGGTGCCCCAGGAAGCCTGATGAGGGAGGTCGTTGACAGCTTGAACATGAAAGACGGACGTCAACGCAAGCTAAAAGCTCCAAAGCTGATAAGCTTTGGTAGCTTTTTCTAGGGAACTAGTTGAGCTGAGGACACTTCACATGTTTGAAGCTCTCGCCGAGTGAGTAATCTGTACCAGTGTGCGATTCGCCGGCATGTCTTCCTAGACAGGTCTAGGGCTGTGACGCCGTCGTGAGCCGGCCCTGGCTGGCTCGTATAGCCATCATGAGCTTGACGCCGTCCATTCTGGTCCCCAGGTTGGCCACTGTATGAATTTTCCAATGTTAAAGGTATTGTGTGATCAATTCCGACGCCGGGCTTAAGGCGTTCGTTGCACTGTATGAAGGGGCAGTATCAGCCCTATGGTCATGGTACTGCTATACAAAACACACCTCCACTCCCTCACTGCCTTGAATGGCTTGAATCACCGCCTATTTCTTCCTGGAGTAACATTAAATTGCAGCGGCTGTAATTATAAGCCAAGTGTAAATGAATAACAAAATCTCACGAGCGCCATCGTGGGAGGAGTCATTCCACAATAAAAATAACTCCTACAGGGTGAGTTGTAGCGGGTCCGCAATCCAACATTCACACCAGGGTGCGATTCCGCAAGAAGGCGGCGGCTAGGGACTCCGGATCGTAACGGCGACATGGCTTCCGTTGTTACGGTGTTGTGATGAATTAGCAGAGGAGCAGAAGCCTTGTTCCTTAGCCCGCACTTAGAATTTCGAAATGGGTAGCCCCTCCCATTGTTTTACTAGGGCAAACGTGATAAGATTTGCACTCTAAGGCGAAACCGGCTCCAACCAGCGCCACAACTCGTATGTTGCTTATTAGAGTACACTTCGTCATGCCTCATGAAATGCCACTGAAGCCTACCTCTATCTCTTCATCTCCTGGAGTGTCTTGCGAGCGAGGGTAAAACCATGTACGGGAGGTCAACGGCGTAATTCAGGGTTTCGCCAATGGCAAGACATCGGAGTATGTTTTTTGAACGACCACTCAAAAGGGCGCGAGTCGTAATCTTCACAAATGATTTTCAGCGGCCAATGACGAAGTCATGCCCAATTTGATGTCCCTGACCTCGGCTACTTGTTGATCAGTCAGCTGATTACGGATAGCCCTATGACCCCAGGCTTGATGCTCAAGATCGTTCGTGAGGGCATCATCCGAGATATCCTCTAGCTACTGGCCGAGGACTCCGAATTATCCTATATGGAGCCTGACGACCAGGTCTTAGCGCAGCGACTGAAGCTCTTGTTCGAAGGCAAAATCACCTCGTACCGAGCTCTCCTGAGAGACTCTCCATTCCCCGCCTGCTTAGTTGGAGTCGGTGAACGAAGCTCCCGGCGACACGCGGCGTCTGACGACGAAGACCCGCGATAAGCTATTCCTCCACCAAGGGGCCTAGCCCCGCGTACCGTGGAGAAGATCGCCGCTCAGCTTCGTTAGGTTCAGGCGTATACAACCTTTCCACAACCTGTCAAGCACAGGAAGTTCTCCGTATCCGATGTGAAGGAGTCTCCTGATTCTGTTTCGACACACCGTCAACGACAGCATAGCCGAGGGCTAGTCGAGAAGCGGATTTTCTGTCAACAATGTTCTGATCCTCCGCAAGCAGGCCGAGCCCAACCGCCCCGGCCTGCCTCCTGCTCCAGCCATTCCGCTGCCTCACAGGTCCCAGCAAAAGGTTATTCCGGGCAACTAACCGCTCTCTCAGCCTAAGTATGGTGGCGCTGGACCCAATGGCAAGGCACGCTGGTGAGTGAAGTGGAGGTACAACGAGGCCTGGCATCCTGGAATCTGATATACAATTGGCTCGTAATAAACGACTCCGTGACTGTTGAATGCTTACCTCGATGTCTTGTCTATCCAATTCGCATCAATGTAGGTCCGCAAAACCAGCCTCGGTCTCAAGTCAAGGTGGGGGGATATTTGCGTGGCAATAAGAAGGAAATCTTGGGAGATCCTATCATCAAGAAGCATGACCTCCAGAAACAATTATGTGGCACGAGATCAATTTCCAGAGATGGCTCATGGCGGAAGAGCTTCTTTTCTTTCAACTTGCCGTATATCTCGAAGAGGAGTGGACCGGGACCCGCAGATATTACGAACCCAAATGGACCCTGGCGGCCGCAGAATAGTGTTATTCGTCAGCTGGGGCCCTGGAACAGGGGTTCTCGGTCCAAGCCGACACGACGTTGACGACATTCCGGAGCCGAAAGATTGACTGACACTGGGGACTTGGCGAGGGTTAATGATTCTGCTGCTCTTTACCATGTGCCTAGGACACGGCGCCGCAGAGCTATTGTCCAACTCAAGTGCGCGTCTCGAACCTTCACCGTGCGCATATGTACAGTATAACGTGCTGCTGTTTAAACCGCCCGGACCAACTTACACCGTGTGCACTCGGTAAAATTCAAGGGATATGGACCGTGGTCTAAAATTGGATCCCCAGATGCTCTCCGCTGGCCCTATTAAAATCGGACTACGGAGCCCCATTTTACGCGTGGCGAGGGCCACGAGGCTGTACTGCCCCCTTTCCTCCCCGATGGCCTTCATCATAAGGAAGATGTTTTCCTTTCATCTCTTATCCTTCAGGATGGCGCTTGGCGAGAAGAGATCCCCAACAAGGAACTTGCTATCGTGGCAGCATACTTGGCCAGAATGATGTTCAGTTCCACACCAGTGTCCACTCTCATCCTTGTATTCGCCCACACAGTACTCGGAGAGTTCATATCGACAGACTACGATGCATACAACGAGGGAGACCTAGGCCACCGCCCATACCACAGCTTCTACTCCAGCCCAGAGCACTCGCCTGTGCTGCAGGTCAATATCTTGGACGAGAGCGCTGTCTCCAAGGAGGGCTCGCACATATTCCTCCGCAATGACGGACAGAATGGGTCGTCCCTCTCGTCGCCTCTGATCCTCGATGCCGGCGACCTCACCGCGGTGTATATGAACCGGACCTTCGAGAACGTCTTTGGTGTACGCGTCCAGGAGAACCTGGGCAAGAAGTATCTGACGTTCTGGGAGGGCAGCAGGGGCGACGGCAAGAGTGACGGGTTCGGCGTGGCGTATGACGAGAACTATCGCCTGGCGTACAAGATCTCGGTGAGGGATCTCCCGGTCCACGGAGACCTCCATGAGTTCGCCTTCACGGGCAACGGGACGGCTTTGGTCCTTGGCGTCGACCACAGGAAGGTCTATACGTCGGGATGGAAGGGCTGGAGATATGCTAAGAAGTTCTGGATTCTGGACGAGGTGTTCCAGGAGGTTGATCTTGAGACGAACGAGGTCCTGTTCAGCTGGCGGCTAACGGACCACATCGACCCCATGGATTCCTTTGAGAGGGTCATCACGGACTGGGACACCTATCACATGAACAGCATCCAAAAGGTACGGAGCACCAACATAGCCACCGTCAGAAAGACTGTTCCAAGCTGACACGTTCACGGACGTAGACCCAAGCGGGCAACTATCTGATTTCGATCCGCCACCTCCACTCCATTTATCTCATCAACGGCAAGACAGGCGACATCATCTGGACCCTCGGTGGCAAGCGCAACACCTTCAAGGAGCTCCCGTCCCCTGACGGCTACAAGCCCCTCGCGCCCCTCCTCACGATGGGCTGGCAGCACCACGCCCGCTGGGTGCCCAACACCAACGAGACGGAGATGACCCTGTTCGACAACCACAACAAAGTCACCACGCACGGCGAATGCAAGCCCGGGCAGTGCTCGCGCGGCCTCCACATCCGTATCGACGACACCGTCTCGCCCCCGACGGCCCAGGTCCTGAAGGAGTACCTGCACCCGTCGCAGCTGCAGTCACAGAGCCAGGGGAGCATCCAGCCGCTGTCCGTGTCCGAGGACGGGGCCTTCGACCGCGTCTTCATCGGGTGGGGCCGGTGTCCTTCCTTCACGGAGCACGACGCCGCGACTGGGGAGGCGGTGCTGGATGTGCAGTTCTCGCCCTGGCATAGCAAGGAGGTCCCGGACGCGCTGGACAACTACCGGGCGTACAAGCAAGACTGGGTGGGCAGGCCGTGGTGGGACCCGGCCCTAGCGGTGATGGAGGGCGAGGAGGGCGAGGAGGGCGAGGGTGGGGACCTGGGGGTGTACGTCAGCTGGAACGGCGCGACCGAGGTGCGGACGTGGGTCGTAAAGGGCCTTCTCGGGGGAGACGAGCTTGGTGCCAGGACGGATGACTCCAGCCCCGCGGTGCTGGCAAGATCGCCGCGGACGGGCTTCGAGACGAGGTTGACTGTCAACAGGACCGGACTGCGGTACCTCTGGGCTGAGGCGCTGGATGGGCAAGGAGCAATTCTTGGGTCTACGGACATACAAGACTTCGTAGGGGGGAACGTCACTATCATCCCTTTCGTGAGGGAGGATGGCGAATGGAAGGGGGACGGGCCGCTCGAGAAGATGCCGACCGCTACGACATGGTCGCTGGTGGCTGGTGGCGCGGTCATCGGCCTCTGTCTGGTGCTGGTGGGAGGGAGAGTCCTCTGGCAGCGGTACAGAGGGTACGACGCCCTGGATGCGGATGACTTTGACGAGGATTCCGGGTCGGATTTGGACATGCAGTCAGCCGCTGAGCTGGACTTCATTGGAGGTGAAATGGGCCATGAGGCATGGCAGGACTATTCTCCCCTGGTTGGCTCTCGGATGAAGAAAGATGAATTAGGCATAGATACTTCGGTCTGATAGAGCTGAATTACGACTTGATCTGTGAGACTCGTCTGCTCAATCGTCTGTGTATTGATTTGCAAGATATCCACAAGGAATCGGCCTTCGTCCAGAACGCAAGACGGAAATGGTGGTCTCACATATTATTATTATTTACTATTTTTTTTTTAAAGTAAAAAAATATATATAAAAAAAAGGAAAAAGATAAAAAAGGATTCGTTCACCTGTGATGACATGAACATTCTGAGGAATCGATAAATACCTAGCAGTCAGCCGCTCACACCAAGTCGAATCGGGGCCGAGCTGTAGGCTTTCGATGCTACCTGGTCACTTCACCGGTATGCGAGTAGGCATCGGTGGCGGAAGATCATGTAGAGAGATGTCACGAACGTCGTTGAGCCCTACGCAAGAGAGTCGAAACAATGGGGACGATCGACGCCCGTTAGTAAGTTGGTGATCTCACGGTAGCGATGTGACCAATATTACCAGCGATAGGGAGGCAACTAGGACGGGTGACTGTCTCTTCCCGCTGGATATGACGATCCCTCGACCTCAGCAATGCCTCACTTGCATCATCGAAATCTGTCAAGGCGTCGACCGTATGCGACAGGTCTGTACGCTGGAGTGTTATGCGCCGTGTCGACGGGCGCAGGGCAGGACCATCTCGACAAGCCGTCCACAGGTGGCACAGACCGATGCGTGCAAGATCAGAGACTTGGCTGTGGATCGTTCTTACACAACCTTTGCAGCGGTCCGAGCTTGTGAGGCAATCAAGTGGTGATCTAGATGAATGACTGACTGGAAGATGGGTTGTCGATGTGACCTGCAGCTGTCAGGCTTTTGGCCCCGCTTTTGGCCGCTGGCTACAAGGTCACCAACCCATTGGCCCTACAGGCGAGACGCTAGAACAGCTAGTGGGTGGCCCTGTACCCGCAGCCCCGAGACTCTTCGACTCGCTGGAGTCAAGCTTGAAAATTTTACGGCCGGCGATATTTCCTCGCGTACGAACAAACCACCTAAAGTCAGAGGGGGGGAAAAACCTACGAACGACCGCGCACCACCAGACCTCACCACACCACACCACACCGCAACAACCACCGTCGAAAGTCCCACAGCATACCAACACCCAAAAGGAAAGGGACAGACTGGAAAACTAGCCAATATGCATCTGATGTGCAACGTCGACGGGTCGGGCAAGCGGGTCTACACCCTCAAGAAAGTCCTCGAGGGCAAGGTCACAAAGTCGGCGCACCCCGCCCGCTTCTCGCCCGACGACAAGTGGTCCAAGCACCGGGTACTCCTCAGAAAGAGGTTTAACAAACTGCCCTCGGGGAAAGGTATGTGAAGAGGACACGGGCAGACAACCATCCCTCGCCCCTCAGGTTGGCTGACGTTTACCTGCGACAGCGGCTGCCCAAGTCTGAGGCCTTGGCTCGGTGCCGAGCCAGAACAGCTGGCCGCGACCACGGTCACGATCAAAAGCACGCGCGCGAAGCGACAACTCGCCGAGATGGACGGATTGACCGTATAACAGTTGATATCGCCGTCGGAATCAGTTGTGGGGGGGGGGGGGTGGGTGAGGGAGGAGACAGTTACCGTGTAGGAGGTAAATCAGTAGACCCTCTAGACCACGGCATGGCGCGAGAGAAGAGGTCGCAGTTACGCATGATCGGATGTCCTGGAAGCGAACCCCCTGCTATTGACACCGCGGACCTCTGGATAATGGGAAGGCAGACCATATAGTAGACTACAGGACCGAGGCGGGGAGGGGATCGTGGATGGCTTGGCTTGCGGCTGGGTGTACAGTCTACAGTATCATCACACCTAGAACTTGTTGGTGGCGGAGTTTGTGCGACTTCGGACTTCGGACGGCGTTGGTGGTTGGCTAAGGGTAAAGGGTCCAGGAAAAAGCCTATTTCAATCTCTTTGTCTACAATTCAAATTAGCGCTGTGAGATATCATATCCGTCATATTGGCGTCCAGTTTGTACCGTGTGCAAGGGCTCATCTCTCGGCAAAGGCTAATCTGGCCGTCCACAAACCATTCCAACCACAGCACCACAAGGCAAGCAACGGGGTGCGAGGATGCCTGCCGGAACGATGTCCTAATCTCGTCTATCGCCTGTTTTTCGCGTTCACATTTCGGCCGGCGCCGACTCTTATCCGCCCGTGTCCGCCCGTCCTCTCCCCGCTGACGAGGTTGGGCAGGTAATCCTCGTCCATCAGATCACGCTGCCTGGACCTGCGGTCCGAAGACGCCTTGCGCGTGTACTCCTTCTGATCCTCCGCCAAGATCAGGTCCGCACCCCAGTGGTTCTTGCCCCCGCCCTGCACATTGGCCTGCTTGCCGTTGGCGCTGCCGTGCACCGGCTTGGGTATGCTGTAGACGTTACCGCGCTTGTTGTACTGGAAGTTCTTCTTGAGGTGTAGCCGCATGTTGCCTGACGAGTCGGTCGAGCAGCTTGTCCGAGTCAGCGTGGCCTGTCCGCACTTGGGACAGAACTGCCTGTCCATCTGCCTCGTCCAGTGGAAGCAGCCGTAGCACCTCAGCACCCATGTCTTGAGCTGTTTGATGCGGGAGAAGTTAGAGGGCGAGACGAGACTGCAGGTGTGAGTCAGCACTATGTCACCCATCGGTAAATGTTAATGTTGGTAGTTCATACTTGAGGTTTATTCGCAGGGCCACATTCTGCATGGCAAAGTCGGAGGTGAGCAGGGCCGCCTGCAGAGTCTCCTGTATGGCCTCTGACGGGGCTGCCACCTGAGCGTCCTTGGCCTGATGGTCCTTTAGGTTCGAAGGTGTGATCCAGCCATCACTATCATCGTCGTCGTTAGACGCTGCCATGACTTGACCATCCGAGCCATCATTCTCTTGGTATATTTGCTCTGGCCCCGGCTCCAGGCTCAAGTCTTCCAATTTCAATTGCACGGCCCCGTCCACCTCATCAACTACTGGTGTGTGTATATCCTTTGCCGTTGCAGTGGTGTCTATCGCGGGATCGTCGACGGGAGGTGTTGGACCCGACGGGGGTTCTTGACCCTGGTGTGTGGCCTCAGCCGTCACGTCCTGCCCCTCCTCCTTGGCCCCATTCTCTGTTTGCCTGTCCTCATCAGCGGCAGGGGTCTTGCCATTGAGATTCTTCTGCCCGGGATGCCTCCTTATTCTCCAGTCACCACCGTTACGCTCGAGCTCAAGCTCATAGCTTAATGCCAAGAGGTGGATATCCGGCTTGCTGAGGACCTCTAGGTCGCCGGTACGCCTGGAGAAGTCGGAGATAAACTTGATCGAATCAGGCCGCGGATTTCGGAGCTTGAGAAATGGTAGAAGCGTTGTGTGAACTCTGGAGCGTGTGGCTTCGTCCTGTAGTTGGTGGGAAGAGGATCGACAATTAGCAACAGAGATAGTCGGGAGAGGGAGAAAAGAGGCACGGCGGGCTCTAACGTTTCCGAGCGTTGAGAAGACTTGCCTTGACCTCAGCAAGGACAGAGGGTATGGTGTAGAGCTCTTCTGCTTGAGAAAGGAGTGTTGACAGGGCTGGCTCGTTCTTGATCAGAGGACCTGTGTCGACGATGAGGCTGTGGATTCGTTTCCGCTGCGCGGTGGCGGCTGCCGAGGCAGTTCCTGGGCTGGCTTGTTGAGCCATAGGGGAGAATAAGCTCGTCCCACGGAAAAGTAGAGGGAGAAAGGGGAAAAGGTATCTGATGGATCGGAGACTCTGTACCGTCAAGAAAATCACGACACAAAAGGTCGAGGAGGTGGGCTAGGTATCTGAGTATGTAGAGGGTTGAACTCTGTAGGTGGACAAATTCACGAGCAGAGATGATTCGGTTTGCGCCCGCGTCGGGGAAAAAGTCTTATCGTTATCAAGAGGTGGGGCATGAAAAAGGCCTGCGGTATAGTCGTACTATATACATCCTATTGGACGGTCATTTCACCCACAGGATCTGTCACTTGTACCCGTCAGTGCGTTTGGCTTGGGTGGTCTGGGTCTGGCAGGCGGTCATTGCAAGGTCCACCGCCTGCGGAAGCCCCGTGAGGCTCTGCCTCGTAGATCTATGAACGTCATCTCGTCATCTCGTCTATTTGTCTCCCTTGGAAAGGATAGCATCGTCGAACTTGTCCTCTCTCACTCTCTTTCTAATCTTTATTTGTTGGATTTTGTTTTTGCTGTACATCCACGCCAGCCATCGATACAGATCATCTCAATGCCATCGATATTATCTTGACAATCTTGTGCCTCCTAAGGCCGTCCTGGGGACACGATCTTGTCCTCCCGCGAGGCTTTTCAACCATTTCAGCTCACAGCTCGCAAGAACCGCGCATGTCAGTCCTATTCATTGGCCAGCGAACTACCGTCTACTAGGCCACCGCCAAGGCGCTTGTCTGTTTCCAAAACACTCTGAGCGCCTGATCAACGCCCCATACAGCCGTAATACGCATTGGTTTTCATGATCCATCGTCCCTGACTTCACTGAGTCGCCGGGTTGGCCACGGCTTGACGCTTGACAAAGCCCAGACACTGACAGTTAATCATGGTGGCGCTGATAGCCTGTCACCTGTCTGCTAGGATAGACAGCGTCTCGCTTTTGTCGTGAGCCGCGGTCCAGATCTCGGCGACCTGAACCCGCAGACTCTGTTGTCGAGAGCCATCGGGGGCATTCGGCGCCACTTACGCACATTCATCCGTTGGTCATGCCTCAGTGGCGGTATCCCATCTGTGGCGAGGAGCATGGTTCTCTTCTGTCAGAATTGCCAATTCATGTGGTGCCCCGGCTAATTTGGACGTACCCAAACGATGCGCGTGTACTCCTCGGCCGAGACATTGGTATCACCTCGACTAGTCACGCCCGCTGATATCGATGAATGCATCCAGAGAACTTCATTACATGTACTAAGTTCCCAGGGCTTTTCGCCGCTCACAGCACTCCATCCAACACCCTCGGAGCTTCCGGGTGCCCGCGAAAAGCTCCCATTCTTTAGTGCCTAGGGCCTGGGGTCTACATACCACTCGACTCGTCTCTCTTCTCAACAAGGTTCTACTCCAGGTTCGCACGGCCGTTCTGACATGGTGATACATGAACTACCTCGGAGTCGCCACTTCGATTCTTATGCACCTCTGCAAGATCTCGTACGCAGGGTCCTGGTTATAATCGGTATTTCGAGTACAACCCTCGCACCGAAAATTTCGAGTAGCTTCAAATGTGCCGCCGGTTGCACCACGATCTGCAAGCCTGCCTCTGTCCTGGAAAACGCCAGAACTATGCACGGCAGTCTCAATAACTTCTCGTCTCGTGCGAGATGTAGTGATGGCCCAAGAATGCCTAGCCGTGCCCTTTGGCGCCCCCCTCTACGCGAGGAGGGGAGCCGGGCCCGCGACCTCGAGAAGGGGTACTTACAGAAGCACATCATTTTTCCACGCCGCATTGTCTGAGGCGGACGAGTAAGTTACAGAAACCTGCCTGAATATCCCTTCAAGCCATTCGCCCAGGCACGTTGTTCAGAGTCGATCTGCCCTACTTCATGCCGCGGTACTGCGTTGTCAGTCACTTGCCGTAGAGGCTCCACCGTCGACGGCTCTTCGTTGTGCTCTGTATCGTGGCAGATCGATCAAAGTTCTCAAGGCATTCTCTTACTGTTCAAATATGGTCTTCCGCCTTCTTCTCCTTCACGTTAGTCAGCTTTTGCCGCGATTCCCTTCGTTTGAAAATATACATGTACCGGCCAAGTCACGACCGCCAAGACAACGCGGGAGGCTCGCGCAGGAATGCGAGAATCATCGCGATTAGACCAAGTGGCAACCTAGTTCCGCACGGCGCTATAAAACCTTGGCCGAGGCCCTTCTCGCCGCCGTAATGGAGGGTTGCACGAGGTCAAGCTCGCACGGCGTACAGGAACACCGTCGCGAACTCTGTGGTTGACGACAGATGTTTATCGGGGACGCTTCGGAGCTCGCGAGGCTTGCGAGTCAGATTAAGAAGCAGGCACATTACTTGCTAGGCATGCCTGTGGTTCTGCACGCCATCGGCCATTCACAGGTCATCGAGGTATAAGAAGGAAGAGGCCTTCCGATGTACTGCTGGCTGAAGTCCGTCAAGCCTGGAGAACATAACCTCCGTACGGCCTTCACCGAATTGTCACGGTCTTGCAAAATTTCAGGCACAGTTTGTTATCGATAGCCTACAGTTTGTCCAAGACGATGCCTGGCCCAGCCCAGCCCCATCTAGAGGACCTCTTACAGAGGCTCAACTCGACTCAGCTATCGTCTGAGGAGTCGTGGGAGTCTCTCAGGCTCTTGTCCTGCTCACTGCACCAGAGCCAAGACTCGTGGCCGACGCTCGACCTGATACGATGCCATTCGAGACTTAGTCGCTCACTGCGCGGGTTCAACCCTTCTGGTGCCTCAGAGTCTTCAGCTTTGGTCCAGGAGACGGCACACCGTATCAAGAAGACGTACAGGTCTCTCGCGGACTTCATATCGAACAAGCTCGACGCCGCGCTGCTCACATCTAAGACGGAAAAATACATCTCCCACAAGTATCTAAAGGACTTTGTTGACCAATTCGCACTTCCAGTCGATCATCAAGGGACAGGCAAACCAGTGGTTTGCATCGCCCTCTCGAACGGCCCGCTTCTGGCCGCCGTGTGTGTAGCAGTCACAGCTCACTATACGGGTGCGCCGATCAACCCGGCGGCCGGTGCAGAGCAATTCCAGGCGGATGTACTGCAAGCTGGAGCAAAATGCATCCTTACGACCCGAGAAGACTACTCGAGGCTCGAGATGGAAGGCTGCTGGACCCGAGCCAACAGCATAGTGGTTCTTCTGGTCGACCTGACCGAGGACATGAGGATCACGATCTCGACGCCCGCTGGTACCCGAGTGTCTGTTGAGGCTCCAGCACCACCTAACACTGCTGATGATGTTGCCTTGATCCTTTTTACCAGCGGCACATCGGGGACGAAAAAAGTGGTTCCAATCACGACACATTCGATCGTTGCGGGTGTGGCATTTGTCATTGAAAGTTGGCAGTTGGGGCCCGAGGATGTTTGCTTGAATATGATGCCTCTTTACCATGTGTAGGTTTGCTTCCAGTCCGCTTTAGCACGGCAACTGACAGGTCTCAGCGGTGGTCTCATTCGAAATGTCTTCGCACCAATATTTTCCGCTGGCTCAACGATCTGTTGTCCAGTATTCGACCCAAACTCCTTCTGGGACGTAGTCGACACGTCCTTGCCGACCTGGTACTATGCGTCGCCATCGATGCATTCTTTGATCTTGGCCGAGTCCGCGAATAGAGCGGGAGCTTTGCGGAAAAACAGAATACGCCTAGTCTGCAATGCTGCTGGAGGTCTGCTTCCCTCACTGGCGGTCCAGCTTCGTGACACCTTCGACGCTGCGGTCTTACCCAGCTACGGGATGACGGAATGTATGCCCATTTCCACACCGCCTGTAGACTACAAGCTGGACCGGCCTGGAACCTCAGGTATTAGTACTGGTCCCGAATTGTCCATCGTCGACAACGATTTCAACGCAGTGCCGTCAAGCACGATTGGGCGCATCTGTGTCCGTGGTGAGCCACTGTTCCCTGGATACCTACAGCCGGACGGTTCTATCGATCAATCAGCACTCAACGAGGATGGCTGGTTTGACACGGGCGATATAGGATACATGGATGGCGACGGCTACTTATACATAACAGGCCGTAGCAAGGAGGTCATCAACCGTGGAGGCGAGCTCATCTCGCCACTGGAGGTGGAGAACGCCATTATTGCTGCTGCTCTGAAGCCGAATTCACCCCTCCACGAACGCGTTAGTCAGGCGCTGGCTTTCCCGATCCAGCACGATATCCTTCAAGAAGTCGTCGGTGTGGTTCTCGTCACTCCTTCCGGCGTCCCGCGTCCAGATCTCCGCCTCTTACATAGCTCTTTAAAAACCTCTCTTCAGCAAGTCAAGTGGCCGACCCTCATAGTCTACATGACCGACCTACCAAAGAAGAACAACAAAGTTCTGAGGATCAAGTTGGCAGATCGCCTATCCTTGCCTCAACTCACAGACGAAACCGCCTATATCGCGCGACACTGGGAAGCCGATTGTCCCGCGACAGACACGGAGCTCTCAGTGCCTATTCTTTGCAAGCCTTGTGGAATCAACCTGGACACTCTCTGGAAGGAACTTTCGTGTATTCTTCCCAACGGCAGCTCCTTCTGTATCCGCATGAGCAATAGAGATAGGACCATCCGCGTCATTCTCGCACCCTCGAGTTCAGATCGCCCTCATTTGGATGGAACACTTCCAGCTTACGTTAAATCAAAGTTGGAGTCCAGTCTGCCTGGCTACATGATGCCCATGAGAATCCAAGCCCTTCCGGCTGCTTTCCCGGTTGATTGTAATGGCAAGGTGGATGACGAGGCTCTGCAGAAGTATCTTACCGAGACTGAGGCGTGTGCATCCAACGAAAACGGATCATCTGTGGAGAGCAGGGTAGCCAGAGCGTTCTCTTCCGTTCTCAAACTGGATACGGCCGATATTTCCGCCGACACAGACTTCTTCGATTCAGGTGGCGACTCTCTGCGAGCTGGCAGGCTGCTGTCCGTGCTCAGGGCCGAGTTCAACTCGCACATTCCCATCGATGCGGTATTCCAGCAAAGCTCCGTACAGAAGTTGGCGACATATATTAGGGAGAGAGTCCCTGATGCATGGTCTGCCAATCGACAAGTCGAGGAACCTTTTGTCGCCGAAGGCTGCGAAGAAACGTATTCATCGACCCGTTGGTCGCTCATGGCCTTGCAGCTATTACCTATGTGCGTTTTTTATCCTATGCGCCGTGCGTATCAGTGGACCATTTTCATGGTTTTCTTGGCCTACACACAGTCGTGGGTGACGACAAGCTCCGTACCTGGCCGATTGCTTAATCTGAGCGTCTCCATTCTCGTCGCCCGCCTTATTACAAAGGCTGTTGTCCCTTGGTTCGGCATAGCCGCCAAGTGGCTCATCATAGGCCGGTACCAAGAGGGTCTTTACCCCATGTGGGGATCTTACCACACTCGATGGTGGATGGTTCAGAAGATCGTGGACATCTGCGGCCACGGTCTCTTTGCCCAAACCAACTACACTTCTTGTCTCTATCTCCGTCTCATGGGCGCCAAAATTGGCAAGAATGTCTCCGTATGTGGTGTCTCAACCGGCGAGTGGGATCTGATAGAGATCGAGGATAACTCTGTCCTCGAACGCTGCACGGTGCGGCCCTTCGCTGGCGAGAGAAACACAACGATGTATCTTGGCCGTATCCACGTTGGTCGCAATGCTACTGTGGGCATGGCCTCCATCGTGGCTCCCGGTACCTCAGTACCCGAGAACACATGTATTGGAGCCAACTCGTCTAGCCACGAGATTGACGCCGCCGACGAGGCCAACCGCGATCTGATGCTCTCGAGCATTCCCGACGCGCACTGGTTGCTGACCTGGCTGATCACAAGGCCTCTGACGACCATCGGCTGGATGGTCTCACTCGGTATGTCATCCAGAGGAGTATCTTCCCCTTCGGGAATATCCTTGGCCGAGATTTCTTGACACAGAGAGTCTCCTTCGCCTGAATTTGTACAGAAGTGTCTTCAAGTAGCTTCAGAAAGCTATAATCTGTCTTGCCTCCTCGATGAGCAATATGCTAATCTGATGGCTATAGTTCCCTGGCTTCTGGGCCTGCTCGGATTGGTCATTACTGAGCCCATTACATTCAAGACGCCAATGTATGATATCTGTAAGTATTATGATGATGCAGTACTCTTCCCCATCACAGATTCATCAGTATTGCATTCTCCTTTGAGGGGACATTCAGGCGGCGCTTCCTAGGGCGATTATTAGCTGTCAGGTTGCGACTATAAGAATGGAGACTCAAGAGCAAGCAAAACAGTCAACAAAGACTCAGTTCAGGAGAACCTGTTCAAATATTGCCTTCTATGGCATAGCTTGCATTGGTAGAGGCTGCCATATTCTCACATTTCGGTCGCCGTAACCTAATTGGCTGCATTCCCATTCCCAGCTGCGAAGCTTCTTTTCTTGTCTCGTTCTCCCCCACCCCGCAACGACAAAGGTATCGAAAGTTTTCGAGACAAGGGCCTTCGCAATCATCTTCGTTATCTACTGAGCAGAGGCTAACACCCCAATCATCGACTCCAGTGCAATGGTTCGCCGGTTCACGTCGTATAGGCTTCCACTATCTGGCTTTGGTGCTACGAGCATCGCTCAGCCCATTCATCTTGTTCGGATTTACGTTGGTGCTGAAATTGATCCTCGATATCTTGTTCGGCGTCCAGCTGCCTACGTCTGTCAAAGGGAGAAGTCATGTCGAGAAGTGGAGGATGTCGTTCATCAAGACGTTGTACTCCGCCAAGAGACTGCACGAGATGACCGAGCTAATGGGTCAGCACTACGAAGGCACCTCGATTGCAATTCGCCTCCTTGGCGGACGTATTGGCAAGCGCGTCTACTGGCCCGGCACTGGCCCGTCTATTGGTGATTATCACCTTCTGGACATTGGCAACGATGTTGTCTTCGGGTCCCGAGCTCACCTGGTCACCTCTGATGGTATCGGCTCTGAAACTGTCAAAGTTCGAGACCGCGCCATGATTGCTGATAGGGTTGTTCTCCTGCCTGGTGTTGACATTGGAGAGAAGACAACCATGGGTTCCGGCGCTTTGACGCGACGGAACAAGTCGTACGCAGATGGCAGTATCTACGTTGGCTCGAAGAATGGTGACGCTGTCTGCCTGAGTACTGGTCCAAGTGCAGACTCAGTGCGGAAGGAGAATGAGGACCTAGGAAACCGGACCTCTCACTGCCCAGTCATCAAAGGTCTCGTAGCAAACGAGGAGAATAATGCTAAGGCCCCTGTGACTGGGGTTCAGGGTAAAGACGCCTGCAACGACGAGCTAAACTTGGGCGACGCCTCCCCATTCGGTCGTGCTTTCTACCTCAAGCGGGCACCATTCAGAGTCTACGGCCTGCCAACTATCATCATGTACTCGGCAGCCATCACCGTCTTCACCTCATTCTATTGGAATGTCCCTTCCATAAGCGCCATCCAGATCGTCGCCTTCATCTTTCGTAACAAACACGACTATCTCGGTAATGGGACCTGGTACGATGTACCAGTGCTCTACTCACTATTCTTCGGAATAATCGGCCTTCTCACCACGGTACAGGCTACCCTAGCCACAGCTATGACTATCGGCGCAAAGTGGTGTTTACTCGGCCGCCGTCAGCCTGGGAACTACGACTGGGACAAAAGCCCGTACTGCCAAAAGTGGCAGCTTTACCTTACCATTGAAAAGCTCCGTCGATACTGCTTCCGCGGTCATGGCATCCTGGGCATGCTGACAGGTACCCACTGGCTTGTACTCTACTTCCGCGCCCTAGGTGCCGAGGTTGGCGACAACTGCGCGCTCTTTGCCAACGGCAGACCCAGTCTGATGTTCACCGAGCCAGACCTGATTACCATTGGGAACCGCACAGTTATCGACGATGCCAGTGTGGTGGCTCACATCAATACGAGGGGAAAATTTGACCTCAACCGCCTGTCGATCGGCCAGCGGTGTGTCATGCGGAGCGGCTCGAGGCTGCTGTCGGGTGCTCAGATGAAGGACGACAGCGTCCTGCTCGAGCACACACTCGTCATGGGCGGTGACGTTGTGGAGAAGGGCTGGACGATGCAAGGATGGCCCGCGGACCGTGTTATGGGGCGCAGGGTGAACATTGGCCAACAGTCGCAGGACGAAAGCAAGGAGAGTCCCGCAGTCGAATACAGCTGCGAGCAGCCGCACTGATCTTTCGTATGTCGACAGCGAAGGGGAGGAATTAGTGGTACAACGGAGGGAGCTGTAACGTCCAAGGAGTCACAACTGGACACCAACGTACAAGAGATTCATCATGTTTATGGGATACTGGGTCACATATTTAGATTGGTGAGGCAAGCAAGGATTTTTTGTATATCTTACATTTCGTATTTAGAATTTTATATACATGGTAGAGGTTGAATAGTACTTTCCAGATCCAGAACTCGATCCAATAACTACAACTTTGGCTACAAGCGTTTTGGGGGGCCAAGGGGTATGTGCTCGCAAGCAACCTGCTTAATTTTGATTCGGTGCACTGGGCAGCCCGAAAGACCTGAAATCACAACGTGCCACAATATTGTGTAATACTGCACAAGATTTTGGCAAGCCATCCAACAAGGTCGTATGTCCTCTCTTGCGACATCGGCGGTCTTGACAATGCTTGGAACTGTTTCTTGTGGCACGTGGCCGTCAGCGGTCTTGCTGGTCACGCCCCTCAGCTCGTCTTGTCACCAGTCAGTTGTCCAATTCCCGAATCTACTTGATCTTCTTTCCCTTTCGAGTGGGAAAGACGTTGTTCTGGCCTTGTTGCGCTATGTACCTGCGTGTAGGGTATTCATTGCAATACCGCTGCATGTCTACTCTACAACCAATGTCGCTGACAGATTAAGGGCTGCCTCGACAGACTTGCAAATACAGATGACAGCTCGTCCTGAACCAAAACATCGGAACGTGATACCCTTTGAACACTAACACCCCAGTCAAGAGTTCTGGCCTACTCGCCGACGCCGTCGCCCTAAAGCCGGCGAAAACTAGGTAACTCTGGCTGGTTGTAATTGGGAAGCGTGGGATAGTCTTCCTGTTCGGTGTAAGAAGGCGGCCTAGGGCCCGCAGCATTGGAAACCTCCACTGAGGGCATGGGACCGGCAGCGTCCAACCCCTGTGCTGCGGACATCTGTCCTAGCCGCTGACCTCTGCGCTGCTCTTCTTCGGCGGCGAGCTGCTCCTGGGCTGATTCGTGCTGCGCCGCCACTCGTCGGGGACAGTACCATTCCCCGGAGGCCCCGAAGCATCTTGCGAATGGCTGGCATGCGTCCTTGCCTGTTGTCGATGGCTACCTGTTAGGAGAACGGGCTCAACATGGTGTGAAGTGGATTATGTGCTTACATCCAGCCTCGCCTCCACCGCGTATTCCGGAACCGGGCTTGATGAGGCCCATGTGAGCGTGAGCAGTGTAGCCCTGCAAGGGCTTGTCGCCCTGCGGAGACATGTCAGGTCGTGCCATTGCCGGCTGGAGCCGAGCAGGCACGGGCGAGTAGCGAGTAGTGAGGGTGGTTTGTTTCCTCATCTTAGCTCTGTTTGTTGGCTTCGGTGGGGTATTTTTTGCGGAAGACGACTGTTGCAAAGTAATTCTGATATTGTATGTGGGAGCAGAAATTCCGATGCCTTCTTTTTTTATCTGTACTTGCTGGTCTTGCTGAGTTAGTCGTGTCCTTAAACGACCGTCGAGGACTATGATGCGGCTGAGCAGACGTTTCTTGATGTGCGCATTAGGATTACAGTAGAAACTGATTCTCCCTTTGCAAAAGAAACCGGCTTGTATTTGCGGCTCGCAATTTCCTTCCACCAGACACCGCGCTGATGCATCGTGACTTGGCCACGGTATTCATAGTCCTCGCCGCGGGTAAGAGCATTTGGACCTCGAGACTGCGGCTGCCCTCAGCCGAGCCCTTCAGGCCTCGGGCACAAATAGACCTACATATGGACCAGTCCAAATCACGTCACCTAAACAGGATATAGTTTTGCTGAAAGCTTCGTGGAGGGTTAGTACCTAGGTGTCTACCTCTGCGTATTCGTCGACTCTAGTCAAGATCTTGGACGAGTCTAGTCTGCCGTACCCACCCAGAGCACCTTCTGGGTCGTACTTGGACTCGGTGAGCTAACGGTGCCCTTCGATAAAGCTAACGACAGTCGTGGGCATGACATGTCGAGCTAAAGACGCGTAAGTCTTATTGAGGCAGACCTACGTGGCCATGGCTATTGCTGATCAAGACCAAGATATATTTAATTATACGTGAGCCTTGGACTGATGCGGTGCGAAAACTGCCACCCCGTCTCCAGATATCGGAGTCTCAATAACGAAGACTACATGGTGGAACGCAATTCACTTCGGGGAAGACAGCGCTACGGCGTCGCAAGGAACTAATAAACCCAATCATGGGAAGTAGAAATTAAAATTTCAGGCTCAGCCACCTGGGCTTGAGCGAAGTTCACATATGTTGACCTGTGGTCCGCCCCTGCTTAAGGTGCAGATAGCGCCGAGGCCAGCCTCCTCATAGCGTTAGGTGGTTTGTTGATCACACAACCATTGGGACATCTGAGATGGCGGCATTTGCCATTCTCGCAGTCTAACCAGCGCAGCGAGGTAACGCCTCTGCACTTGCAGCAGGTCCAGCCGGGTCCCGGCCTGTTGGGCTTCCATGGACTGACAGACACGTCCGACGAGGAAGATGGCGATGAGTCTGAGGCCATGATGTGATTGTCCCTAGACGAGATTGCTTCGAGATCAGCCCAGTATTGCGTCTCGGGGCATTTTATGAGCCTCTTATGGTAGCGCTTGCCTATGGTCATTGTCACCCCGGGCAGTAGGCCTGGGCTTGAACAAGTAGACAGGGCGACAAAGGTGACAACTGGTGCATTATCCAAAAGCTCCTAGTGCAGAAGTGCCAATGCTATCGAGCTAGACAGTCCCCAAGTATTCTATGTGTTGTGACGGCCACCTTTGCCAGCGTGTGTGCCATGAGATAATGCACAAGACCCTTTCGGCCTTGCGTGTCAGAGACAATGGGGATCAGCTAACACCGTCTGAGGAAGCCGTGGCTAAGATGTCTCACTTGAGGACAATGAGCTGATCGAAGTAGCCTGGCGCCGGTGGCTGAGCCTTCTCGCCCGGGCGACGGATCGATCCGGCGCCGTCCCGCTGTCACCTCTTACCCGGGAGGCCGGACTGAACCTTAACAGCGGAGAAGGTGCATCGAAAAAGTAAAAAAAGGAGCGGCCGCGCGCAAATGATCACTTCGGCGGGGGAGCTGGCACGACTCTCGGATCGTCCCTACATGGAGACCGAGGTGAGTGGTGGGTTGGCTGCTCCTCCGGGGCACACAACTGACTTCTGGGTTGTTCCCGCTCTTAGGGCATGGCCATGCAAGTCCTCTGTGGCTGCTCGGACCCCGACGACCACTCTCTTGCGCCCTTGCAGCCTTCCTGAACGAGGATATCTTACAACGCACCGGGGGCACATGATCCCGGGGCTACAAGGGGAGCGAGATGCAGATGGGTAGACGAGCGGTGACCGTGGAGATGATTGCGCGCATCAGCCATCGTAGACGGCCAAATCCTGAGGTCGTGGCTAAAAGGGCGGTGTATTACGTGGGCGATGGCCTAAGGACTCAGTCGGGGGGATGGTCCGGGGAGCGTTCCCTCGGAGAGCCCCTCCCTCCTCCGGAGCTGCCGCGACGGGGACGACACGGGCCTCCATGCAGGCGGAGCTGCGTCTATGCTATGCTACTATGGTATATGGTGAGCCGGCGCTTTAGCGACGACCGACGGGTGGGTTAGGTATGCGTATGAGGCGCATGCAAGAACCAGGGCCTGTGGTACAGCTCCTTGGACAGCCCCCACGGGCATCAAATTCTTCAAGGCGGCGAGGTATGCCGGTGTCCGCGGCGACACAGAGCCAGGTTCGTGAGGGACATATTGACCCAATGGCATCGACCCACGTTGCGGGGACTCTTTGTCATAGGCGGGCCTCTAGTGCATTAGTAGCTTTCCGGTCGAGCACTGCAAAGGCTTGGTACCGTACAAAATTATGTGGTAGAACATGATGAGGTGGGGCGAAACGGCCCGAAGGGTGAGAAAAGGAAGGGAGAAAAAAAACCAACCACCAAAAACCACCCACACAACAGGAATCTAGTCAGCACATCGTCATCGTGGAGGTGGTCAAATGCCGTCCAGATGCGTTAGCGCCTGGAATCGAGCCAAGAGGTCGTCCCTATTAGCTGATAGGGAGCTGAGACTTCTAGCCAGAGTGCATGTGACATGGGTGGCTCGGGTGGATGAGCGCGATCGTCAGGTACGGAGGAATAACATGGATTTTCACAGGGATCAGAACGAACGGGGGGAACGGTGGGTGGGCCGGATAAAGGGCCGTCACATCTTGGATTGTCGCTCAACATGAACCTCATCAACTCGAGGGGGCCTGAGCACTTCGCCCAGTCAGCCGATGTCTCGGATGGGTCGGGCAACCACAGCCATGGACACGTGTACAGACCTATGGAGCTGGACAGAGGGTGACGGGGAGAAGTGCATGTCGTGGAACAAGATTCCAAGGCAGTGAGTGGAACGGCCAGAGGCAGGCCCTCGAGGGCTGTGGGATCGACGAGGGGCGCTACAGGAAAAAAAGAAGATGCCTTGACGCAGCGAAAAACCAAAAAACAAAAACCAAAAACCATTTCTAGGAAACATCAACAAACTTTGTTCCCAAGGTTCATCCCATAGCAGGGCGAGCCCTGCGGAGCCGTGCCCAGGCGCCTAGACCGCCCGCGATCATCAGAGCGCGAGGAGGTCTTGGGCCGCTGAGTCGAGGTGAGGTGGTCGCTCATGATTTGTCCCTGCATGAGCCGCCCACACCCACCACCCGCCCAGCTTCCATGGTTTCTTGTCAAGTGCTCAGGTTGATGAATGGTTGGTTCGCGGCGGCGTCATCTGCAAGGCACGGCACGGCAGGTCGGCACCTCGACTAGGCAGCCCGAGCGCCAGACTACGATGCGACGCTGTGCGCACTGAATCGTGTCCAAGGCCCTGACGCACAGAAACGGTCACAACCATCACAAACGGGTCTCGAACATTCAAATTCTGTACACAGGCGCCTTGGCTGCTCTTGTGTGTCCGTCGGTTCGTGCCTGGCAGCAATAGCAGCTGCCGTGTTATGGATCCTGTCCCCCTTCTTTTTTTGGGCGGGAGGAGCTCCACGTAAGCCTGCGGCACGCGCAATGAGCATCCTGACAGTCTAGGTGGCCCGGATCGGGCGCGGGATCGCCAGCCGTGATGGGGGCGGAGATGAAGGACAGACCCCAGAACGTTGAAGCCCTTTGAAGGGCTCAGAGATCTGTTCTGGTCTGGTGAGGCCTGCAAGTGCCAAGCGCCGGCACTTCATCTCATCACGGGGGAGGAGGGGAGGCAAAATAGGGGGGATCTCATCAAACGGTCCGTGATGGCGTCCGAGGTCGAGATTGTAAATGAGAGGGCATGCGTACCATAGTATGGCACGGTCAAATACGGCTCCAGTCATCAAAGAGAAGATCCATTCTGGGCCATCGATCGGCATGTGGGTGCATGTGGGTGCATGTGGGACTTTCCAGCCCTGTCCAGGAACCGCTCGTTGCGTTTTCCTCACCGCGGATGATTCCATTACGGAGACGTAACCACTTTCCAATTAGGAGCCACCTTTGACTCGCGCCCTGCGCGATGCGACCAACTCCCACACTGCAGTCAGGACAGGGCCTCCTGAAGAGGCCCAGTCCCAGTTCGACAGGTGCCCGTTTCGGTGACCGTTGCGGCGTCTGACTGCGTTTACCGCAGCCCTGTTGGGCTCTTTCTTCACCAGCCAACAGCATTGCCTTGCAGACCAGCGCAGCCCACACCACCACCACCATCTTTAGTTCCCGGACCTTGGTGAACGTGGGCAAGGTTATTGTTAGAAGGGCCACGTTGTTCACGGAAATGGAATCCAGACGTGGATGACCGCTTTGTCCATCCTCTATTGTTAGGGAATGGCACCCGTACTAAGTAAAGCCCTGAGACGGCGCCGGAAAGGTACCTACCTACCTATGCATTTACTTATTCATGGATGAGCCTAGGAGCCCCCCCCAAAAAAAACAGCCCGAATCAACCCAAACGGTTTTTCACCTTTGTCCAGTTCAGGTCTGGGCGGGCAAACGGCGCCACGGCTCCTTGGTCTGTCTTCTTCCAATTTCACCATGGGGTACCGTTTCTATTTACGGCCTCTCCATTGGCCACGAGGAGCCCTCTGAGGACCCGCCATCACCTCTTGTGCCTTCAGGAACAGGAAAGGCGTCGGGCAGATCCTGGGATTTAGCCGTAACAATCCCGCATTAGTCCCTGGACCCCTGCGGCAGGTAATCTCCCGGTCCCTCAGCCCCTTTCCCTCCTCGTCCTCCTCCTTCACCTGGGTAGTAGTATGGCTGTATGGTATGGCTGCGCGGTACGGTATGTGACCTGGTGGAGACACACGCGTTGCCCCGGGACGAGGAAGAGAGAAGAGGGGGGGGGGGGGACTTCTGGACTCTCCGGGCCCCCTGCTCTATGGACCTCGTCTTTCCCTGGTTTTATTGTGTCCACACCCCCCTTCTGTCGTCCCTTCATTCATCTCCTCTCCTCTTTCTACCCATCTCTATCCTTGGTCGACGTCAATCTTTTTGGGTTTGTCCTCCGTTGTGTCAACCCACCCACGCTCATTTGCAACCCAAGAGAAAGAGACAAGGGAACGAACAGGAAAGGAAAGGAAAAAGACTCTTATTCCGCCCTACCCTCACTTCACATCGCGACTTGTCAAAAACGGCCTTGACTCACCCTCCCTTCTTTCGTGCATCTCCTGCCAACCACTCCAGAGTGACAACTCACCACGAGATCACGAATCACACTCATTCGAGACCCAAAGAAAAAGACGTTCTTTTGAACCCCACCGAAGACGAAACTGTTGAACAGCACACCGTTGAACAACTTGTCAACACTCATTCGCAATGGCTCGTCTTGCTGCCCTCGTCCTGCTCGGCACCGCTATGGGTGTCTCGGCTCACCCCTCTCGCCATGGCCATATGCACAACAAGCAGCGCCATGTCGAGACTGAGAAGCGCGCCGGGGAGGTCATCGACGCTGTTATCGACGGCGAGACCGTCTCCTGGACCATGTCCGGCAGCTACTACACCCCCTCTGCTGCTGCCGACGTTGTGGCTGCCACCACCGTCGCCACCACCCTCGCGACGTCTACCTCTTCGGTCGCCAGCGCTACTGCTACGTCCGCTGCCTCAACGGGCTCCTCGTCCTCCAGCAGCTCTGGCTCCAGCTCCAGCTCCGGCTCCGGCTCCGGCGTGACCTCCTACGTCTCCTTTGAGGACAACTGCAGCTCCGCCTCCAAGCGCGCCACCGTCGAGGAGATCGCCCAGGTTGGCAACACCGGTACCGAGGACGGGTCCTACGGCTGCAACTACATCCTCGTCGCCACCGAGGATGTCGCCGAGGCCTACGACAACTACGTCCAGTTCTACGGTGCCACCGAGGACATGACCTGCTACTACTGGAACAAGATCGCCAAGGACGGCTCCATCGCCGGCTGGTACACGAGCGAGGACTCATACTCTAGCTTCAGCCTGGCCGCCGGCGCGACGCAGTACCTTGCCGTCCAGAACGGTACCGGTGGTGCCGGCACCTGCCAGCCCGCCAGCCTGGCCCCCGTGACCGACGCCAACTCGGCCCTCCTGTACACCTGGATCGAGTGGGACGCCGTGGACGTCACGACCTCGTGGTCCGCCTTCGACGTCTCCTCCATCATGGCCCAGAACGCCGACGGCACCGTCAATGGTGTCGAGGCCTGCACCCTGGACGGCTCTACCTGCTCTTCCATCTCTGCTGGTGCTGCTATTGTCACCAACGCTTTCGACGCCGCATTGGCCACTGCTGATGGTCTCGGCTACAACACTGGCGGTACCCTCAAGTTCAAGGTCAACTTGGGTTTCTAAGCGATATACCCCCCGGCTCCCCTCGGGTTGCACAGTTGATTTTCTCTTGGTTGACGGGCTGAAGGGTGGTGCGGGATTGGATCGAGAGGCCTAGAGACCTTTGGGTATCCGCACAGCTGGCGTATTTTTTGTTCTCGCTGGGTCTCGAGGAGACGGTCCGAATAGACTTCTCGACACAAAGTTTTTCAGGCGTACAAATTACATTGGCTGGCTGGTTCATATGTGGCAGGCATAGCAGATGCCTTTTCTTCTAGTGTCTATTGATATCAATTGCTATTTCTCGGAATCTGATGGGAGCCGACTCAAGCATGATGCCTCCTACGTGTCCAATGCTGTGAACGTCTCCTCTAGAATCCAACGCAGGTTATCTCGCCCCTTTCAGGCGATCCTTCGCCTCTTACTTCGCATAACGAACCTGCCGATGGCCCTCTCTATCGTCCGACTAGTGGTCCAGGGTGCCTGCGCCGCAAAGGGTCTACAAGAGGCTGTCTTGAGGCCGGAGCGCCTCTCGATGACATAAATAGCAGGTTATACATGTGCCGCAGTGTGGTGATGATGAGCCTCCTGATGCGGACATTGCTCTCGATTCTAGTGCTATCTACCACCTAACAAGAAAGAATCTCTGACGGACAAGAACACCTGCCCAGAGGGGCCGCGGAATCCTACCCCAGCAACCAGATTCACCTGTCGTTCCCTGCGGATCCCTGCCATGTTCGTCTGATGTGCCGCTCAGAGTTCCGACGGTCGCCCAGCGCGCCCGGGTTTGTTGGGCGACACCCCTCCGGAAAGGGCGTGGCTGTGACATTCCAGTCCGTGCCAGGAAGCCCTCCCTCCCTCCCTCCCCTGTCGGAGTGAAAATGTGTGACGACACCTCCGTGCCAGAGCGGACGATAGGACAACGACGACAAATTCAACTCTTGTCCGGGTGACGGTCCTGCCTGCCACCCATTACCTGGCCCGCGTTTCGCGCGGGATTCACCAACCGGAAGCAAGCCCTCGCCAGGTCGGGTCCAGATACGAGATGGAGCCGTGGTCCTTGGTCATCTTGGACTGCCGCGCGCTCAGACGCGCGCTGTCAGGGCCACCAGGCCACGTTGGGGATGGGGCGCCGTCTGGGGGACGCCCAGCCTACAGTTTCAGGTCGATCGGGGGCCGGGCCCTTCACACTCCTTTTAGACCTATTGGCTGTTGTTCGACTTGCATATTTGTCTACCTCAGCTCGTTGGGTTGCGTCAGTAGAGAGTATCACCTGGTCAAAGCCTCAATCCGTTGGTGGTCTGGTCGGATCTTCTCTCCCGGTATCTGAGGTCAAGGGGCAGACCAATGGCTATAGCGTCCTGTCCCACTATCGAGATATGAGGACGACGAACCCAGGTACTGACTGCGATTAGTCCTTGGCAGTGCAGAATGGTCCATGCAAGTGCTTGTAAGTAAGTGAGGATTAGGGTCGATCGGATCATCACATGCTTGTGCTTAGCTAAGATGCCCCTCGTGGGTGTGCATGGGTTAGCCGAGGTATCAAGGTATTCTACCCATATCATAAAGTATCGAGTATCTACAACTGCAAAACACGCTGCACAAACGCTGATCAGTGACCACACCAGCAGGACCTGGGCTTCTCACAGTCCTTTTACGGTCTGCCAGGGCTAGCCTGTACCTTTCGATATCTTTGTATAGCGAATGTAGGGGGCGCGCAATAGGAGTGCCAGTGCTGCGGCAGCCAGCATGCCTGTCAGGATACGGCTCGCAGGCAACGCCAGCAGGACTTCCCTGCTGCGCATAACAGACAGACGCCTACAGCTACAGGCACAGTCCCGGCGACTTCACCGACTTCGACCCTGTTCAGTCCTGTGGGGATCGCAACCTTCGCTTCCCTGTGTTGCTCGTTTTCCACGCCAGGCCCTGAAGGCTAGCCCTTCAGGTCTACCCGCGGCAGCAACAGCCAGGCACTTCACCCAGACCGCCTCTGCCCGGGACCCATCGTCTCTGTCTCAAGGCCCGAAGGGAAGATACGGGGACCTAGGTGATCTCCTAGGTGCCGTAGCAGACGAAGGAGAGATCAAGTTCACTTTCGCAAGCAGCCACCCCGATGGACACATCTTCAACCTACCCGCCTTGTGGTTTCGCGACGCCTGTCAGTGCGGTGTCTGCGTGAGCGAGTCCTCGGGCCAGAAGAGGTTCTCCACCTGTGACATCGACGCCGCCCCCCAGACTGAGTCCTGCAGGGTCCTCGAGGATGGCTCACTCGAGATCGTCTGGGCCAACGACTTCCTGCAAGGCGGCCGACACCCTTCCATCTACGATGCGGGCTTTATCCGGCGTACGCTTCAGCATACCATACTCCCGGAATTGTACTCCCCAGGGCGGCTGCTGTGGGATCGGGCCACCTTTGAGCGGGATCTAGACTCGAGGATCATCAGCTATTCCGACTGGGTGGAGGGTGGCGCTTCCTTCGCCAAAGCCTTTCTGGATCTCATGAGGTGGGGTCTGGTCTTTGTCAGGGGCGTACCCGGAACCGAGGCTGCCGTTCAGGACATAGCCAACAAGATCGGCCATCTCCAGTCCACCTTCTACGGACATACCTGGGACGTCATATCCAAACCTAACGCGGAGAACGTGGCTTACACCAACGAGTTCCTCTGCCTGCACCAGGACCTGATGTACTGGAGCCCCGTGCCTAGGATTCAACTTCTCCACTGTCTTAATAACGAGTGCAAAGGTGGCGAATCTCTGTTCAGTGACGGGTTGCGGGCTGCGGCGGAGATCCAGTTCAAGAGCCCCAAGCATTACAAGCTCTTGCGTGAACGGCGCGTCGCCTACCAGTACTCGAGAAACGGCAACTTCTACCGTCGGCCTCGGCCCGTCATCAGCGCACTATCACGCGCCCCAGATGCGCCTCCAAAAGATGTCAGCTGGTCGCCTCCTTTCCAGGGAGCGTTCCCGCCCTTCCATCCTAAAGATTACCATCCCGAGGGCTGGAGTCATTGCTGGACCCTGCCCGCCTGGCGTGACGCGGCGAGGTCCTTCCGGGACAGCTTGGAGGCCAGCGAGAGTATGTTCCAGTACAGGCTGCAGCCGGGCGACTGTGTCGTGTTTGACAACACGCGAATCCTGCACGGGCGGACCAGGTTCGATATCTCCAGCGGACAAAGACGCTTACGGGGCGCGTACCTGGACTCGCAGACCCTTAGGAGCGCACTCACGAGACTGATCAAGGAAGGCCTTCTCACCGTCTCAAGCCTCGGCAAGACCGAGGACGAGCATCTTCAGGCCTTGGAGATGTACGGGCATCTACGAGGTGGCCCATCAGAAAATGTAGGGGGGTCCACCAGCTAGATCGACGGACTGGATGGATGTTGTAATATCAGCTAGGTTAAAGCTGGTACGAGGTTTCTTTGTTTTTTTTTCTCCCTCCTTTTTACCTCCTTTTTTCTTCTCTCTCTCTCTCTCTCTCCTTATCAAAAGCAAATCTTGAGGACAATTCAAAGAAAGACTGTTCCGATAGCCCGAACTTAAGGGCTCCCGTGCCATGTGAGAGCCGTGCTAGCGCTAAGAAGAAACCAGGAACGTGACACCCCGAACCTAGACGCTGAGCTCGGCTATGCACAGCGAGCCTCGCTCCGTGCCCTGGCGGCTGACCTTGACCTCGAGCTCTAGGTGCACCAGCTCGAGTGCCAGCGCTGAAGACCGTCTGTAAACGGTCACATATTCCCGCTTGTTCTCTAGTCCGGGGATAGTAGGTGGCAATACCGGCTCAAAGAAGGCAGATACCGATCCAAATGACACCGGGGACACAGCACTGGTATGACATCCGGCCAGATTTCTTTTCGTGCGGGGATGTCTATGAGAATACGGTGCAGGATACGCCGGCCGACATGAAATCTTCGGGACGAATCAAGGAGCGGAGCGCAGCGCTCGATTGCTTGAGGGTGCCCCTGTGGCCGCACTCCTACGTGATCAAGCTGGCAGACTTACCTCTGGTCACTTTGGCTATTACCAGCAATCTTTCAATGAGCTGTCTGCGTATACATTTTGTAGCTATCGGTGACCTGCGTAGACGACTTACGTTTGCTGACGAAGCGCATAAGTATATCGTGCATCCAATGTCTTCCCCTCTCCATGAAGACGGACGAACTGTTGTGCCACCGCGTCGGCGAGCGGGTTGGGCCAACTACTTGCGTGGCGCCCTGCTTATTGGACTTCGTGTCGGGGGACGCTGCAAAGTACGGATGACGAGACCGGACTATGCTTGGTGTTGACGGCCGCGCGTTACAGTAGAGTTGCGATGTCCACTAGGGAATGTCTCCTCATGAAACTCTGGATATAAATATGCTATGGCATCTGTCGTGGACAATTCTACTTGGGTTGTACAGTAAAACTGTGGCCCGACGTTGGACAATCCGCTGCACTCACTCCTTATATTGACCTACCCCAAACCCTTAGACCCGGAGGGTATCCATCTCTTAGCCTACATATCAATCGAAGCTCATGATAATTAGTGGACCCGTCGCGCAATCCTGAGGAAATGCAGCAAGGGGACACAGAAGCCTCGAAAAGCATGATGACCAAGAAGATCGCGCCATACGGCGAATGGGAGAGTGCTATCAGCCTCGAAGACGCCACGGCCGGCAGTAAGGGGGTGTCATCTCCCCGGGGAGATGTCTGTGCCCCTCAATCACTGCATATCAATTACGTATCGTCCGCAGCTGGAGGCTGACAGTGCTGACAGATCCGCCCCGGGCGAGTCTTCTATCTAGAGGCCAAGCCCAACGGCGGGGCCACCATCGTCGAGGTAGTCGCTCAGGACGACGGCTCACACAAAGTCGTATACGTGCTGCCGGAGCCGCACGGAGTAAGCACCGCCGTGTACGAGTACGGAGGGGGCGCGTACGATGTCATTCCATCTACCTCCCAGAGTCCCCAGCGCATCATCTTCTCGGACACGCAGGATGGGAATGCTGTCAAGGTTCTGGACGTCGATGCCGGGCGCGTCACTACGCTGGTCAACGACAAGCCCTGGCTCCGCTATGGCGACTTTGGCACGAACCACGCGCCGGGAGCCACGGCCGGGTGGGTGCTCGCTATCGAGGAAGACCACACAAACCCCGAGCCCCGGGACGTGAGGAACCACGTCGTTGCCATCAAGCTCGACACGGGCGGCGTGACAAGGCTGGTTACTGGTGCGGATTTCTATACCGGACCGAGGTTCAGCCCCGACGGGGCATGGGTCTCGTGGCGCAGGTGGAATCACCCCGACATGGCATGGACCAGGTCGCAGATGTGCCTGGCCCGGGTCCTGGAGAGCGAGAGCGATGGGCTCGACGTGGGAAACCCGTCGGTCGTCGCCGGAGGCAAGCTTTTGGAGGCGGTCGGCGATGGGACGTGGGGCCCGGACGGAGCGCTCTACTTCCCACATGAGGTTGAGGGTGATGACTGGAGGCAGCTGTATAGGTTCTACCCTGGCCGGGATGCCCAGGTGGAGAAGCTGAAGCTGAAGGGCTTGGAGGAGGTTGAGATTGGTGACTGCTCGATGTCACTGGATCAGTAAGTTGGGTCGCCTGCCTTACGTTACCTCTGCGCAGATACGGCAACGGTGCTCACATGTTCGATGCAGGCGCACATTCTGTTTCCTCTCGGAGACGTCTTTGATCCTCGCGTATACCAAATACGCAGCCTATAGCACCGTCCATGTCGACCTCAAGACGCTCGAGGTGACGCCCCTCGACGTCCCGCTCATCGAGACTCGCCGCGATCCCATCACAGTTGTGTCACCCACCTCGTTCGCCGTCATCGGTGCCGGGCTTACGAGGTCACTAGGTGTATATCTCTGCACCCTCGACGCCCAGCTCAAAGCCACCATGGTACAGGTGACCACCGCTTCCAGCAAGGAATTCCCAGACAAGATCTTCTCCAAGCCTGAGCACATCCAGTTCACCTCGAAGAACGAGCCCGAGCGCCCTATCCACGGCTTCTACTGGCCGCCTCACAATCCCAAGTTCAGTGCGCCCGAGGGGACGCTCCCGCCGCTGCTCATCATGCCCCATGGCGGACCGACAGGGCATACGTGTCCGGGACTCCAGGTTGGGAGTCTGCCGGGCACCAACTTCCAGCTCTACACGAGCCGGGGCTTCGCTTACTTCTCCATCAACTATACCGGCAGCTCGGGCCACGGCAGGGCCTACCGCCAGCGGCTGGATGGGCAGTGGGGCATCCTGGACCGAGACGATGTGATCGAGTGCATCGAATATCTGTCCAGTACAGGCCGGGCCGACGGGTCCCGGGTCGGCATCCACGGGGGAAGCGCGGGCGGCTACAATGTCCTGCAGAGCCTCGTCTGGCACCCGGACGCCTTCGCGGCGGGCGTGTGCTACTGTGGTGTATCGGACGTGCAGACTATGACCGAGGGCACCCACAAGCTTGAGTCGCGCTACCTGGAAGGATTGTTCTATGACCCGGGGATGAGCGATGAGGAGAAGGCAAAGGTGGACTACGAGAGGAGCCCGCTGATGCACGCCGAGAGGATCACTGCGCCACTACTGCTGATACACGGAGACAAAGATACAGTCGTGCCGGTCCAGCAGAGCTACGACATTGAGAAGAAGGTGAGAGAAAATGGTGGGGAGGTCGAGATCGTGATCGCCCCCGGGGAGGGGCATATGTTCAAGAAGAAGGCCAGCCTGGAGCTGGCGTTCGAACATGAGTTCGCGTGGTTCATGAGGACTCTGGTCCGGAAGTAAACCCTCTTGATATGGTACACTTCTTAAGAGTTGTGGCGGCCAGACTGCTGAGAATGCTGAATATTTCAACGGAAAGGGTGTGATAATTGATGGACAGAGTCTAGGACTTCTGCCGGTAAGTGATGACAAGAATGCCATTCATCCCAACTGGCACGGTCCACCCTGGGCGAAAGTACCATACCGCCCCAAATATCCTCACTCAGCGTCTTGTTCTGGATGAACCACTCCGTCAGACTGTCGAGGTGTTCTGCGCGGCGTAAATAGTGTACGTCCGCTGATCGATGAGGTTCTGGGTCAGGTTGGTCTCAGATGTAAAATCTCGCCGGCTGAGTGGGGTGACGAGGATCTGTTCCATGGATGAGTGAACGGTCACGCTGGGACATGGCGGTGAGATGTTTACGCACAGGTGTGGCCCCGGCTCCTCTGGCCTCTTCAGCGAGGTTCTGAAGGTTGGTCGGTAATCAAGCAGCGTCTCATTCGCCGCTGCTTTCTGGTCGTTGGCGCCGAACTGGGTGGACACCTTAGTATCGGGCCTGCTGCTCCGCAGCCCTCCTGTGAATACACGCCTACCATGATAGTGACAAAAGTGTTGTACCCGGCCTTGGTTCCGTTGGCGGAGCCGATGACCTCCGCCCAATACCCATCTTCTACGAAAGACACCGTCGTTGCTCCGTCTGCGCCATAGTCGATACCCGTAGCTGGACCCCTGAGGAAGGAGAGCTAACAGACTCCCCAGCCTCCTCCGTCCGAGTTTTGCACGGCTGTCATCGGGTCACCGGCGAGGTAGAACGCCAGCGGCTTCGTAGTGTTGTCTGTGTCGCGGGAGTCATGGCTGCTCCTGGGTGGGGCTGCTGAGGCGAGCTGCCAGCCAGCGGTAACAGAGACGAGGGCAAGGGTGGAGGGAAGGGGAAGCATGGCTACGGTCTTGCAGGGCACTTTTCACGTCTGATGGTGTCGATGCTAGGATAGGCTCCGGATCTTAGGTCGTTTAGGACATATTTATATCGAAAGGCCTTCAAGCCTGTCCTGCGGTGCAAGATATTTTCTTCCGCCACTGACAGAGCAAAAGGGCGAGGCATTCGTTGGAGTGGCGGCCGAGGGGATCATCGGTCATTATTAGTGTCACAGAGCTTGTCTCTCTCGTGCTTGGTTGCATGAAACTGCCCTCATCTTAGGATGTCGCTGCCGCCGTCCGGAGAAGCGGAAGCCATCCCCAGCGATGAGTACCGGATTTAGCAGGTCAGGGCGAGTTTGACGGCTTGCATAATTCCCGCAACGCCCGTGCCTTGTTGTGCCACGGGCGAATGGTGGCATTTTTGCGGGGGGCGCTGCGCCCCCTTGGACGAGACTCTCGGGGCAGATGAAACCGAACAAGGTTCTCTCAAGAAAATGGCCAACCTCGCGCTGAGGTGAGCCTCCAATGAAGAGATTAGCCAGCGTCCCGGAGAAATGCATTACATGCAGATCAAAAACTCATCAATGTTGGGGATTTGTCAGAGAGAAAGAAGAGTGTCCAATTGATAGACCGAATATGGGATGCCCAAAGGAATAAGGTATCTATGTAAACTCATATTCTTATAAAAGCGCTCTGTTACAATTGAATCTAGTCAGAGATGGTAAAATTGCTCGAGACCGTTGTGTTCATGAAGCTGGCCCCAGCCACCTCCACCAGTGCGGTCCTGAAGGCATCGAGACCTTCGTCGGAGTAGATGGACGACAAAACCGGGGGCGCAGTAGACGACTCGCAGGCGTGGTCGTCATCGTGTCCGTTCTGGACCGAGCCAGCGAGATCTCTCTTGCGCTTAAGGTTGATCCCCGGCGTGACCGTTACGCAGTTGTACTGCGCCTGCGCTGCCCTGAGCTGGCAGATCTCCTCGGTCTTGCAATCACCGGTGCACGTTGCCGCGCTGTAGTCCCTCGTCTTGCGGGCGTAGTACTGCTGGAACACTGTGTCGTCGGTCTCGAACAGCTCCGTGACGTTGTGCCAGAAGCCGGGCGTCAGCTCGGCCGCGGAGTCCGTCACCCCGAGGAGGGCGCCGTAGGTCCCCTTCACGCTGTACAGCTTCTCCCAGGCCGGGCCGTCGGTCTGGTACGTGGGAGAGGAGATGTCGGCGTAGTAGGTCGTAGAGTCCAGGATGCCAAATGTCACCGGGTCGACATCATAGACACGGAAGGTTGGGTTGCCTGAGGTCGGTGTCAGGGCGGGAGCGATATACGACATCATGGTTGCGGTGTCTGCAGTCGGGTTCGAGTAGTTTGAGTACGCGATCTCCCACTCGTCCTTGTGGGTATGGCCGTAGAATACGGCGGATATGGTGCCGGAGAACCTCTGGATGATGGTGTCGAAGTAGTAGGACTGGTCGTGGAAAGTGTCAGACGACCCCAGGGGCATGTGGCCGAGTAGCCACACGCGCTCGCCGGCCGTCTCTGCGGTCTCGAGCTCGGAGGCCAGCCATGCCAGCATCCCGGATGGGTCATACTCCATCGTCTCCTCATACATCCAGTAGTTCGACTTGTACCAGAAATTGGTGTTGATACTAATGATCCTGAGACCCGTGGTGCTGTCCACTACCGAGTAGCTGCCGTAGTTGGAGGATACCTCTGCAGATGCGGTGCTGCCGATCCACGATTCGATATCAGACGAGAGCGTGTCGTAGAAGATCTGGGTCTCAGCCGCATAGGTTGTGTCGACAGCCGCCGGGGGGAACGAATCCACGGGGCAGCTGTCATGATTGCCAATGACAGCATACGTCTGCCCGATGCTCACCATGCGCCCATAGGCGTCGTTCAGACCGCCCGTGACCTCGTCATCGGTGGTCTCCCAGACGTCGCCCTCGATCACGTCGCCGGTGAAGATGGTGAACGTACGGTTGGGGACCAAATCCACGATAGCCGCGTACAGACTCTCCTCGAGCGACACGGGACTGTCACACTCCGGGTTACCGTAGGGACCCGCGGGGTAGTCCGTGACACCAGGTTCATCATCCTCGTCGTAGGCGCGGCAGCAGATGTTCTTGGTGCAGTTGTAGCTGGAGCCCGTAGTATAATTCCGATCAACGTGGATGTCGCTGATATGAACGATCTGGATAGGGGTCTCGCCGCTCGGGTCAGGGCGTGAGGCGCCTGCCGGTTTCGCAGACATGGACACGCTGTAGGACGTGTCCACCGCCGGCCACTGGCACAATCCGAAGATGGTCAAGCAGAACAGCTCAGAGGTCTTGCTCGGAATGTCCATGCCGCGCAGGTCGTGCGCGAGGATGGGCCCCTCCAGGCCGATGGCGCCTGCACAGACATCGTCATCCTCGATCTGCAGGGCCACGCAGATAGCGACAATCGTATCCGTGAAGGCATCGTTTCCGAGGTGGGCGAGGGCTTGGAGGACGACAAGCAAGGCCTGGCAGCCGGAGCACTCGGCAAGGTCCTCGATGTCCCCCAGAATGTCCGACACGACGTCGCGCTTGCTATGTGCGTAGGCCGCGACTGATTTGCCCAAGGCATCGTTGACGGTGAGAGCAGCGGTGAGGGTGGGAAGCACGAGCGGGAGGGCGGCCCCAAGAAAGAGTGAGGGCCTCATGACGGGCAACGACAGGGAGACGTCGGTGGCGTGTAGATGACTGGACGGCTGTATGTCTGGGGGACGAGTATCAGACCTGACTGGCTTTCTCAGGAGGGTCCGTGGCCGCCACGCAGCTTATAATCTCTCATGTCTATCGTCTGGCGATTCATCGTCGGTAGAGGAGTAGGATGGTCATTCCGGGGACCCAGGCACACGCAGATCGCTGCATGCCTCCAAATGGTTCCTGGATGCCCAGGTGCTTCCTGGCTGGGCCCTGAGTGGTCCTCGGATCACCGATGCCGAAGCCATTCCCCCGGTGCAACCCACTTGGCCGCAGGCCCGGGCCCCAGAGCGGACCCCTCCGCTGAACTTGCGGGCTCATTGCCCGGGGAGATGGACCAAAGGGGCAGGTCAGCCACCGGCGCAGGAGTGAAGCCAAAGAATCGTGCGGGCGGGTGTGACGCTGCGTGGGAATAGTTTCCCACGTGCATACTCATCCCCATGTGCAACCCTCGCCCTGGTGATACTGCGAATATATTCAGCTTTCTCGGCCGCGTCAAAATGAGGAAGCTGAAGCCACTATCGGCAGGCCCAAAGGGAAATCTGATGCCCGAAAAGACGGCCTGGTCGGCAAGGGGCAGCCGTTTGTTTGGTCACAGGAGTCAGGATCGCCAGCGGCTAACAGAAGAGCCCGCGACGAAAGCACCTGGGCTCGAGGTTGTCGTGAGGGTGTTATCATGTTATCATGATATCAGGCCAATGTGAGTGCCAAGCCGGCATGGATTATCGTAGTGCGGACCACCCATCCGTTCAGGCAGCATGTGGGAGACGCAGCCCCAGTCGTCGTCGGACGGCCAAATCGCAGCGTATAAGCGCCACGTGTTTCTGGTGTCAGCACTCGTTGGTCGTGGCTGGATACAAAAAAGCGTGCCTTTGTTGTAGTATGCGGTCATATGCAGTGGATGATGAGATGATGTTTGAAGAAGTGGGATATCGCTGCTGCTGCTAGCCGCATGTGGGAATGATAGCGCCATAGATGATGCCTTGTAGACTGAGGTTGTCGTCTCCTGCAGGAAGATCTGCTCTACGTCTACGTCATGAAGATCGAGCCGCCCAGGACCTTCTACGAGACCCGCGCCGCTCTCTTAAAGCAGCCTTGGGGTGCTCTCTTGCCTGTTCGCATCCGCGGAGCAAGTGCGTGCTCTGCAACTGAACATCTCAAAGCTCAGCATCATCTTGCCTGCAGGTTCCCGTCTACAGCCGCAGTCTCTGTTTTCTATTCACGCCATCGTGTTAATTACCGCACCGCTTGCCCAAGGACAGGATGTCGTCGGACTCAGCGCAACAAAAGTTTCAGGAGGCTGTGGACAAGACACGAAACTCAGTAGGAGGTATGTTGCCGCCGTACTGTTAGTTGCCCGCTGGGCCTCGTCCAAAATAAAATAACCGTCCTATTCCGACAGATGCGAAAGGCCCGCCCTTGAAAGCCGCCCAGCCCTCCACAAAGGATGCCTCAATCAGCAACAAGTTTGTGAACCCAGGCAGGACAGCAAATGTCCACCCCGACACGGTCGAGTCGCAGCAGAAGACGGCATCCAATCACACATCCTTCTTCAAGGGAAACACCTCTTAGGATGCACTTGGGAAAAGGCTACAAGCATGCGGTTGGCTGAGTGAAGATCTGAAAGGATGAGGGGGACGGTACCTAGGTAGCCCAGACGGCGCCGGGCCGCGTCGCGACTCTATGGGCTAGATTATATGCTCAAAGTATACTGTTCCTATCAAACATTATAACAACAACAACAACAACAACAACAACAACAACAACAATAACGGAAACAAGAACAACTAATCTTCCCCTCCGCACCGCCCCCCCCCCCCCCCGAGCAGGCTTGTCGATCGGCCTTCCGCAGTGAGGCCAAAGCGGGCAGGGAGGTCGCCTTCCCCTGCCCACTCCGCCTCACCTTTGGCCTCACTGCGCCGTTTAGCACAGCCTCCCCCTACTCCAGATGCAATAGTGTAAAATCATTCGCCCATCAAGGCCCACTCAAGGCAGGAAGACACCGGTATGACACTTCCTGTCTCGAAGCGCTACTTGCTGCAAGGACTAATATATAGCCTGTAGGCGGCGCCTCTGCTATAGCTAGATCTCGCCGGCCGTTTATTGACCCTGGTAGTTCTCTTCTCTTCCAAGTTCTCTTCAGCACAATCCATACACCTCTCCCTAGAACAAATTACATTCCACGGCCAATCACCCACTCACTCATTTTCGACTCTGGTGATATTCATGATTCGACACAATCCCCCTGGTCTGACCCGATGGCCGTTGTGGATGTGGAAATGCTGTCATCATGGCTGCGATACCGCTTCATGCCTCGACTGCAGACCCCCCTGGAGCCAGACCCAGACGTGCTAGACAGGCCCTCTAGCTGGTTTTACTCAGTTCCCATGCGGTGCGGGTCCACGAATACTAAGACCTACATCGACCAGCCAAGGGTGCGAGTCCGCCGCACGGCGGTCGGTCAGTGCCCGCGAATTCGCTGCTCAAATGGTGCCCTCGACTACCTCCACCCGGCTTTCGGGAAGGGTGCGCCAGATTCATTCGACCCGGGGAAGATATTCAGAGCGATGTGGTGTGAACCCTCTCGTCTTGCGCGGCCTCTGCCGTCTCCGCTTTGGCTCTTGGAAGAACCCTCGCTTCGAGTCTCGAGCCTCGCACCGGCCGAAGCCGCCCCAGCCGCAGAGTCAGATTCCCTAAGCGACAGTGTCCATTTCAAGACGTCAATGCCGGACTGCTACGCAGAGGGCACATTCGGCGATGACTGCACTCCTGCTACCAATGCTGTTCTTTCCTTTGGTCATTCCGAGAACGAGACAGGTATCTTCATCATGCATAGTCTCGCGCGTGGCCAGTCGCTACGGTTTATTTATGCAGCCGCCTTCAGATCTCTGACTCCGCCTTACTCGAAAACACCGAAGAAGCGCCTAGACACCGGCTTCGTGACGAACGCGGAGACATGGGAACTAGCCACACTGGCCTGGAGATCGTCTATCTCGGACGAGTATCCGAGCTGGCCAGCCGACAACGTGAGGCAGGCGGCGGGGAAAAGCTCCTCCAGACAGGATAAGATGGAAAGATGCAACGAGAAAGGTGTAAAAGAAGCTTGCATGGAAGCAGTAGTCCATGACGAAGGCTTTTGTTCGGATCTTGTGGCACCATGCGCGCCAGCCTGGCTTCGCTTTGCTCTGGTGACGGTCCGTCAGCCACGCTCTTGTGCACATCTATAAGTGAAGATGGCTGACAAGATGGATCTAGATACTCTGCTCTTCCCAAGAACCAAGAGTGCGCCCTATGGAAGCTGGAGCGTGGAAGACACCTCATTGGCACACGATGATCATGGCAGCCTTCCTCGGCACCATGATCCACTTAACAGCAATCACCAAGACTTCGGTGTCAGGAGACTTCTTCCACCTCCCGGAGGATCCCGGGTAACGCCTTGAACCTGACTGCGATTCCGAATGGCGGAGCTATGAAAGTAAAGTAAAATATTGAACATTGAAAGAACATTCACCTCCTACACGATCAACACAAACCATATCCCTGGAGACATCCTGCTCTCTCAACAACCACCACGCCTTTTAGGCCGTTACCGAAATGGACGAAGACATGAACTTCGTAATGGAGGATACGGCGCATGTCGGTGACAGCCCGGCCGAGATCGATCTGATTTTGCGTCAATTGGAATCGGATGTTTTGAACGACGGTTTAGCAGAGTACGACACTGTGGACAGTTGCGACGCTCCAGGTTATTGTGACTGGGACAGCATTGCACAGAGCTTCAGCTGTGCACCGGGCCCCTTGACGCAGTCGTTCCTCGAAAGCCCGCAGACGAGCATCACGACAGCCAGCCCTATGACGCAGGACTACGATCTTACACCTTTCGACGCCTTTGACAGCAATTACGGTGTCCAAGCGGAGTCTCCGGACCTCCTAGACCTGGCGATTGACACGTCTCTTGAGTGGGAAATGCCCAGTCTGCCTGCAAACAGTCTATTAGGCTGCGGGGGGTCCATCATCCCTTGTAACGATATTTTCGACCATGGTGCTTATCCTACCAGACAGCAGCTCGCAGCCGCAGGTGATCAGCTCGCTTTCAGCCGGAAAGCTAACACTGACCTCGCTCTCATGATATCCTCACCCATTACAACCCGAGCCCCTGATGAAGCTTGTGGAACACTGTCCGCGAAGCCCTCCTTCGACTGCTCCTACTGCCGTACGAGCTTTGGCGATATAACAAAGCTTAAGATCCACACAAACAAGCACACTAAACCTTTTAGATGCGCCGCTGCCGGCTGTGATTATGCAACTGCGGAGAAGAAGAGCCTACAACGACACTTGTTGGCCAAGTCGAAGTGGGACGGGGAGCACCGCCGCGCGGCTGAAGGCCAGGGCGTGAAGGACGTCAAACACCGTTGCCCAAAGCAAAGGTGTACGTATTCGACTATTCGTGAGGACAACCTTAAAAGGCACATGTCAAAGTGCTCCGCTTAAATAACATTGGGTAGCTGCTTTAAGAGTTTTTCCAATAGGTTTGATCGGGGTCGGAAAGATAACAACACTGTTGTATATTATAACGTTCTTTGATCAGTTGTCGGTCCGTTCTGAATCTCCAGGGAGTTTTTCGGCGCTTGTGTCGTTAGCTTAGTTTTGCGATCAATTGAGATTATTCGCTTGATATATGACCAAGTGCTTGACCAGTGGGCTAGAAGAAGCCTTGGTAGAGGCACAACCTGAACCAAGTAATTGCTGGCATCGTCCACGCAGTTAGCCTTTCTAGCCATACGAGCCACCATCTCTGCAATCTTCTACCTTGTAACATTGAAGTGATAATTCTGGATCTCCGGATATACAGGAGATTGAGCCGATCTCTAGTACATGGCAGGAGAGATCTTGGGAGCTTCCAATGTTACTTTTCTTGATAGTAATGAACTCATTGCAAAGTCTTATATGGTTAATAAGTCTCACAGTCTGACAAGGCCACGGCAGAACATAGATACTTGGGTACAGGTAGATGGTTGGGGGCTTAAATACTTGGGTACATGTAGATGTCTAAGGGCATAAATACTTGGGTACATGTAATGTTACCGTAGTACTATGATACAGTATCCATATGGACCCACAGTCTATTATCTATAAGTAGGGGCGAAGTCCAGGCAGCAATATTTTTAAGTAGTTACCGTGCCCTCCTCTCACAACGGGTCTTGACCATAGACCACCTACGCCCTGCAACACCATGACAGGTACCAAGATACCCATGCGAGGTCACCCGTCTCGACGAACAACGAACTTAGGGCACTTTCCTGCCGCGGGCGAATAAGTTTGATTCAACTCGCTGAGCAGATGTCCGGGCCTTACCAGAATGACTGTCGGAATTAGAATTAGTACGGTCTATGGGAAGTGCGCATCCCGACCTGCTCGCGACCACTGGCTATCGGGACGGGGCCTGTCTCTCTTCTGCAGAGGATACTGGGCTCACCGTCCCCCCTGACGAATGTCGATTGAGCGAGTCGAAGCTGAGTTGTCGCCCGTGGGATGATGCTATGCTGCCGGTAGAGGTCACTCTGCGCTCGTCCTGCCTATCTATCACGGGCGACTGCGCCTGCTCAACTATGAGCAGGGAGTCAATGCTGGGCGACCGGTCTGATCCTTGAGCATGTCGTTGTTGCTGTTGTTGTTCCGCAGTAGGATGACCCGCCTCCACATCTACCTGATGTTCGGTCCTCTCAGCCGGACTTCTCTCGGGCATCTCATGCTCTTCGTCGACCAGCGTGGTCCCGTCATCGAAATCCAAGCCCTCCAGCGTCCGGCATGCGTCGAATACACTGTCCTGCCAGTACTTGAACTGCCCGCGAAGGCCTAGGTTTAGCCGGCTGCCGTTCCCGCTCTGCTGTGGCGTCTGCTCGCTCCCACCGAGGTACTGGTTGTAGCCGCTCCTCCGCCTCATGGCGGCGGCCCGGCGCTGGGCCTCGCCGGATGCCTGTTCGCGGTTGTGCATGAAGAGCGAGCGGAAGGAGACGAGGCAGGCAACTATGACGGCTGGTTTGGCGGAAGTTAAGAGTCAGCGGTCCGCATTGGCTCGGGTGAGGCCATCCATCTTTCAAGGGTGGGATGAGTGGAATGGAGAGAGATCATGGTGCGAGCTTGAAACTCACATATGCATAGTTCGATATGGAACCAGAACCAGATCCACGGAATATTGATCGTCTTCCCCGCCTCGGACTCCTCAAAGACGCTGGTCAGAATCGCTCCGCGGAGAATCGTCGCGACAATTGTCAGACCAACGAGCGAGAAAATGGCGCCGAGGGCGACTTTCTTGCGTGTAGAGATCTGCACGCCCCATAGGATCCAGACCGGGAAGGCGATGACTATGCTCGGCGGCGTATGTCAGTCGCTCACGCTTCAGCTCTTTTACCTTTCTCTTTTTATTTATTTACTCCCCTCCAGCCTTCATGCGACCTGGATTGGGTTGATGAGAAGCACTCACTTATCGCGTCCGTGATAATATCCAGCGCCACCGTCACCTTGAAGTAAGTGAAGTAGGCGTTCTGGTCCGCGTCCGACTCGCAGTTCTCGAGTGTATAGAGGATACCGTTGAAGAGACACCGAAATGTCGTGACACCCATACATAGGCTGATAACGCCGCACGCCATCACAACAGCAAAGGCGATCCACCATAGCACGAAGAAGACTCTCGAGCCCCGGCTTACCAGTCGGCGGAAAAAGAACATGAAATTGGCCTTGATGATGTACAGGGCTGCTAGAAAGAAGACGATGGCGCTGCCCAGAGCCTCTGTAGGTAGGATTGGGCACTGGGTTAGCTTCCTTGGTTTCTGACAAGAGCAGGACGAGCTCTGGGGAGGACCCCGGCGGCTCGTTTATGACACGGGGTGGATGAATGCACGTACTCAACATGGCGCTCGCCGCATCCAGAAAACCGGTGAGGTCGGTGCCATAGGACCTCGTTCCGTTGAGCACCCCCATGAACCAATAAATGGTGCCTGAGAAACGCTGCCCGAGGGCTTCATCGGCGACAAGCAGACATAGCGTGGCAAGCATGAGGTAGTCCTCGGCGATGAGGCGACGGAAGACTGTGATGCGGATGTAAAGCCGTGAGGCCAGGGCGATGATCGAGAGGGAGAAGAACAGCCAGTTGATGCCCTGAGCGCGAGGTCAGCCTCAGCAACGCCAATGAGTGAGTGGCCGGGCATGCCTCACATCGAACGCGCTCTGTGTCAGCTGCGTGGTAGTTGCCGTGCTGGCTGCCATCTTCAGCATGCGCTTCAGACAGCCACTGAGTAGCAGTTTGCGCCCTCCCTGTTCTTGATGAGTCTCGTCGTGTTATCTCATGACGACCCGGCACCGCTTGAGGGCGTCCCACTCGACAGTCATCGCTCCGTGGTGACGTTGGCGAAGCCTACGGGCTCTCCTCATTCGGCTGAGGATGGGAGGAAACGTAGGAGCCAGTCGGTACCCGTAAGCACATAGCTGGGGGTGGTACCACCCACGTGCAGCCCTACATCGGCACAACATCTGCAGATGCTGTGCCGCTGGGCGTACAAAGCACCCTGATCACCGGGTACCCAGCAATCCACGTGTCTCATACCCTGCACTGCACCCTGAAGATAGTATGGCTATCTTGCGCGAGCGAGGCACGGTGTGATTAGGCCCCAAGAGATCCATTGTCCGGGCAAGTCCGGAGAGGGCATCCACCCCGCCCGGCTGGAATCGAAGCCTCACTGATTCACTCGAGGCTGCGTCGCATCGCCTCCCCTGCCGTGGTAGCATTGCCAATATGCAGACTCAAAGGGACCATAAGCAGCGCGTCGTGACTCGCGGATCAGCGAATCACGTAATTGCCTACACCGCAAATATGGGCTCGTGGCTATACCGCTTCGTATTCGAGTTATTTATGCCAAGCATAGTTGGATCGCTGTGGATTAATAGAAAATGCCAAGTGCGATTCGCTTAAATATGGCTTTACTACTTTCACTTTCGCCACTGTGGCTCGGAAAAGGGCGCCCGGAGGTAGGATATGCATGCCGGAGGCTTCTTAACAATATTTCAGTCAATCTGCTTCGGGCAGCGGAATAGTTACACTTGCCAATCCGACAAGTTCACGGCCCCAATTGGTGTGATCGCATCAATGGCTCCACGTTTCAGGAGAGCTCTAAGACCGGCGGCGATCAATTATCGGCTTTCCCTCTTCACTCCTCACTCCTCGGCCAGGGCCCCCCGACTCCGCTCTCGAACTCCGTGGAGCTGACAGCGGCCCCGCCCTCATCTTGCGCCATACCTCTCTGCACTCCAGCGTTCGCCCCGAGGAGTCACCAGCATCCATTGCTACCCCACTCATACTTTATTGCGACAGTGCCTATGCTGGGCTCGGCTGGCTTCTGCACGGGGAAGCATTCCTGTGGGGAGTGCGAGCTTTGATTCGAGCAGATGACCGGTCTCGCCAGTTGCGGCAAGCCTGAGATGTCTCAGCTGTGGGAGATTGCACCGTGTGTGGCGGTAGGTATCCCACAAGATCATTTCTCAGCGATTTCGGTTCGATGACCATCGCTTGAGCATGTGCTCCCGGATCTTGTATTGCTTGAGCAACTCTGCCACACCCGTTCGGGGTCCGCCGTCCCTGTCGAATACAGTAGGTGGCGGGACATCGACGTAAACAAGCACCAAGCTCTTGAAAACCTTGGATAGGACTCTATTTACACCCATGAGCCAGTGCCAGGATTTCCGTGGCGGTCGGCGACCATCGGCCTTCCAGTGGGGGTGGGCGTAAGATAGAAGCACCAAAAGACCATACTCGGCATGATCAAAGACGGGCCCTCGGTTATAGAGCAGCCCTGTCGCATCCAGTATCAGCACTCATTGATCTCTTTTGATGCGTGGTGCGTGCCGGACCCAGTACAGTTTATCGACCAATATTTGGCCGGTGCTCGGGCGCACGACGAACGTAACAGGAGAAATCGAGGAACTCACAATCAACACCGAACTTGATGCCCGGCCTAGGAACCCAACCAAGCGACCGAAAATGGTGATATACAGCATAATGGATGAGAAAAGGGTCATCAGGTTGCAAATGTTGAGACATCTGCGGGGGGAAGTACGAGTTCTGGCGCAGGAGAACGAGGAGGTCCTTGTTGGAGAGCACGCCTTGCGTGGTGGGGTCTGTCACCTGCAAAACACCCAGGGCAAAACTCAGGAAAAAAGCCTCCTCGGGTGTAAGCTGCAGATGTTCCTTGTTCACCACAACGACGTCGACTGGTACAGCGGGCTCAGCAGTGGTCCGTTGGGGCCCGCCGTTTCTGCTATCCCGGGGTTTAGACGCCTGAGAGCGCGGCACACCGTATGGCTCGGTGGCAGGCCCGCCCTTGAGCGAGGATGATGACATAGAACGAGATGGACTTGGTGGATCGGAATGTTGGAAGACGGTAGACTCGACGTTGGGCGAAAAACGAACACTCTTGTGACGTTTGAGTGGTGCGGAGTCGGAGGAGACTGTCGTGTTGGTGTCCGCGTCATCATTTCCAGACGAGCCGGACCCGTCTATGGAGGCATCCGTGCCGTCCATACTGTCTCCAGGGACCCTGGCGTGGCTGCGCGGCGAGGCTGCCAGGTCAAGCTGAGAATTGGGCAGGGCAAGAAGCTCCGAGGGCCCGACTGGCGGCAAGATCAATGTTGCTGGCGCCTCTGCGGCGGCTTCCACGGCAGCCTCGGCCACTGCCCTAGCCTCCTCAACACGCTTCTGCTCGAGGGCTTCCTGCTCAGCACGGGCACGCTCCCACTTTGCGCGAACGCGATCCTCCCGCCTCTTTTCGGTGGCGACCTCACTGACTCGATCGCGGGTGGCGCCTCGCCGTGCGCTTTCTCTCCTCAACCAATTGGGCTCACTACGGCTCAGGCTGCCCTTGCCGTAAAAGCCTTGTTGCCAAAGGTCCGCCATGGACTTTGGGTCCGTAACGACGACGGATCGAATGTCATGGTCCCAGAAGGCAGTGTGGATAACAGAAGGTTCGAGCGGGGGCGGAAAGATGACCTGGCTCAGCCAAGCGACGGCAAGTTGAATTAGAGATATGGGGCTGCCGGTGCCGGCGAAGGTCGGGAGAGGAAAGACACGGAGAGGAGTAGGCTGCTTGTAAGCCTGGTGGAGTGGGGGCTGGCCTGGCCGTCGTGTTGGGGTCGGAGCCGTTGAAGACGGTACATGGGCAGATACAGCGGCGGATTGGGCCGACGGTGACGGTGTCGCGGCAACAGATAGATCGACCTTGCGGTCGGGAGAAGGGGAAGTGTGGGGGTCGGCCATTGCTATCTCAGGTCATGTCGCACTGTTTAGATGAACTGGTATCAGCAGATGGCATCTCGTACGGACTCAGCGAGGGGGAGAAGCATAGACATGTTATGATGAATCGCTCAGATACCGTTATAGTCTTATTTTGGGCATTCATCGAGAGACGAAGCTCTCTGAGCACCGTGAAAGGTAGTTGTCATCACCGCGAGGGGAGGAGAAGAACAAAACATGTTCAACAAAGGGGAGGAGGGGGGAAGTCGCGAGGTGTGTGGGAGTTTTTACTTTTCTTTCTCACCCACCGTTTTGAGGGACATTCCGAGCAATCCCAACGAGCCCCAAGCCATTCGGTACGACCGTGAGCGTAGCTTGAGAGCAGACGGAGGTGGTCATGTGGTGCCACTTGCTCAGACAGGATCCATTGGGTTGGGATCGAGGACGTGGTTATTCATCGACCTCGAACCTCGAAAGAAGTGTGATGGTGGTATGGCGTGGTGTGGTGTTGCGCGGAGGAAATTTTGCATTTGTGACGGGTCCACTAACAGTCTGCTTACATAGTAGCTACGTGCTTACTGTACTATGATAGGTCCCAACCAGTACCTCGGGACTTGCCCCACCATGTTTACCCATCTGCCCTCACATGCAAAGCACCGGCAGGCAAGTTGACCCCATCTGCTCGTGCCGGTGATGCCGCCGGATCTGCGGCAGACACTATGAAAGGTTTGGGGGGGGGGGGGGGGGCCAACCAAAGGAGCTCCACGTAGAGTGACCATGCCAACTTGATACATCGTCACCCGGACTGACTGGCTTCTGCTCGCTGCTCGCTGCTCGCTGCTAGCTGCTCGGCAGACAAGGAGGACTCTGCCGTCATGGATCGTTCCTGATCTTCTCGTTTCCCTCATCGACCTCCGCCCGTCCTCGCTCACCATCCCCCATCGGCCCGTGTCGTGTTTCAACGCAACCCATCTCTGGACCTCCCCGTGTGCTCGATGGCATATCTGTAATAACATGCTTAGCATGGACAATGTGGCGGTGTATGCCGCGATACCTGCCTTGCTGTGGAGTTCGTCCATTTATCTGATCCAGAGTATCGGGATTCTCATGCTGTATGTCGTGGGCCTCTGTGCTCATCCAGGGCTGGCAGCGGGATTGCCTGCTCGGTCTGCTCCTGCTCTCGACCCTGGCTCTCGTTCTGACTTGGTGATCACGCCGGATCTAGGTTCCTACACTACTCCTACCCTCCGCACCAACCCGCGTCGCCCGATCTGCCTGAGGACAAGGTCCCCCACATCACCATCATCCGTCCAGTCAAGGGCCTCGAGCCTGAGCTCTACGAATGCCTCGCCTCCACCTTTCGCCAGAGCTACCCCAAGTCCAAACTGTCCGTGAGCATCTGCATCTCGTCCGAAGATGATCCGGCATATCCTATCCTCGAGAGGATCGTCCAGGACTTCTCCGACTTCGATGTTCGCCTCTTGGTCGAGGAGTACGACCCTCTGATTTCCAGTCTGAATGGCAAGACGGGCGACGAGTTGGGCCCCAACCCCAAGGTTCGCAACATCAGCCGCGCCTACCGCGAGGCCAAGGGGGAGCTCATATGGATCATCGACTGTAACGTCTGGATATCCAAGGGCGTCGCTGGCCGTATGGTTGACAGGCTTATGGGCTTCCTCCCGGACGGCAAGAAGACAACGCCCTTCCGTTTCGTCCATCATATGCCCCTGGTGGTCGACGTTGCTGCTGCTGCCGACCCCGAACAGACCGCCGGCGGCGGCGGAACTTCGGAGTCCTTCTTCGCCCGTGTCTGGCGTCTCGGCGGTGGACGCCTCGATGAGATGTTCATGGCCACCAGCCATGCCAAGTTCTACGGCGCCATCAACACCGTCGGTGCTGCACCCTGCATCATCGGTAAGAGCAATATGTTTCGCAAGTCCCATCTCGACACCTGCACCGATCCGGACCACAATAAGAACCTGAAACCTTCCGATGTACAACGGCGCCGCGGCGTCGACTTCTTCTCCAACAACATCTGCGAGGACCATCTCATCGGGGACCTGCTCTGGAAGGCTGACATACCGGGTTTCAAGAAGCACGGCCTGGTCTGGGGTGACATCGCCATCCAACCCATGAGCGGCATGTCCGTCACTGCCTACTGTGCCCGGAGGGTGAGGTGGCTGCGTGCCCGCAAGTGGACGGTCCTGATCGCCACCCTCGTCGAGCCTGGCGTAGAGTCCCTGCTGTGCAATCTCTATTTCGCGTATGCCATCACAACGCTGCCATGGTTCAACAGCACCTTTGGCATACCTCGTTCCTCTGCTGCCATGATCTTTTTGTGGGTCGTGGGCGTCACCATCTGGATGCTCTGTGACCGGGCGGTATACCGCCGCCTACACAAATCTCTCACCGTCGAGGTGGACGAGACAACGCCGGCTTTTGCCAGAGGCACGCAGAGGCCCGGCGGGCTGTCGCGCAAACCGTTCTGGGAGTGGCTGCCTGCCTGGGTCGGCCGGGAGTTCCTGGCCCTGCCCATCTGGACTTGGGCGGTGCTCCTTGGGACCACCGTCACCTGGCGCGGGCGGACCTTTAGGGTCCACAGGGATATGAGTGTTATCGCGATCGATCAAACAGAGCCTAGGCGGAATGGGCACGCTATAGCTCCTGGTGGGGAGACACTGAACGGCAGCACCGAGTATAAGCACCCTGAGGTTCAGGACATACCCAAGTGGGAGGGCCGCCCGACTGCTCGCCACAGATTATCTCGCTCCAAGTCATAACAAGTGGCCAGATCAGAGCCCGTAGGCTTTGGTCTATGGATATCATAGACACAGAATCTCAAATCACTCCAACTTATCATCTCCTTCACCAGTGTGTTCCGTGAGCGCAATCTCGCCATTTGACAGCAGTGTTTTGTTTGAAGTAGGGTTGACACTAACACGGCTCATCGCCGTCTATTAAACCTAATTCTCAACTGAGAGTAGCCAACATTTGATGCGGCGGGCTCTGACCATTTTCGGACCCCTAAACTCCTGGCTGCACTGCAATGAATAGTTACCAAGAAATCACCAAGGGCAAGAAGGAGGCCCCTGACTGACCCCCGAGCCCTCACGAGCTCTCAAGACAGAAAAGTAATATGCATCTCGTGTGGTCAACATCATATCATCTTGGCCCCCCCCCCCCCTTCCCCCTTATCAGCGGTTCTTCTCCTCTCCCCGAGTCTAGTTCGATCAAGATCACCACTTCTTGGCCTCAACACCATCAGGTGGGCTAGTCTTGACCGTCTCCTTGCTGACTGTTGCCCAGTCGGTGCTGAGCGCGGTGCCGTTGCTCTCCTGAAAGCTCTTCATCATGGCGCGCTGCTGGTCAGGGGTGGCATCCTTGTACAGCTGCTTGAAAAAGGAATCGACATCTTTATCAGCATCTTCCATGTCATCGGCTGCGAGTCTGTCCCAGTCCTTGGGGCCGCTCTTGGCGCTGGTTGGGTACGCGGGGCCCTTGGCCTTGGAGCTCTCCTTTGCAGCAGAGACAGCAGCTGAAGCGGTGTCCTTTGCGGCTCCGTCTGCATAGGGCAGAGCGGAGGGATCGGGCTTGTTCAGCTCCTCCCGGACAAAGTTGGGCCATTTTCCGGGTTGTGCCTTGGCGAGGCTGAACTCGATCTTCATCGTGGCAACACGGTAGGTAGACTTGGCAGGATTGATCGCAGCGTGAGGAATGATATACGAAACGGACGGCTCGCGCGGGACCCCGGTGACGGTGATCTGCAGGGAAAGTTAGCATCATTATCCGGGCATGAGAGTATAGTGGACGGAGGTTGCTTACCAAGTTCGGCTGTAGGTCGACGTGTACTTTGGCCGTGTCATCCTTGCTGGGAAACTTCATGAACAGCGAGATGGTGATGGAGCTATCGGACTGATACATCTGGCTGCGGAAGGGACCATTGGCTGGCTCCGGTTTGGGCTGCGCCTGGGCGAGAGAGGCCTCGGCCGCCTCGATCTCTGGGTCGGGCTTCTGCTCCTGCTCATCCTTGTCCTCCAGCGAGGGCTTCGCGGGAACCAGCTTGACAGTGACTTTGCGGGCCGGGTCTTCTGCAGGGAGTGCCTCGAGGAAGTGGACGATGGTGGTCCTCCAGGCCTGGGCCTTCCTCCAGTCTTGCTCGTAGGGGGTCTTAGAGTCGTCGCCGCCGGCAAGCAGGGAGGAGATCTGAGCGAACCTACCACTGTCGTTGACTTCCTGCTCCTTGTCCCGGACCGTATCCTGCTTTGACGTGATGTCGGCGGCGGTGACGTGGTAGAACCCCTTGTCGTCTATGTTCTGTGTGGTATTGTCTGCGGCCTTGACGGCGACGCCCTTCGCGAGCTGCTGCGACCAGGCGGCGCAAGCATCGGCGTTGGCGTAGAGCTTCTTGCGGAAGTAAACGACGGAGCGGCGGTGCTGGGCCTCGATCATCTGCTTGCGAGACTTGTCGTTGCCTCGCTCAGCGGCAGTGCAGTAAGCGAACTCAGCGTCGCGCAGGGCTTTGTCAAGATTGCCGCTTTCCATAAAGGCCTGTGATCGGGACAGCAGCCACTGTGGAGATTTGGACTGGTCGATTGCCTTGGTCAGGTTGGTGATGGCATCGTCCCACTTCCGTGCGTGGATGGCGGCCATGCCCGTCTCTGCGTACTTGACAGCAGACATTGTGGTGATTCGGGCTGCTCGTATCGGTGGGGAGGATGTTCAGGGCCGGCAGAGCAGTGTATTTTCGATGAGATGGATAAACCAAACGTGTTTTGTCAAAGTGAGAGGGGAATCGTGGAAGTCGTTGCGGTCCCTGGAGAAATGTTGCCTGGCTGGCACTATGTATGTCTGTGCCCTGCACTTTTTCTGGGCGACTGGCAGGTGGAGTGGAGGGGTAGCTTGTTGATTCTGCCGGCCGATAAGGGATACCTCATCAACACCGCCTTTGATACCAGAATTAAGCTTATTCTCACTAGCGAGCTACCTACTATACACTCCAATACCATGGAAATTGCTGGTGAACCTTTCCATCTCTTGCTAGCATGCATTCGCTCCATACTCTATTCGCGTCTGATTCGATTTTCCCTACTACTCTTTCTCCGCTGGCTCTGCTGGCACAAGCCTGTTGTCCTTGTGTTGATTTTATTATTTATTATTATTATGGAAGTCAAGTATGGACTTGTCTCGGTTGAACACTGTCCTCATCGCCAGGTCAGACACTCTCATCCGGGTATCGCTTCGCAAACATGCCCAGCGCCTTGAGGGTGAAGGTAAACTTGTAGTTCGGGTACGAGATGCAGCAGCTCTTGTTGAAGACACCCTCGATGGCTTCCTGCTTCCACTCGCCGTTCGGCTGCTGGCGGTCCATGATGAGCCTGACACCCCTCTTGAGCGGCTCGATGTGCGGGTAGTTGGCGTTCATGAGGCCGATCAGAGCCCAGGCTGTCATGACCACCTGTGATCCGTCAGGATGCTCAATGTACTTGTGTTGTTCGCATGCCTATCATCATCAAAAAAAGGTCAGCCACGTTCTTATTCGAGGGAGGGAAGCGTGTGAGAGAGTATCACTGACTTGATATGTCTCCGACCACCCGCCGTCTTCCCGCTGCTTGGAGATCAGGAAGTCGCAGCCCCGCCTGGCTGGCCCGCTGCTCTCATACGTCTCGCCTATCGTCGCCAGGCTCTCCAGGGCGAACATGGTCGCGTATGTGAAGCAGATGGCCCAGCTGCCATACCACCCTCCATGCTCGTACTGTGCCGTCTTGATCCAGCTCACTGCGCGGCTGATGAACCGCTTGATCTCATCCGCCCTGTAGTCGGGCCAGTGTTTTTGAAAGAGCGACAGCGTCGTCACGGCAGCGGTCGTGCACTCTGGATACAGGTACTCCACCATGATGTTGCCAAAGATCTCGGCCGCGTTCAAGGCCTCCATCCATTCCCCCCCTCGCGGGCGCTCATACGATGCACACCCGCCGGTCTTGGGGTCTTGGTACGTCAACAGCGTATCTACAGCATCGAAGATGCGACGGTCTTCCAAGAGTTGTGGGTACCCCGGTGTCTTCTGTAGCGAAATCACCGACTTGAGTGCCTCGGACACACAGTCACTGACTGCGTAGCCCTGAATCTTGTTGCTGAACGCCCATGCCCCTTTTCGTGGGTGCCGGTAGCATTTCCCCATGTCTTTGACATCCTCACGGATCTGCTGATCGTCGAGGAACTCCAGCGCCTTGGTGAGCATAGGGCGCCACCGCGGGTCCTCAGGCAGGCCGGCACTGATGACAGCCTGGATGGCAAATGCCGTGTCCCATGACTGCACCCCATTTGTCCCGCAGACCATCAGGCCCTCGCTGTTCACCCATAGAGCATCGGCCATGCGCTCCCGCAGCCTCCGCACGGTATATGAGTCGGGTCCATCCCGGATGTAGCAGCAGAGGAGGGTCATCGGCTGGCTGACTGGCGCGAGGCAGGCGTAATCCGTGTTTTCCATCTCCATGTTCAGCAACTCGCCCACCCAGCTCTCAGCCCTCTCCTTGAGGAAATTTGGCCTGACGTATGGATCCCAAACCTTCGTCAAGAACCAGTTGGCCATGTTCAACAGCCATGATTTGGGGTGGTAATTATCGCGGGGACAGATGGTGTTTCTGTGCGCAGCCCAGTCGATCGACTCCCACGGCTCGACGAATATCTCCTTTCGTAGCTCCCGGATGAGCTCCGTCTCTTCGCATACCCACCTCTTCGACGTCATGTACGACATGGGGAGGAAGACCATCCTGATGTGGATCCACCACCGCCAGGGCGCGATGGGCGCCCAGTCCGGCAGCAGCCACAGCTCGGGCGGCGCAGGGTTGACCATCTCGTACTTGCAGAGGCCCAGGACGGCCAGCCAGAACTTGGTCCAGTGAGGCGCGTGGGTCGCCCCCCCCAGCCTGTGCAGCGTTGCCCGCGCCTTGACCAAGACCGGGTGCTCGGCATCCATGCCCACCATGCGCAGCACGATGTAGTTGAACGCGGTGCCCAAGACAGTGCTCTCCCCCTCAATGTGTAGCCCCCATCCCCCGTCCTCGGGATGCGCCCGCGCAAAAAGGTAGTTCTTGATTTCCTTCTTGTGGATCTCGGGGATGGGAGTCTTGGTGGCGTAGCAGCCGAGAACGTACATAGGCAGCAGGAACATCGGGCCGCCGTACTCGCAGCCCCAGTGGCCCGGTGGTAGCTGCAGGTGTTCGAAGAAGGACAGGCCGTTCTTGACGGCGTCGATGGGGCCCTTAGGCTCGGGCAGATCGGGCAGGTCCTGCGGGTGCGCGCACCGTCAGTTCCAGCACGTTCGCGGGCTCTGGAAGCGCGACTTACAAGAGGCAGGTCGAGGTACCACTTGTCTGCGTGCGACTGGGCCCACTTCCCTACGGCCTCCTCGTCATCGAGGTAATGCCAGGTGTGACGCCCGCCGTCGGCATTTAGGCGCCATCGTGTCTTGTCAACCGGCTCTGCAATCTTTTGGCGCTTTGCCTCGTGCTCGGGTGCGTCGCCGTGGTTCTCGCCACAGCGCTTCTTGCTGATGCCGTTGCTGATGCTGTTTGAGGGGCTCGCAACGAAAGAGAAGGCGGCCGTTGATGGGTTCGCTGACCTGCGAGTGCTGCTGCGAGTTGACACCATCTTCGAGATTTGGTTTCGGGGGACGGTTTGAAAGACGGTCAGAGGTCCTCCTCACATGTGGGCGAGGCTGGGCCGAAGCTTCACAATTGTCTCTGTACCAAGCTAGGCTAGTCAGGCCACCAGGCTTTAGGGGGAATAGGAGACTACAGCACTCCCCTGTCCGCTACTACCCGGGTGCCTGTAGATCCCCGTTGCCGCTAAAACGAGATCCCTGTGGGCTCGGAGAGCTGAAATCAATTGCGGCATGCGAACATTTGATATTGTAGGGTGTCTCCTTACCAACATAGCGCCGTGCACACGTTTGAAGAAGGTATACAGATGCCTTCTCTGCCCATCCCGCTGCTACCGAGCTGTCTGTCGGTATCGATCCCGCATCTTAAGATCCCATCCTCGCTCAGGCGGTCCCCATCTTCTCGTCCAGCCAGCTCGACAAGTCGCCCATGTTGTCGATGGCCTGGATTTCGGCCTTCAGATTGAGCACTAGCATGACCTGCAGCTCCCGCACCTGTTCCAACTCCTCATGGCCCATCTCACCCTCTCGTTCCTCTATCGAATGCAAGACCCTGTGGGCTGTCTTCCTGTCGCTCGCCGTGAGGCTGATGAGCGACTCCACGGCGTTCTGACGCCTCCGTGGCCTGGCGTGCCTGCCGGCTTGTGGTCCTGGAGGCGCGTTAGCAATGTCTTTCGAACCAGTCGTTCGCGAAGATGGCGAACGTACCTCCTTCCATGAAGACGGATGGTACCGGTTCCTGGCTTGATTGATCCGCGGATGACTTTCGGGAATCACCGAGGGAGTCTCGGCCGCTTACCTCACTTGGTGTCTGTGAGTCGTCGCTCAAGAAGATGTCGTTCATCTTGACCCCGAGCCACTGCAGTCCGGGAACTCGGGCATTCACCTCGTGGTGCAGTCCTCTGCTGCCGTACTTGTATGTGCGCAGGATGTCGATGCCGTGAGGATCGCAGTCAACGACGCATAGCATAGGAATCAGTGGCCGCAGGGTGTGGATGAGGTTCAGGAACTGCAAGGTGGCCAAGTCTGCATACCCCTTCCCCTTTTCCGCGGTGAGCTCTGTATCCTCGAGACCTACACCTTAGAAGACTGCTTACGGTGATAATGATACCTTGACCATGGACAGAGTTCCTCCAGTACCCAGAGGCTGCCAGTGTTCGAAAGGTAGCCTTCGGGATGGTAAGGTCAGAAACGTGAACTTGTGCCTGTTCTGAGAGCGAAGGGCACAAACTTCTTTTTCAATGACCAAGACCCATCTCGTGACAGAAAAATTGACCTGCCGAATCGTGCTGGTCCGAGGAATGAGATCATTGCGGTCCTTATCCGAAGAATAGGACAGGACAGAGCCGCCCGCGACGATGAGGGTCAGGGGACCTGCAATCAAGCCCTTGGATGCAGCAACCTGTCTGTGTTAGCGGGACCTAAAAGGCGCCTGGGAACATCGATGAATGCTCACAATATTGAGCGCATTTCGGCTGACACCCAGGGTACAGGCGAGATCATCCACCAAGTGGTCAACGATGGTCTGGTCCTTGAAGAGACCTGGATTCTGGTAGTAAATGTTTCTACGGTCTCGTCAATCCTGGCTCCGGGTTAGTCCCTTCTGGTCAAGGACACGACAGACCTCTTGGTGATGATCCGGCCGGCAATGAGGGCCTCGCGGGACAGTTCCATAATCCGCACCATCCTAGCTGGGTGAATAAATTGGAGTTAGCACTGGGACCTTCGCTACGGTCAGGAACACTTGGGGTAGCGGAACTGACCGAACTTGGTGGCCTCATTCACGGTTCTCCCCGGAAAGGTCAGTGTGCTGAGTGGTTGCTGAGGCGAGGTCCTGTTTCTGTACGGGATGGAGAGGGTGTCGCCTCCGTGGGCGAAGCAGTTTATCATGTCCTCGAGGATGGCCTCAATCTCGGACAAGACCAGGGGTGCCGATCCGGGGGACTCAGGGTGAGGGACTTGCAGGATTCTGGAAGACTGCGACGACGAGGATAGGCTCTGGGTGTCGTTTTCCGCCGTCCAGCTGGCTGCTGCTGCTGATGGCAGCGAGCCAGACATGGTGTTGCGACCGGGTCAGGACGGGTGCTGGGTCACCACGAGGAATGGATGTTCGGATATCACGAAAAGATGATGAGAAAACTTGGGGAGAACGAGGAATATCCAGATGGAAGTGGGCTTCCTATACCCAGGAGATGTTGGGTATGGCGAGGCCCGCCTCTACCTATGCTACCCTGGGCCCTTGGCCTACAAGGAAGGTACCCATCTCAAATCGGCAGAGAAGAAGATGCATGTGACCCCAATCAACGGTACCTTCCTGGGTCCTTACCCAGATGCATCGTGGTTCTGATTGTTGCTCGCCCCTTCCCTTCGTGGTGAGGCAGCAGCACAACACTCCTCCAAGGGACGGCTTGGCTCACCCCAGGGGGGTGTGTGATTGGGACTGCATGCCGGCCCACTCCTTGCACCTCCCACCAGGGCACCGCTTTTCCTTTTATGACGTTGTTCACCTCTTTTGGTGTACCAAGCTGCCTCCGGTGTCTAATCCCCTCCTCTAACCAGCACGTCTAGCAAGTGAGACCTGCAGCATCAGACGGAGACCTTCCATTGCAATCAGCTTCACAAGGTAAAAAGGTATCAGGTTCATCCCTCATCTCTGATCGTTTCCCCATCTCTGCCACCCATTCTCAGCATCTTCTCCCCGCCCTCATCTCCTCCCCTATCCACCGCAAGCGGCTCCCCCGTCACCACCGCAGCTCCCGTGCACTACAATCCGTCTCCCATCAAACCCATCACTGATATCAGCACCAGCACTGGACCACGTCAAATCGAGATGTCTTCTACCAACATCCCCACGTCCACCTCTGTCCTCGAGAGTGTCGTCATCAAGGCGCCACTCTCCCACGTCTGGCACTTCATCAAGCTCCAGGACTTCAGCAGGTTTTGGTCCTCCCTGTCCAAGTCCGAGGTCGTCAAGGGTGCCAACGAGGAGGCCGACGTCTTCAAGTGGACCTTCAAGGACGGCACGGTCTACGAGGTGAAGCAGGAGGAGCACAGCGTATGTAATTGCTCAACTGCCCGCTCCAGGCCTCACGTACACCTTGCTGATCCCCACCAACGATCAGTCCCTGAACCATATGATCACCTACAGTGTCATCACGTCCTCCCCCGAGCTCACCTACTCAAGCGTCCTCAGCACCATACGCTGCCATGCTGTCACTGCCGGTTCTCACGGTGGCAGCACCTATGTCGAGTGGAGTGCCAATTTCTCCAGTGATGCCAACGCCGGTGAGCCCCTCCCCCCCCCTGTTCAGTCTCATCAGCATCATTCACTGACCATAACCTGACCATAGGCGTCATCTCTGATGCCAAGTACAAGCGCATTGAGGCTCTGCTGGATCTGGAGAAGGTCGCCACCAAGGCTTGAATGGCCTGAAGAGTGGTTGGCAGTGGACTTCACGCGGGTCATGGGTGACGGAAAAGTTGCGATTCTCAGGTAGGACAAGAGCATATGGGGAGGATAGGAAGCCTCAGGGAATCCTCCAAAAAAACCCCCAAAAAAAAAATTTTACACGACCCTGTTGTATTTGAAGTCTGTCTATCTCTAGGCTGCCCAAGTTAGTGAATAATTTTGGTCTGACTGCCACACCCTGCAGCCTCGTTGTTGAACCAGGATACACTGGTGTCAACGAAAACACAATTAGCTGCATTCCGGATTATTTGCGCCTGTTCCCTAGAGTGTGTAGAGTGTGTTAGTAGGAGACAAAACATCATTTAGCTGCTGAGCACAAATAACGAGCACTCTATCTGGGCCGTATTTTGTAAACCCCGGATAAGGAGAAGAAAAGGGGGGTGGCTGGTGGTGGCCGTGATATAGTATGCAGTTGGACTTACTGTGTCTGAGTTCCATGACCAGCCCCGGCCTGACTACAGGGGCTGTGAGTCCAACGAATCCAGACACCAACCTCAGCCCTCCTATAAAACCTCTTCCGGTTGGCAAGGCACACTGCTACAATAGGGGAACATCAAACATCGATGGAATGTATAGACTTGAAAATAAGCCATATTGTGTAACTGGAGTCCAAGGGATGTTCCTCTGAATGAGATTGTTGGACTCTAAGGTTAGGCTGATCTTGTGATCTTGGCGACTGGAAAAAGAATGCTCGAGATGAGCAAAGTAATTACACCAAGGTTGAAGAACTATTTTGAGCAGGATGAATGGGGGTGTACCAAGGTCCACGACAGTGTGAAATTCCAACAATGAGATCAGAGCAGGGGTGGCCTACTCAGTCAGAGGATGCGTGATAATGTTCTTCCGCACTGTACACTTGACACTGTACACTACCTGAAATTTTCTGATGCTGAGCTGCCACTCGCATGCGAGCACAAATGGCTGTAGCTGCACGACGTAACCTCTCCAAGACCCTGCTTATCGAGACTCGCAACATCTTCAAGCCAAAGAAACAGCTGCTTGAGGGCACGTCGTCAAGATGGCACCAACCTTAAGCGAGGATGAGATCGATGACCTCATCTACTTTGCCCGAGCAGGCGAGGCCGGAGACTTGACTGACGCCCTGACGACGTTGTCATCGCGAGAAAACGTCTCACCCGCCCAGATCCTGGAGGCCGCCAGAGATGAGGGCAAGTCGACCTGTCTGCATATGGCCACTGGAAATGGCAACTTAGGTGCGTGTTCCTCTATATGGCCCTTCCAAGGCTCCTCTGTGGCAGCCTGACTGACTCCCCCGACTCTAGAAATCGTTAAGATCCTGGTCGGTTCATTCTCAGGCCGGCCCAAGGAAGAGATGCAGGCCTTCCTAGATACACCCAACGAATTCGGCAATACGGGCCTGCACTGGGCCGCACTGAGGGGCCATCTAGACGTTGTCAAGTACCTAGTTGCAGAAGGCGCATCCCCTGCTCTGGCCAATGACAAGAACTACGTCCCACTGGACCTGGCCAGCTTTGGCGAGAAGACAGATGTGGTAGACTACTTTCTGTCGCAGATGGGTAACCTGGGGAACGAGAAACAGGACGATGGCCTGAGCAGCGCCGCGGCGGCGATGGACCTCGATGAAGACGAGAGGGGTGAGGCGGCAGACCAGGACACGGAGAGGGAGGAGGCAGAGGAGAGCAGGCCGGGCAACTCGTCCTGACGGAAAACGAACGGCGAGCCCCAAGCGGGCACGAAACAGAGTCGCACCAGTCGCACACAAACGATCGCAGCCACGAAATCACGAATGACATCTCTCACTTGCCGAGACAACCGACGCATAGCTCACCCCAGTTTTATTGTGGTCATTATCGGAATCTATGGTAGCTTGCGGATTTTCGCATCCCAGAGCGGGCCAGTCAGACCTCCACCATACCCGCTTTTTGGTCATCATCAGAAATTCCTTGGTGATTCAAGCACCTGGGCGCGAGCTCGCCCTCCATGCCGCCCCGCTTCCTTCAGATCAGGAACCGGACCAACAACGCGTCTACCATCTGGAAGCGCTAGGATGCGATGCACCTAGCTGTGTTGCCGCCTTCATGACTCCCTCCACGACCCCGCGGCGATGCGAAGGGCAGACGCGATGCAGATTCAACTTCCCGATAATTTGCGGAATCGGCCGGGCATATGATGCAGATCGCCGTACTTCTGTGCCCCTTGCCCCTGTACTTAAAGATCGTCGAATTCAATAGACGGAATCGGACGGTCAGCATCCGGGATCGAATCGTCGCTCGAACCCTCCAGCTCGCCCGAGTCTGCCGCCCAGTCAGAACCCGAATCGTCGTCAAGTTCCTCTTCAACACCCATCTCCTCGTCATCACTATATCCATCCTCCATAGACTCATCTCCGCCCTCAGCATTTCCATCCAGACCGGTGCGGTAGGCGTGCCCAGAATCCGAACTGTGATCCTCCGGGAACATGCCGTGGCGAGATTTGTTGTTGTATGGACTGAATGCGCTCGACTCATCCTCGTCACGGTTACCGGCCTCACTGTCAGAATCATAGCCCGGATCCTGCCTCTGGTTCAGCCAGTCCGCCACGAATCCGTGTGACTCGGCTGGTCGCTGTGCTGGTCGCTGTGCTGGTCGCTGTGCTGGTCGCTGTGCTGGTTGCCGGATAGGGGCGGGTGTCTTGCCTTCCAGCTCGAGCTCCCAGTCCGAGAAGCCCGAGGGCGTGCGCGAGAGCTCCGTCAACTCAGACAACTCGCTTGCCACCGTGCTCTCGTAGTCGGTTATGGCAGGGTCATCCTCTGATCCCCAGAACCTCATCGCCACTTCCTCGGGCACCGGCCAGCTCTTGATCATCGGCTTCATGACCATGAGACAACCCTGCGCCGGATCACCAACCAGGATACAGTTGCCACCCATATCTCGGGTAACCTGCTTCAGCTTGTACAGGAGCCCCGTCAGCAGCTTCAGGCTTGATTGGTGCTGTCCCTCCCATTTGGCGTAATTTTCCTTCGCTCTGATCAGGTGTGCCTCCTGCACATCTAGCTGGCGCGACACGACGGTGTCAACCACGAAAGGCACACGTCCAAACCACAATGCCGCCATCTTGATTTTAGCAGGCTCCCAGGGATAACGCGCGGACGCAACGCCCGAATTGCCGGCCGTCGTTCCGTGACCGAGTTTCTCCACGGTCGTCTTCCAAGTCTCGATTCCTTTCGCCTCCATCTCGACGCCATCCTGCATGGTTGGTATGGCCTGCGGCTGAATGCCACGCAGAGGATCGGAAGCATGTGGAGCAACAGTGGGCACCTTGCCGTGCTCCCGGACGAAGTCGACCTTGCCGCGCACCACGCAAACCAACTTTCCCAAGCGATATCGCACCACACGGTAATGACCACCCGAGAACGGCAGCCTGGATTCGTTGGTGCCGAGGCGGCCCACCGCATCCGCAGCCCACTCCGGCATGGGATCATTTACACGACCGCCCTTGACAGTGTGGCCTCGGAGGCGGTGCTGCTTGGACACGATGAACAGCGTGTTACGGACTGTGGAGAGCTCCAGGCGGAATGGCCCGGCAGTGCTCCGGGTTGATATGAACTCAAACAGCTTATTGAGTGTGGTCGGGTCGGAACAGATGTCGACGGTGCGGAAGTTTGTACGGGCCTCGGCCTTCTCGAGGGCGCGAAACATTGGCTCGTAAGGGAAGTTGGGCTGGCGAGCTGGGTGCTCGTCATCGATGATGTGCGCCTGTCGTTCGGCTTGCAGGTTGGAGCCGAGCTTGATACCCCGCCACGTGCGCGTGTTTCCTACAACGATTCGCGTTAGCAATTGCTGGGGCGACGCGCATGGATTGTCGCGTCGCCGGACCGACTCACCTGGAACATAAATGGCAGGGAATCTAAGATTTGCGGCCTCCTGGCCGGGAGTCACTTGGATCCACGTGTATTCGGCCAGAACCCCGACGCGACTCTTTGAAACGATGGGCTCAGCACTTGTGACTATATCGGACAGATGCAGGTCGCCCAGGTGCGACTTGATGCCTTTGAACAACCAGCTGTCGGTCTTGTAGAGGTAATTGGGCTGCTGAGGGCGGCGCTGCTTGTACGCGTCAGGGACGTCAATGGGAATGCTGGAGGGTTCCCTCTCTCGGGGTGGTGGCTTCGGCGGCGGTTGGCCTGGCAGCCGGCCTGACACGTACTGAAGCCGCTGGCGATAGGGACGCGCGGGACGTCTGAGGTTAGGTAACAGGAAGTCATCGTTGCAGTCGTACCCACCCGCCTCGGTCCCCGAGTCTGTGAACCTGGGGTCAGCTAATCTGCCCGCACTGGCAGCGGTGTAGTGATCAATCCTTACCTTTCTCGCCGTCGTTCTGGGTGCTGGAGCTGGGAAACCCACCGTTCAAGGTCTCGCTTCCCTCCTGCCACGATACTGTCAGCTTGGCCAACAAAGCAACAGCTCGCCGCTCACGCGAAGGCGCGGTGAAGACGCACCTCTCTGTCATCTTCATCAACATCCATCTCGACTTGCTGGTTGACTTCATCATCGGTGGCGACTCCGATCTCATCACGGACGCCCTCAACGCCCGACTGGGAACTCCCGCCATGGAAGTGGGTGCCTCCATCTGTACACTTCACCCTCACCATCTCTGCAGCCTTGCAGATATTCCTGACTTTGAACGAAGTAGGCGAGCTTGAAGAAAGGTGACTCGTGTCAGCTGTTTGATGCTGCAGGCGTGTCAAAGGGTTAGACTTTTCTGAACACAGACAACACAGGAATCTGAGCTGTTGAAAGCATGGGGCAGGTGCGAAAAAGTTCGAGTGTGAGAGTTGAAGTGTTTGTAAAACGCAGAGGCGGAGAAAAAAAGACTGCTAGCAGTTTAAGTGAAGTCCTCGACGATGGCTTCACCGCAAGTAAGGCCTAGTTCACCCCGGTACTTTCCGGGTGGCACTGATCCTGTGCCCATCTAGCATCTTTCGATCCACCCCTTGGAGCTCTGCGGTGAAAAAGGCCTTGTCATGGACCTTAGAAGTCTAGACGCCTTTGCATATTATAATGCTTTTATTCAGATCAACTCAACAGTGAGCCAGGCATGAATAGCCGCATGCCAGCAGCCCCACATACAAAAGCTAGAGGCATGCTAAGGTCATGTGAGTATCTTGACCATTACCCTCTTTTCTCTTCCCACCCTCTATACCCAAATTGCGAGAACGCATGCGGTGTAACAACATGGGAGAGGGAGTGAGAAGAATGCGTTGATCTGCGGCTCCTTGCTCCTCGCGGCCGTCACCACCCTGCTACCCGAACGTTAAACCTCCGACATGCCGTACGCTGGATGGCCAAGGTTGTCGAACAGACCCAGATCGATTGCGGGCTACCCATGAATCGCCCACACAGCTTTGGTAGAGGCCACTGCCAATTCGATCAACGGACGGCAGTCGCAGCTCAGACTCTCATGGGGCCGCACTATGATGCCACATCGTTAATACACGTGATTGTTATCGCGACGGTTTGTGTGTGAACTATCTCAAGACGTGTGAGATCTCAGATGCGGCGTGGTATAGGTTGGGGCTCAAGCAGGAGCCCTGCACGGTTTACTTACTGTGAAGCAGTATTGTCGTCTAGACAAGGGTATATCTGCTAGGCACTAGGTAGGGTCCGGCCCGCCATCCGTCAGCCAGGACGTGAGTGGATACTACCAAAGTACATACTACTGTGCTCCGCCGGCGTATTGTAAGGTAGATGTGGATGTGAATTGCTTCATCATCACATTCCCTTCAAAATCCTACAATCCGCGGTCTTGATAGAGCCATGCTGCATAACGGCATCTCTCCGAGCACTCTGACCTGGTCACCGCCGCGCGATTCTGGTGCAGTTGATCAATCATCTCCAGTTGCTTATATGCACCAATCTGGTGTGTTCGACACGGCAGCCAGGTTGTCGAAGCTTGTAATTATGATATCTGCGAGGTACATATCTCTGCATCTCCTGCCTTTTGTCATACAGCAGGCATTGTCTCGGACAGAAGGAAGTTGGTACTGCATTACCCTGTGTCTGTCTGGCGTGTGCTCGGCCTATTGACACGTCACTCTGGAATCTAGAATAGTCTATGAACATGACCTCGGGATGGAGTAGTCGAATGCTAAGGGCTATATAACAATAGTGATCCGGCATATAAGTGGAAATCTTCTTAATACTATTTATCCTGTAGAGCGGGTCGAAACTATCAGTGGACAGTTTTGTCAGCACGGCCGAAAGGCATGATTTGTTTGAGGTGGAGGACTAGGCGCATAAGAGCGCCAACATTATTCTACCCGCCGCGGCCGCAACTCATTATCAAGCCCATTGGGCACACTGTAGTAGTACATCCTCACGTGTCCGCTGACTCGCAAAGCCTCAGCTGCTTACCTGGGCCATCTACCTCGAGACTGTACTATATGTGGGATCAGCGACGCTGCGCGACGAACGCCGGATGCACAGGACACGATGTATCTAAGACCGAGTGCCAGAAACGAGCAGGAACAATTGCGCTTCTGTGGCTAGAGATGGGCCTTAATAAGATCTTGACACAGGCATTGTCGAGGAGATAGCATCCAATGCTTACCCGAGGCCGGCGCGAGGGGGTAGGGTGGGATGGGCGCAGAGCACATAGCAAGCAAGGTACACAGATGAACAGGGCAAAAGTCTTGAGCTTACACGATGTCCAGTTGTCGGACCCGCACAGACTCAAAATGGCCCGTTCATGAGAGAAATCCCGACATTTAGAACAAAATGCACGGCAGTTCCTGCGTGGTAAACAAAACTTCCATTTTCCATTCGTCAGGGTCGTGTTTCAACGCCTCCGGCATGGGCAGAACCTTCAGGGGAGTGCCCTTGCTTCATCAGATACTCTCAGCGTACTTAGTAGCCAATGTGTGTCGTCTGTCACAGACGCTTGTCTCAGAAGTGCCTGACAAGTCTCCGCGGCGTTTTAAGCTCAGGGCGCCTGTTAGCAGCAGCTTTTACAGAAATTCGACATTCGGAGCATGAAGTCTCGCGAATGAAAGACGGGAATGTCGATTCCTTGAAGACTGCTTTCCAAAACCATGCTACGGGTGCGATCCTCGGACTTGAGATTCACCGTCACGTTCGGGTCGACTGCGCAAGGAGTTCCGCCTTGTGGATACACTCCGGTTTCTTTTGTCGCGGAAGCCGCCAACCTAGGCGTCACATCTTCGTCTGAATCCGTGCTTCCATGCAGGTCCGGTATCCGCGCTGCTAACCGTGTCATATATCGGGCCAGGTGAGCCCCCGAGGGTCATCTATACTTTTAAAGTTGCTTTTCCGGTCTTGGAAAACATCGCTCTATCTATTCGAACCATTTAAACAGAATCTGATCATCCACAACTAAGATTTGGAGCCCAGGCAATGTTGACGATAGAAGTTGACCGGCCCAGGTGAATAATTCCCCTTTACATACTCCGTGCGCTCCCTACTCAACCCACCAAGCAAGTTCATGGCGTTGGTTGCGTGGTTCCTATCGATGCGCTTACGATGAGAGTGTGTCTGCCGGGAACTAGATGGACTCTCAGACCGATGAGCAGATCCCTATCGCCAGGCGCAAAGATGTGCTCATCCCTTATACCGACAGGGAAAATGGAGACACGAGGAGCAGACGCGTTCGACGGCGTGCGTGCCCCGCCGTGGCTGTTCTGGGTCTGCTCGTCCTCATGACCTTCTCCTGTTTGGGCGTTACCACCAGTGTCCTCGTCGTTCGATTTGGCCTCGAGACAGAATTGGCTGGGATTCAAGGCCTCGTCGCTCGTATCCTCTTGTTCGTCGCCAGCTGCATGAGTGTATTCTACGTCATCATGCACGTCTGTGCCTCCCGAGAGCATTATGTTCGAAGCCATGGCAGCCCCCAGATATACGGTTATTTCGCGGTGGCGGTAGCAGTAATGGTGTTGAAGCTGATTGTGCCAGTCTGGGTTGGTGCAGTGGTGTTGAATGCCATTGTCGCGGCGCAAAAAGGCCTTGATCCATCGAAGGGCATCAAAGGCAATGTGGTATTCACACAATTGATCGTCTCCTCAGCAGCCCTGTGAGCCGCCTTGCCCCCTTCAACCAGTGTTGCCGTCAGGCGACGTCTGAGAATTGAGAGTTTGAACAAATTCTGACATCTCCACAGACTATCTGCGGTTGTTATCGCGTTCGTGGTCGAGACGACGGACCGGCCATTTGCAACTTTTATCTTCTCCAAAAGAACGTTCATGAGGGGAGTAGACGAGCCACAAGACAGGAGAAGCACAGTCGATCTCAGTGTTTCAAGACAGGGTTACCGAGAAGACACCAAGGAGTCTGAGCAGATGAGAACGAGGAACCCAGCAGATCGAGATCTCGAGCATTTAGGTTTCGATCGGTCGACTATAAGCACGCCCGAGTCGCCTGACATGACGACGCCTACTGACAATGAGCCTGCGACACATCGCCTATACGAGCCGCAGCGACGGAACACTCTTCGGCTAGGTCGCGTGCGGAGTCAGCTTGTACCCACGCCGCTTGAGGCCGTCTTCACATCAGAAGATACCCCGTCCGACTCCCAAGTCCCTTCCAGGAGAGATGGGGCTTACTTTGCTTGGAGACCACCCATCAGAGACTCGACATACCCAAGGCATAATCAGAGGGTCTCAACAAAACCCACGCACAGTAGTGAATATTTCGAACAGAGGGGGCCTCACAAGACGGATGAGACAAGATCGAGCACATCAGAGAAATCGACGCTGGATTCTCGTGTATCGCCTCTGCCCCATTCTGCGCTGGCTAAAAACTTCTCTTATGGTACCAATCTGCCGGAAACTCTTGCAACAGCACCGGTTCCGCCAGAAAGCACGGTCAAGCCGTCGCCGCCGGGATTGCCGGCTCTGGAAGCATCGCAAAGAGATTTGGAATCCTCCAGCAGGCCTGTACCCCTGACCTTAGCAGATGTACTGGCACAACTATCTATGCGCGCAGCAGCTCGGCGCCGGAACTCCCTACTATTGCGTCAAGCCAACCTACTTCCAAAGGGGTCTCTTGAACCAGATCCAGGTAGACATGAAAACGGCGACTCCCCTGTGCCGAGCCAGGTATTCGGTTCTGCCGAGGCTTCTGTTTCCGAGGTTGCCCTTCATGCACAGAGAATGGAGCAAGGCGAGCTGCCGGCACAAAGGCCGCACACTCTGCTCGGAAGCAAAAAAGACACTCTACGACTCATACAAAATTTCTCTCGACCTCAAACGCGGATTGCTGGCGAAGATGGCGGACAAGCCAGCTCTGACAGCGACGTGAGCGGAACATATGAGCCCTCGTCCGGTGCAGCCCAAACACAAGTAACGAACCGGGGCCGCGGCGCTTCGAATCAATCTAGCGAAGAAGAAGTGGAAAGATCCAAATCTTTGTCCTCAGGATCTGATGGGGATCGAAGCAGCCAGAGAAAGAGAGATATTGTCGTGCAAGCTGGAACACAGTTCGATAACGCGAGCACGATTTCCCAGGAGCATCAGAGCACGCCTGCAAGGGTCCGAGAGCCTCATCTTACCCCGTTCCTCCCAACCCGCGACAAAAGGATCAAAGGATTAGGGCAAGGGTCGAAAAGAAGGCTAGATGATAGAATCGCAAGATGGCGAGATGGTCTCCAACCGCACGATGGCGAAGGACCAAGTCTATCGGTTCCTGGTGACTTGGCGGATGGCATGGATTGAGCCATATGGTAGGAGACAAGAAAACTAAGAAATAATAACGGAGGCCATCTGACACCGGAAAGAATTTACAACGAGGGTGGTTTAAAAATGTGAAAGAACGTCTTAGAGGGCTTTGTCAGCCTACAATATACCCAGAGATGATGTGCTGGATACAATACTTGAGTAGTAATTGCCATCGTTGTCAATAATTAGTATTTAAATTCTATCTGAAACTTTATCCACCATCTCGTGGCTTGGTCAGAGTAACTCCACTTACCATCACCAGAATCACTCCTAGAGGATTTATCAGGAGGGATCATCAGCTGTCAGCCTTGACGGCTAAGTTTGTTCAATGGCAGCTCGGTCTACACGTTTTATCACGGTATGAGAATGAGGCAGCGGTGCTTTGCACAGCGTATGATAATTCCCCCCCAGCTTTGCCGAGCTCATACTATAGTTTTACCTCGGTAGGTACAGAGATACAATGCCTTCAAGGCTTCCTCAGAATATCACTACGACCTATGACTCATATGAGATACCTGGTGAGGAGTTGCCAAATTCAATGATGCTCTTTGGATATATCGGTCTTATGTGTTTTATGTACCTTGGTTCCAAGTACAACTCCACATTATACGAAAGCCAAAGCCCCTGAGTGGCTTTTCATTCTGGCGCATTTCTTCTAAGTATTGATCCATCTTCTCACGATCCAGTCTTATCTCCACACATGGCGTGCATCTTGCCCCGCAGGCGCAACTTAGAAACCGGACTTGAGCAGTTGTCGGTCACGCTGCAACTTTCTCCGACCCCTTTGCGTGGCTTTTCATTCATGACGCCGTCCGCCGCTTAGGGCCGGTCTGTAACATCGAATACGGCTGCCATGTGGCCCATTCCTCATTGTTATTTGGTCGTGAGAGACGGTTTGTACCATTCTCTGAGTCGCACTCGGTCAGTAGAACAGTCAAGGGTCCTATCAGCGCATTCCAAAGTGGAAGGTTTCATGCCCCCCTCAAATGGGCTTACGAGCAACAACAGGGCGCTAGAGCATAATCACATGCAGGATACGGCAGTGGGTGTCTTGGCATCGTCGAGGGGTCAGGATCGCGTCGGCAGAGAAGTCGACAAACCGGCACGTGAAGCACCCACTCGCCAAGGCGAACCATCTAGGCGAGACTGAAGTGAGCGAATCACGCGCTGTTAAAAGGGCGGCAAACATCTGATATAGGCTCTTTCGAGGCCATTTGCATCCTATTCCGCTTTCGGTAGGTCAAAATGCCATCTTGTTTCTATTGTCAGGATAAACAAATCAGCGTTGTAACGTCACCGGGGTCTCGAGTATGATCAAGGCCGTGATTCAATCTTAGGATCGACACAAGTTCCCGGTATATATAAATAATGAAACCTGTTCCTCGTGACCAGCCGTGAATGTTCTCTTATCTTCTGTTTGAGTCTCGACAGATCACTCCTGACGGAGACGAACCGGACAATTGCAGAACAGAAACTTGTGTCTTTCCAGATTGATCAAACCGCGGCAACAAGGTCACCATGGTCTCATCTTTGCTGTTGACTGTTGCCACTTTGCAGGGTGTGAGAGCGTGGGGCTCACTAGGGCATGCGACGATAGCATACATCGCTCAGAACTACGTGACTGACGAGGTGGCGTCATGGTGTGTACCGATTGAGCTCTTCCGGTCAGAGATGCTGTCAATTTATAGCTGACTGACTTCTTTACAGGGCGCAGGGCATTTTGAATGACGACTCGGATTCGTATCTTGCTAATATTGCCTCATGGGCTGACACGTACCGTGAGACCACTGCCGGCAAATGGTCGGCCCCATTCCACTTTATTGACGCCGAGGACGACCCCCCGAGTGACTGCAATGTCGACTATGACCGAGACTGCACCTCGTCCGGCTGCTCCGTGTCCGCCATCGCCAACTATACATCACGAGTCACGGAGTCGAGCATCGGATCCGAACAGATCGCTGAAGCCTTGAAGTTCATTGTCCACTTCGTTGGTGATATCACGCAGCCCCTGCATGACGAAGCTTATGAGGTTGGTGGCAACGATATTGACGTTACGTATCAAGGTTCGTCCACTGTGCCGTAATTGTCGACTCACGTTGTCAGGGAGATGCCTAACGTGCATAAGAACAGGATATTCGGATAACCTCCACTCTGACTGGGACACATATATGCCTGAGACTCTGGTGGGTGGCTCATCACTGACATATGCCAAGAGCTGGGCGACCGATTTGATCAAAGAAATTGAATCGGGCACGTACGAAAGCCTGGCTGCTGATTGGATCTCCGGAGACGACACCTCCGACGCTGTTGATACTGCCATGACTTGGGCGAGCGATGCGAATGCCTATGTCTGCAGTGTCGTCATGCCAGACGGTGCAGCTGCCCTCGAGGACGCCAGTGACTTATACCCCACCTACTACGACAGTGTTATCCCCACGATCGAGCTTCAAATCGCGAAGGGAGGCTACCGGCTCGGAAACTGGCTGAACCTGATCTACACGAACGAGCTCAAGAAGCGTGAGGTGGGCGGTGTTCCAAACGCAAAGAGGCAGATGAGTAAACCCGTCATCCTGCCAGCACCAAAAGCCATGAGCAGGGCGCAAATGGCGAGGGCTGAGTCTGGTTACAAGTGCAACCACAGCAAGAGGGATCACCACCACTAAGTCTTGAATCTGACATGGACTCACGCACTCATGGGCAAGCTGAGAGGAAGAAACTCATGAAGGAGTGACACCAGTGAATGAGAGGCTAGGGCCGAATGAGTGTATGTTGGTGGACTATTGGCTAGGCCTTTGTCAGGCTGCGGACCAAGGAAACACAGACCAGTTCAACCTTCTACCCTTGCTACTTCGAAGAAGATGCCAAATTTATCAGTTCTGTGTCGCCTACACCATATATTATTCCCAATCACATTGAATCTCTTGTGCAAAAACGTCATTGTGTAGAAGCTTCCAAGCGACCAACGCCATGCCCCTGCCACATCCGACAGCTCGTTCAAGACTCATCCGTCCCGGCGGCCACAGCGAATTCCATGGTATGGTTGTCTTGACCGACTTGTGTGTCTATAGAAAAAGCGCCGTGGAATTCGGGACATTAATAAAAAACGTCACCCATGTCCGTAGACCCGGCGAAGTCGCTGGGTTCTGATGGAGGTACCGTGCCAGCGGGCATGGCGTCCACGTAGGCGGCACACAGCTTCTTGCTACCTCGGACATCGGCATAGAAATTGAGACTCTCGACCTCGAACTCACAATCGGTTGCCAGTGCGGCTCCTTCGAAACACTTGAGAACCCTCTGCCATAGAGCTTCCGTGTAGGCCTTCGTATCGCTCCTAACGTAGTACTTAACGTAGTAATGAGCTGGAATGACATTGGGCCGGTCGCCGGCCTCCCTGAAAACACCGTGCAGGTGTTCGTACGGTAGTATCTGCTGCCGCAATATGGAAACCGCGTTATAAGAAGACAGACCGCATCCAACACATTTACACCCTCCCACGGTGCGATGGAAGCATGAGATTCCTTGCCCGTGAAGTAGACGCGCTTCTTGACGTTCGCCAACATCGGAACAAATGAGACTCCCCAGACCGGGGGAGACAAGCGATATCCGGGGCCTCATCTGGCCCTGGGCGCCGGATTTTTCAAGGGCGGCAGCGACACCAAGAAAGGTAGCAAAGCTTGCGGAAGTAATTTGAAGTTTTTGTGCATTAGTAAGCTTGGTTACGCGTGAAGCTACCTGCGGACTGCCGCATAGAGACCATACAGATTGTGACCGCATGCATGACCTATGCCAGGGAGGGCATCGTATTCAGCGTCGAAAATGACGAGACGGCCGCCTTCCTCGCTCGGCGGAGAAGGCAGTATCGAGACCGAAGTCATATAGCTCTACAGCGAATCCAAGGCCTTAGAGAAGCGTGACGAAGTTGTCATGAGACTTTTTCTCCTCGTAGGCCAACTCGGGATTTGCATGGATCTGTGAGTTAGTCAGTAGAGCGCTTTTCAAGGGCTTTCGTCGCGATCAATGTTCTCGTGCAAGAAGAGATGGCCATCCACAGTCATTCCAAAGAATGGGGTGCGATGCACTCACGCTGTCGTTGCTGTGTATCTGATGTGGTCGAGGTCGCCGTCAATTGTATTATGAATCGTGGTAGTTCAAGCTGAGTCTTGTAGTTCTTATTACCGAGGTTGTTCAAATTGAGTCTAACTTTGGAGTAGTAGATATCAATGTATGTCTTGATGAGTTATACGAGGACTTGGTACCCGAGTTCGGTAACCAGATATCCTGCGTGGTTATCGTTTGATGGGGCCGGGTTGTTCTCGTGGGGTCGTGGGAAGGCTCCGTGGACGTGGCAACAAGGTCTACGGATGCGGTCCAGCGAGATCCGACTGGGGTCCCGGCTCTGAGCCTCGGACATATCAGCGCCGGAAGACGTTAGGACTTGGTTGGGCGATGTCTACGTATCGGAGTACGGCGTACCGGCAGCATACTAATACCATAATATGGGGACAGGCACCTAAGTTCTTTGTCCATCAGGCATGTAGTGTGACGACCTCGAGGTTTGTCGCCAAATGGCCTAGGTCGGTAGCCACAAAGGTAAGTAAGCGGAGCCCGGGAGTAAAGACTACGTTGCTATCGCTCCCTTTCAGACGCCGTACACCCACACATTCGGGTGCCTACTTGCCTAGGAAGAGCTGAACAGTGTCCGAAAGACTAGCCGCTAGGTGTATTTCCCGGCGAGGAACCCGCGCAGATCAAGCGGACGTTTCGGTAACACGAATAGACATCTTACCAACTTCCCATATCTTATTTATACCCCAGCTATGGTAACCAGACTACGCAGTTATGAGGAAGGAAGATTTCGTACTGTAGGACGCTATCGACTTGCAAATGCAGTTGGCATGTCATGTCATTTAGCATATAATTACAAGGGCCAATTCGTGCCGGCGCAAGACCAGCAAAGCCACGCATCTGTTCCGGCTTCTCGGGCACAACCTTGTCGTCCTCGGTGTAAAAGATCTCCTGGGCCTTCACGTTGCGCAGGTGGCTCACGCCCTTACTGATCTCGCAGTCGTGGTGGAAGAGCCACCAGCGGCCCTAGAACTCGACGATGGAGTGGTGCGTCGTCCACCCAGCACGGGCTCGAGGATGCGCCCGCCGTACCTGAAGGGCCCGAAGGGGCTGTGGCCTGTCGCGAAACACAGGTAGTGCGTGTCACCCGTCGAGTAGCTTCAAGTAGGCGGGCCGTAGCGCCGTTTCAAGCGAGTGGCACCGTCTACCTGGTCCCTTTTGCTTCTTCCCCCTAATTCATCTAGCGACCACTATGCCGCTGAAGGAGGACCGGCGGCCCCAACGTATCGGCGGGCCTGCGGATACCCTAGAATCTGCCTCGCAAATAAAATCTCAATACCTTTTGTTTAATGATAGTGACTACACCACAAGATAAAAGTACATGCAAATGGTCCTCCCCGGAGCCACAAGTGCATTGTTTCAGCTTACAACCACTTGTGCATCACCCAGAAACATAGTGCCTATTCCGTCCTTACCTACCCACAGCTCGACTAATTTTTTTTTAAAAAAAAAATGAATTCCACAGATGTCCTTCTGCATTGCTAATATTAGAGTTTCGATTGACAACTGGTCATAATAGACACCACGTCTGAAGCGATAATTATGGACAAGGTGTGCCAGTGGAAGCGAAGTTGTGGCGTCGTGGAAAGCCGATAGGACCGTTGCTCAGCTTGAAGAGAATTCTCATTCAGAGATATGGTCGAAGAACTTCCTGAGTATGGTCCCAAATCTTTCCCTATGCCTTCTCTCGGAGTAAAGGCATAACCTTCGTATTCTGAGTACAGTTGCATTTATAATTAACGAGAAACAATCCATTCGCTTGCTTACCCAGCGAATTTACACCTGGCTTGCCCTTCCATGGTATACCACGACCGCCAAAAGCAGCACTGGTACTTTGGAACAAATGCCCCTGTCCAGACACATCATTGCTGATCGAAAAGTGCTTAATAAGAGGCTCAAGGATAAGCCAGATGAACCAGGCCATGATCGAATTCGGATCCGAACCCTTCCTTACATTCCCTGTGTTAACCCACCCGGGCCAGGAGTGAATGAATGTCACATTGGGATTTTCATCGGCCAGCCTTTCCAAAGTTGTCGAGTTCATATTTACGTATTGAATCTGGGCCTTTATGCCGCTGGAATTCCCAGGTCTCTTCAGGTCTATGTCGTCCAGGTCGATAGTCGCCTTCTCCAACCCGGCCCCCAAAACGCTGACTACCCTGGGGGCTTGCGCTTCGCGTAGGAGGGGGAGAAGATGTAGAACGAAGAGCATTCGCGACCGAGTAGTACTCTAAACTTTGAACGATTTCTAGACCTTCGGCAGTCTCCCTGCGTGTGCCGAATGGTGCGTAGCCCGTAGTAAGGAATAGCAAGTCGATGCATGGCTCCTTACTTTTGATGATCTCGCATACTCTCTTTGTTTCCGCAAGGAGCGACACTCGTTTATCCAACAAAATATACAAAGATATCTAGAGGATATTTTATGGTCCATTGGGAACTGAGAGCTATATCTCAACAGTTTTAAAGGCGTATAAACTCCGTGTCTGCAGTGGATGTAATACTTCATCTTAAACCGGTCTTGCTCTACAGCTTTGCCGAGGCCTTGTTCCTTTACAACTATTTTGATCAATTGGGAGAATGCATGTTATACTATTAGGCAAATCCCCGTACCCTCGTCTTCAAAAGAATGCTACATAAGATGTATCCTCACTACACTGATTTAATCACCGGAACTAATTCTGAATTATCGGGCTCTCAAAACGATTCTACCCTAGTAATCATTGCGAAATGCTCACCGTTTGGCCATTGCAGCCACTCTTCCTTTACTAACCCAAATAAAAATCAAGCCTGTTTTCGCACGACCTCCTGCAGGTCTTCAATTGAAGCTTGCTGGAGCCTAACTGCAAATTGCATATGCCATGATCTCGACATCTTATCGGCGCGGGTCTGTCTCCTGGAGAGGAGAGGAGCAGACTGGCCGATCTTGATTGATGAATGTGTTAACGTTCATATATCTGGTCTAGGGTAACTACACTTCTTGTCGTACCGTTCCTTCGTCTATAGCTTCCCTAGGGGCATAAGGACGGGTGGACTGAGTACCACTGTTTCGCTGGATATAAGAAAGCTTGGTATTTTCCGGATTAACAGCTTTTCATTCCTACTATAGACCGAAGCCTCCCTACTAGCTCGATGTTATAACTCATCTAACATGCAGGTCACAGAAACAGGCTACAGGAACAGTGGACCCAAGGGAGCTGGGCAACAGGATCCAACATCCAGGCCTATACTTATGTAACCTAGGATTAGGGTTACTAGATCAGTTAGGATCAGCTACTGATCTATAGTGATCCGGATTAGTTAGATTAGGATACTAAGCTAACTGATCTAACAAGCAGCACTAGCAAAAGAACTGAAGAAGAAGTTATATAAGGAAGAATGTTTCCTATTATCAGATAGATCTTATAGTGTTCTTTGTAAGATAATAAATAAGTGGTTATTTGATATAGATAACAGATAGGGGAATATATAAAAAAATAGCTTATATAATAAGCTAAAGATATAGGATCACTTTAAAGAATGTAATAGAGTAGGTGTTGTAGTAGATATATTATTGTTGTTATTGATTGTTTTGTTTTTTGTATTACTTCTTCTACCTCTTTCTTCTAAGTAGGAGAGAAGCCTACTATATATAGTTGTAAGCTATTATTCTAGAGTATTCTATCTTATAGTTGATTTCTAAGCATTATAAATCAACGTAGTATCTTTTATCTAATATATCCGGAAAGATATTCTGTAGAGGGTGTAGTAGAAGATATAGTTTTGCTAGTAGCAAAGTTATAGTTTCTCAAATCTTCTAGCACCTTCTAGTTACGTAATTGCTTATGTAATTAACTCTATATATATTATTATATTATATATATGTATAGTGCATAGCAGTATAAAATATAAGGTTATTAGCTATAAAGCTTATTTAGTTATTAAGATATTTAGAAATAAAAATTGATTTCAAAAACATTATTTCTTATTATATCTTCTTTATTTGTTACTAGATTATTATAAAATAAGTATTATTATAAAGCTCTTTATTTCTAATATTATAGCATATAATCTTATAATAATATATGCTTATATCTTCAACTATAGTAAAATAAAAAGCAATAATATTCAAAAGAAGCAGAATATCTTTAGTATTAAAATAAATATTAGCAACCTAGCAATAAGCTAATAAAAAAGTCGAGAAGCTATTATAAAAAGTAGATATATGCTCTGACAGCTTCTTTAGCAATTAGTTTTAATATATTATAAACAACTTTTAGAGTTTTTTAAAAAGATTAGTAGAAGAACTATATTAAAGTTATAGAAAAACTATATATATTTATCTTTTAGATATAAAGCTTTTCTATAAAAGAGTCTGTAATATATTAAAAAGCGCAGTTTATATAAATATACTTAAATATAAAAAAAATACAGCTGCAGTTAGCAGAAGTAGTTATAATATTATTAAAACTAGCTTAAGCAAAAATAGTAATATAGCAGCTAGTAGATAGCAAAGTCTTTATAATAATAAACTTTAATATAAAGAATAAAAAGAATAGAAAATATTGCAGAGAGTAGTCTGAGATATTATAAAGAGCTCTAATAATTTAAATATTAGATATATATTATAACCTGTTCAACATGCAGGTCACGAAACAAGTCAAGGACAATAAAGACAAGCTGATAAAGGCTCTAACAGCTAGCAGTATAATTATATACTCCAGGGTTAGAGTTATAAAGGATGCACAGTCGATGTAGTCGACTATCGACTTTATCGACTGCTCGACAGAGTCAACTGTCGACTCTGTCGACTTGTACTAAAGAGCAGGGTATATAAAGACAGACATTTCCTATAGTCAGGTAGATCTCGTTAGTGTTCTTTAGTCGTTAATCTAAGTATTAGATTACTCTGTACTCTAATAGCTTTAAAAGCAGTGAACACTTATATACAGACCCTAGTTGTATTTCTATCTTTAAAGCTTTTTACTTTAATACTGCTTTTATTAATATAAACCCTTTATATATTTAAAGAATCCTTAAATTACTATAGTACTTATTATATTTTAACGATTCTTGTTTAAGAATAGTTTAGTATTCACCCTTTAAGTAATATAGAAATATAATAGCTTTAGAAACCCCTTCTTCGTCTTTATATAGCATACAGCTAACCTTAAAAGAACTAGTTTAACAAGTAATCCAGCTTATTTAATATATTAAATAACTTTAGCTGCACTAATAGCAGCAGAAAGACATTATTCAAGCTTAGCAAGCTTAAATTCAGTATAGCATTTAAAGCCCTATTATTATTAATAATAATAAAGGCTATAAGATAAATAAGCTAGCTATATATAACAGCATCTAGAAACTCCTTTAAGGATACCTTATCTACTATAAAGCTTACTTCTTATATAATACCTCTTAGTTTACTACAGAACTAGAGAAAGTTATCTTTACTAGAACTCGCTTTGAAAAGGACGCCTTTATCTAGTATAAACCTTCTCTTTGTAACTACTTAGAACACGCTAACAACCCTAACGCACGCGTTAAGAGCACTAAAGAAATATTCGACTCTTTTGCAAGCTTTAAAAAAGCCTTTAAGGAAACCTTTAGTAATCCTAATAAGGAACGCACGACAGCTTAACAGTTGATAGACCTTAAGCAAACTAAATCAGCATTAGCCTATATAATCAGGTTTAAACAACTCGCAGCACGACTCTTATAGAAAGATAAGAACTTTATAAAATACTATTATAAAAAACTTAAAGACAAAGTTAAAGACGAAATCTCTAAATAAGATTAGCTTGAAGACTTTATAATATTTGCAAATACAGCTATTAGAATTAATAACTATCTTTATAAATAACAAATAGAGAAATCTAAGAAGGGAGGAAGCTAACTAATATAACGCTTACAGCTTAATACTAATAGGAAATTTCAACTTAAAAATTAAGATAGAATATAGCGTTAAAGTATAATATAGAGCAGAAGTACTTATATTAGACTAATAGAACTAGATATAGCAAACTATTAATTTATAAGAAGATTAAATAGTAGTATAAAATACTTTAATTATAAAAAGTATAGTTACTTTATATAAGAATGCAGATAACCTAGGAAGCTATAATAGCAATTAGTTTAAGAAGGATGATAAATAAATGTCTTCTAATAATAGAAACTTAATTATTTAAGTAATAATATCTTATTAAAGTAAGTGTTAGACTTTATTAATAACTATAAACGCTTTAATTAGATGTTCTGCTATAATAATAGATGCTTAACACACCTTTTAGCAAAAGAAAGCTTAGGATAGTTTCTTAAAGCACTTAAAAAGGCATAATAACTAGCAATAAGTAGAAAAGGCTTAATCTATAACATAGTCTTAAATAATAGCGATTCAGACTATTCTAGCACTTTTAAACAGGAACTCGAAAGGAAAATCCAGGAACTCAGAGATAACAATCTAAGACTATATCTAATAGCTTATTATAAAAAACGCCTTTTATTCTAAGTAGTTATAGAAACTATAAGGGAAGAAACTCTTTAGAATAAATAATTAGACGAATTACTAGAACTTATTACTCTTAGAACGAAGAGTGAAGATACTATAAGTAAAGAAAAAACTTATAATTAAAACTTAGACTAGGTATAGATTACTTTAAAATTAAAAATTAAATATATAATATATAGACTTAATCTTAAAGACTTCTTTATTATAGTACTTATTTAGAATATTAATGCTAAATAGCTAGAAGATTTTAGAATTAGCTTAATTTATAGAAACTATTATAAGCTTATATAGATTTTATATATATACTACAGTTGCAGGACACACTTTATAGAAAAGGTAAAATATAAGTAGTTTTTAGTTAGAGAGCAAAGCTAGGTTATCTAAGCAGTTAAAGAACTTTATTTATAATTTAAAGAAGTTCTTAATAGAAAGTATAATAATACTTATATCAGATTACCGGATAACTACTCTAGAAAATATATTAATAAAAAAGTCAGATAGTAGTAGTGCAAGATAACTAACTATACTATCTATATTTATAATAAAGTTCGAAACTAGTATAAATATTAAGATAATAAAAAATAATGCAAGTACAGCTAATAGCAGGCTAGAAGGCTAGCTTAAAGAGCAGCTTATAGAGCAAAGGAATCTTTAAAAGAGAAGGATTGCTTATAATAGAATTATAGATAATTAGAGCTTAAAGGTTTTTATATACTATAGAAAAGAACTATATATATATATAATTAAATGCTTATATTAATAGAAAGTAATATAGCGTATTATTTGATAATAGTGCTTAAGGAAACTTTATCTTACTAGTAATTATCAATTAAGTATAAATATAATAGTATTAGAAGGAAAAACTTTATCAACTTAATATTATAAAAGGACAACTAGTTATATATAACTAAAATATAATTAATAAGAAGACTAATTATCTACTTATTTTAATCTAAGGACGTACAACCTTTATTATATTAAATATTATAGATATAGTATATTACGAACTAATTATAAGACTTTCTTAGCTTAAGGAGTATAATCCTCGAATCAATTAGACTACTAGCTAGATCTTTTAGAAACAAACTATACTTACAGAGAAGGTTGTAATCAAAGGCCTTTGAAAGAATTGAGTTTAGTTATTAAGAAATACTTAAAAGAAGAGGCCTTAAATAAACTTATAAATACCTTTAAATCAGCAAGGCTGATAGCTTATAGAGAAGAATCTAGCAGCAATAAACTTAAAATAGTGCTAGAGCATCAGCAGATTAGTATAATAAAGAGTATATGCAAGTTTAGAGATACTCGGCTTAACTCGGAGTAATAACAGAAATACAGACTCTAGAATTATAAGGAAATTCTATAATTAAAGCCTCTAGACATTAATAAAAAACATAAGAAGAAAAAACTATCCTCAGACAGAAACACTTAATAATACTTATTATTTCTTCAGATAGTAGAAACAGAAAATAACAGATTATTACTATTATTTGCTAAAATACTGTAAGAGTATTATGAATTTATAAAGCTATTTTAAAGCAAGTTAGATATAAGACTTTTAGAATATAGCTTATATAATTATAAAATACTATTTAAAGAAAGAACTCAGCTATAGTTCTTCTTTATTTATAGACTTGATAAAGTAAAGTTAAAAGTACTTAAAGAGTATTTTAATAAGAACTTTAAAAGAGAATATATTAAATTATCCTAATTACTAGCAGGATATTTAATTCTGTTTATATTAAAGAAAAATAGAAAACTTAGGCTTTATATAAATTATAAACAGCTTAACAATATTACTAAGAAAAATTAGTATCCTTTACTATTATTTAAGGAAATTAAAAATTAATTGCAAAATATATAATAGTTTATAGCGCTCGACTTTAAAGAAAGTTACTATTATATTTATATTAAAAAAGAAGAAGAATAGAAAACAGCATTTTAAATATACTATAAATATTATAAATACTTAGTTATACCTTTTAGACTAATTAATATACTAGTATCTTTTTAAAAAATAATT